>OX596246.1:13172927-13738435 GCA_951394255.1 Polyploca ridens | reverse complement strand
CGATTACAGGATGAGTAGTAAGTATCAAATAATTACCTGCGTAGAGATGCTTTGCGGTGGCGGTGATGTGCCGGTGTTAGAAACCGTTCCTCTTGGTAAGGCTGATGGAGATCGGGTATCAGTCGTTTCCCGTTGGGGGGATGTCCCAGTGGACTTTTTTTGAAGACTCTTCGATTTGTTCGAGTGAGACGTATGCGATGTTGTTATTTCACGTGGAGGCGATGGACCCACCGAAATGGTATGTCGGTTTGTGGATTCTGTATGTGAAAGTTCCTTAATTTCACGATAGGGGGAAACTTTCATTGTTTTACTGGGTTCACGAGTTGGTGATAACTCTATTGCTCTATTGTTCTGGTGTTCTTCGCGAGGTGGTGAAGGCCCGACGGCCATGTCATGTCTGCGTATTTGCTCCGTACGATCAATGCCAATTTGTTCTCGAGTTGGAGTAACGAGTCGGTTTGTTGGTTTTTTAGTAGGCATAATCCCATCTCTCGGTGGAGATTGTCCACAGGCAATGGAAGTACGCTCTTTTTTCGATCTTGTAGTGGCTCTACCTCCATCTGAAATTTTTAAATATTTTTAAAACGTCACTTACTAGCACTACATAGGTAATTATGTAACATCAAGAGCTTATAAATTGCTAAAACCAAGGAAAATTTTACTTGGATAAAAAATAAATGTTGACCTAGCATAATTGTTGAAATCCACTTTTTTAACAATAAACCTTTTTCTCACCCACAGCTTTACTCGATAAAAGACTATATGTTTTTTTACTTTATTAGTTACGAACTTCTCCAGTCTATATACCTAATACGCCTCCCGTTTCCAAGGTAAAAGTAGCTTATGTCTCGCTATACCATATAGGCTATCTACGTGCCAATTTTCATCGCGATCTGAGCAGTCAGAAGTTTAGCTGTGAAAAGGTATTACAAAAAGTCAGAGTTACTTTCGTATTTATTAAGTATATTAGTATGGATTAGTAGGATAGATGGATGGTATACCTAGGTAGGTACTAACTTTGTTCCATATGGTGAGTTTCTATAGCTACGCGCGATGGTGGTGATTCGGTGATTTTCAGTCTTTCGATATTGATACTTGTATTGGCTGCAATGATTTTCGGGGCCATTGTTGGTGTACGACAGCAGACCACACACACACGAACCCCAGGTTCATTCACAAAGGTGCAATGTTCGCATTGCCACGACGCACTAGGCGGTGGTGGCACAGGTCCTAGTGATTCTTCCTCCACCTTTTCTTGGCGTTTGTGTACAGGGCCATGATCACTCTCGCATTCACTCTCCGAGTCAGCGTCGCTCGAAGGCAGCGGCGGTGGGGACGGCGTGCGATGCTTGGTGCGTCTCGAGACACGTGACCGCGTGCTCACCGCTGGAGATACCGCGCGAGAACCAGCACGTGATGCGGCTCGCGACATCGTGCGGCTTTCAACTAAAATAAAAAATATGACTTAATTCTACCAACTCACTTACCATGGTGAGATTGTGATCAATCAAGCCTAGTCACAGAATAAACAACTGCCTCAAACTCTGCCAAAAAAAGTGATTATAATCGATTTGATCGATACAACTTACCTCTTCGATAAGGTTGAGGTGTCTGAGATGGATGCTGATGCGAATGAGGATGTATTTGCATCTGCGAAGGTGGATGAGGGGTACCGCAGCACGTGGGTTGCCACCCTCCCGCCCAGGGGTGGTCGAGACTGGCGCAGCTGCCGTAGCGCCAGGGTGTAGGAGCACAGTGCGCGCATCCGACACATTGCGGTGCACCACCACCCAATTCCAAAACGGATGCCCCTCTTCTTAAGGGTCGCGTCCACGCTTGATCGGTCGGGGAAATATTGTCATGGTTTTGCCATGTTTCATGTGGTGCAACCTGTTTAATTTTTAATTGGTATTATTTTTTATGAATGAGATTTGGAGGTGATTCTTATGAATTAAACTTATTTCTGCATGCAGTATAAAAAAAAATTGGCCTCAGTTAATTAAACGCACGGTTGCTTAGGATTTAAATCCAATCATTTACCTAACCACCTCATAAAATTATTATGCATTTTCTCGATATTCCCAGCAATGATCTATAGTTACCATAATATATAAAATTTAAGACTGTATTAACATTATCCGAGTCTTGATAAAAATGCCCTTAGTATCGTATTTGTGACGTTTAATGTTTAGGAAAAAGAGGGCTATCGGCTATCGGCAACGCAGACGCCGGAGCTACCGCGGCCGATGGGACTAAGTCGGAGGCTTATACCCAATTCAAATTCAGTTTAGGCCCAAGGAGGGACTTATGAAGGCCGAAGTTACCAAAATACCATAACCCGCGTATTCGTCTGGGATTAAATTCTGTGCTGAATGCACAATCTAGTTTATACTTACCGAGTCACACAATCTATTATTATGTAACGCACGCCCGGCATGGGTAACAAAATGAAAAAAATTGTAACGAACACATCGACGATATTATGACCACCACACCCCTAATTGCTTACAGAGGATTCCCAAAATTGCTTTTCGGTGGACAGGCAACATTAGACAGGTACGCGTTGCATCGTCACGTTATTCGATTCATCATCATCATCAGCCTATAATGTCCCACTGCTGAGCACAGGCCTCCTTTTCACCAATTAGGGTGTAAGGGAATGGGCAGATTCTCCACCACGCGTGCCCACTCCTTATTCGATTCGATTAAACATACTACACTTCACTGGGTTTTTCGCTGTAGGTACGTCTGAAGTCTGATATGACTAGCTAAGTCGATACATTTTGGAAATATCATATGTATGGAGACAGTAGGTATCTACATGGTATCTACCTATACAATTCTACGGTTTCATCCAACTTCTGGATACCTCGGCAGTCGTTGATAATTGGCTTCGACAGGACCTGCCTAGCATTTTTGACTGAATAAAGTGGAATTCTTTGATTCGAAATCCCAAAAATCTTAATAGATGAATGAACATAGGCCAGTGATTAAAATTAAGGGAAATGTCGACCATGTATCGCAGAGTTTAATATGCTTTTATAGGTTAAAGATCCTATACATAACATTACCTTACATATTTAAGTGTATGTACATCTATGGATGAGGTAATTACTTATGTGATAGCCTCTCAGCTAAGTATAATAATAACAATTTGAACTAACAGTTATTATAATAAAATATGATATACATGTACCATATTTGGCGGCATATTGAATCCTTGAAGTGAACCACGTGGACGGGCCCACGCAGCATTGAGGTGTCCCAACGTGTTAGATTGACCCTGAAGCTGAGCGACAGGTGCGGGTGCATGAGGCATGGTCGATGGCAAATATGGCATACTGCCGAGATGGCCCGACGCACCAGCCGGCGATATTTTGGCTTGAAGATGTAACTGTGTCTGGTGCAGTGCGTGCTGAGATGCAATATGATTGTTTAGCGAAGGGTTTGATGTTTGATTGTGAAGTCCAGGCACTATAGATGAGTGGCCGAGCGTACACCGTCTTGGGTCTTGTCCAGGCGGCCTCGGACTCGCGCTCATCCTGTCACCACTTATCTAAAAAGATTAAATTATAAAAAGTATTAAAATTTAAAATTCAAGTTAAATTAATTACTTACGTAAATACCTTTAAACCATACGGATTGCAATAATTTTACCTTATGTCTTCGTGGAGGTGGAACGGGTGCAGCAACTTTGGGCGGTAGTGGCGGTCTTTCATCACGCATTTGTAATGCGGATATTGCCTAGAAAAAAGTATAATTCAATCAGTAGTGTTTGGGAAAATGTATGTTGAACATGTTCTGACGGATTGGGTATGGCAATCATTAGTAAAGTTCAACCATTGTTAAATTGAGGAATGTCCCAGGATATTTATTTATTTATTTAATTATGTTTGTAGTGTACCTGCCGTTGGTGGTTCCTGCGCTTCGGATGTCGGTGGTACATGTCATCGCATGAGGCACAGAGAGCTCGGCGGCCGCATTCGGCACAACGCACCCGCGCGCCTCCTCCGCCGCAGAGGCCGCATGACGCCCCAGCATCCACTGGGTGACCTACAATAGTAGCACCGAATGATTCTTTTTTCTCCTACTTTGTGTTTTCTACATCGTTTTAGAACCTACTTAATTGCTACTGTTTTTATGTGTGGCACTTCTCAAATATGTCAAAATTGGTCGTCAAATACTTAGCATCAAATAATATGACTGCGTTCCAAGATGGCCGTAACATCGATATTATTAATTAAAATCTTGATATTAATCCAAGACCCAATCCAACGTATGCTTAAATAAATAACTTGGTTAAGACCTCTCACCGGCAGTCGGTCTCGGAAGCGGTGGTCAATTGTTTAATCATGTGATTAAGTGTCAAGGGATTAATCCAAGACACAATCCGACGTATGCCTAAATATAACTTGTTTATATTTGCTTTACTTACGTAAATATGACCTCGTCTCTCAATTTCGTAATCAAATCAAGTGGCTTTCTTTCCGCCTTCGTCGGAATACACACATATTATCACTGTTAAACAATGTTTTATTAAATCCTAAAGCACTTCTCTATCTCAAGGAACGTTTTGAGTACTACACCTCTCAACATCATCTTCTTCGTAGTTCCATGGAACCTAACCTTCAAGCTCCCAGTCACACTTTTCAATCTTATTCCGAATCTTTCACTATCAAAGCTGTACGCCTCTGGAACTCTCTACCTCAGCCTATAAGACGGGCCCAGACGTTAGACTCTTTTAAATCACTTGTTAATTCATACTATCACACGCTATAAACTTCCTCATTTCTTTTCATTTTCCTAGAGCTGTTATTTCGTGTTATGACTATTTATCTTATTATACAGGCTGTTGTTTTGGTCGGCGACAAGCGACCCAGGAGCGGTAGTACAAAATATATATTCCCCAAAAATGGACTTAATTCCATTAAATACTGTAAATATGTGGAGAAATACCTTATTCAATTTGAAATAAAATTACCGCAAAGTATGGTTACTAGGCACGTGCACAGACTAGAGCTAGGCGCAAGCCGCCATCGCCCCACCCCTTTACACCCTCGTACTCCCGTTGAGTATTATGTCTACACTTTAGCTTATTACATGATTTTCAATTTTTTTTTTATTTTTATTATTAAAGAAAAATAAAGTATTTTTTTTATATATTTTTTTAGCACCAGTATCATTTGTATTATCGACCCTGAGTCGCTCGTCGCTGACCAAAACAACGACCTGTATATTAGCTCAGAGTATATAAATACTACGTACAAATATTAGTAAGTATGTATTAGTTTATTACTTTGGTTATGTAAGTATTAGGATCTAGTATCTATTCTATGTAGTGGGTTTTTAATATTTATTTATTTCAGTGCATTCATTTCACCTGCCATATTGTCATATATCCTGTTACCCAAAGGTTGTCTGGAAGAAATCGCTTAAGCGATAATGCCGCCTGTTTTGTATCACTTCTTGTTGTATTGTATTGTTATGTTTCGTCTGTAACTATGTGGTGTACAAATAAAGAATATTTATCTTATCTTAACTTGGTTAAGACCTCTCACCGGCAGTCGGTCTCGGAGGCGGTGGTGGTGGCGGCTGAAGTTTTGCATTCACATATTGTTCGGTGGGGAATTCCACAACCTCATAATCAGGCTCGGGTCTAGAAGGCAGCGCCCTCTGTGCAGGCATCTGCGTAGGCTGTCGTGTTGTTGGATGCACCTGCGCTTGGTGGCGCATTGTCAGTTGTTGCTGCGTTGGCACCGACGCCATTGCGGCTCGAGGATCACGTCCTCGATTTTTCAGCATTTCTAAAAACCATGTTATTTATGTCAGTAGATAGACAAGTAGGCAGAAATTCCACCAGTTGATTGATAGTAAGGAACCAACAGCGCCTATAGATATAGACATTACTAAGGACAAAGGATGCCTGCTAAAGTCTGTTGAAATTATAGCATTATAGTGTTCGTGAAACTGCTCATGATCTTGTTTTATCGTATTCATGTCAAAAGGTTGGAATTACTCACATCGACTTTAGTTAAAATGGGGATACCCCAGGGTTCAATACTATAGTTATTTCTGTTTCTAGCAATTTAATGATATACCATCTATTAGTCTCTCAGATATAGTCGTGTTTGCTGACGAGAAGACAGAACTTATATTAAATTATCCCATTTCATTACTCTCCAAATGGTATAGGACTAAACCATCGGTTATGGAACTCTCAGAAAACATTATGTTGAAGATCCTCTCTTCCAAATGTAGCGTATTTAGTATAGCTACAGTCAGATATAAGTAGATGATGTTGATGGCAGATGCAGTTTGAAACTAGTTGGTAAAACTATATTTTTGGATATATAGCATTCGATAATAAATTGCAATGAGGTCCTTATGTATAATATTTAGCTGGTAAATTAAGTTCTGCTACATCTGCTGTTAGAAAAATCAGACAATTAACGAATGTCGATACGGTCTTAGTAGTTAGAAGAATTATTTTGCATATTTCCGATATATTGAGGAATAAAATACCTACTCGGAATAATCCATTAGGTACGATACGACTCGTGTGCATATAACTAAACATGTCCCATAATCAAATAAAAACGAAAATGGGGACGACGCTCGACGTTTTACCCTGAGCTGCAGCTACAGTAGATAGTAAAACATTTGTTACAATTTAAAAAAAAAACGAGCGATTCGTTCAATTTATAGAGTAGGTCCTCGTGAATGTGTGCACCTTGTCCATGCTTGTACGAATGAACTTGTTTGGGTTATTATTATTTATTTATTTTGTTGTTGTTTTTTTGTTTATGCTTTCGTATTTTGTTTTGAAATGGTAAAATAGTCAGATCGTCCAAAAATATTGATAAAATGTAGCCTTGTCGAGTTTATTACTAGTTTTTCTCACTTGCAGGCTGACTTCCGAACCGGTCGTAACTTCAGTAACTTTGACCTTCGAAGAGGCCTCCTAGGGCCTCAACTGAATAATAGCTATAACTTTGAATAATATCTTTGAAATATACCTAAAACATTGTCACAAACCTTTGCCAGTACTATTATCTATTTTGTGCCTTTTTTTTACTGTTGGGTTTAATATGGTGAGTTTTGTTTTTATGTATTTTTATAATACGGTAAATAAATATTATTACCTAGGTTTTGTATACTTTGTTATAGCTATAGATATATGTATTATTAACATATGCGAACGGTAGCTATGACCGGGATAGAGAGCGGGGCGTTGCCGCGTTGTCGACCCATATTCCGCAACTCATATCCCAAAATATCGAAAGTGAATTCGGCGAATGTAAATAACAATTAACATTCTACGTGTTAACTATAAATCCCTGTTATAAACTAAATTCTGTATAATTAATACTTCATTACAGATAAATTCGTCTAATTTCTTGATCATCCTCCGAGCGTAGGTTGGTACTAATAGAAACACTGGTTTATCGAATATACCCTAAGCTATGGTCATACCTACATAAATATTGTTGTCCTTACCTATGTTGATGTGTTCTTGTCTGACGATAGCAACACTGTATAAAAGAATAACACTAGAATAGACGATCGAGTTGCACACGACATAGCTGCACACAAAATGTCTAATTATGCAACTGCACACTGTAGGTTGTTAAGCACTGCACCCGCGACGTATCCAGGCTCGGTAAGGCAGGAGTGTGGAGGGTTCACTCCTAACAGTTGCACTGGTCGGAGGATTCCAGCGGCCGCTAATCGTGAACCCTATCCGGACGAAATTGACAGCGCGAAGACGCGTGTGCCGCCGCCTCTATTTCTGTCCGCGGCCGCGTTGCCCCGATTTTACTAAAATTACGACGCGCTGCTATTTCCGCACTCAACTATATGCGCCCTCTTGCCGGAGTCAAATACCTTGCAAAATAGTTTTAAGTACTTCATGTTGTTACTCAGTTTCGTACAGTGTACAAATAACTGACCTACTTACGTAGGTTACTTATAAGTATATACTTAATTATCTTATGATGTTATCATAAGTATCTCTATTATCCTTCAAGCTTTAAGGTAAGAAAGGCCTCAAACTTCCTAAGTACCTATACATACTACCCTTACTTACACATCAACACCCACCCACCTCCACACACTCTTAAAACACACCTAATACACACTCACTCCTTGCACAGTGGTTCCTCAATTTTTTTTTTTTTTTAATCAATATTAAAAATTATGTACAAATTGTCATGTTATCCCACATACCTTTCTTGTTTTTGTAAAGTTACTTGAGATTAAAAAAAAAAAATGTTTACATCAACCGTGGGGTGGAGACCTGGTGTCCTGAAATACAGGCTCTGCCTAGTTTAGGCACCAGTCTCCCGCAATTTAAGTATTTTATTGTCTTAATGTAGCTATTGTATTATATTTGTAACTTATTGTGGGAGAAATAAATAAATTTTATTATTATTATTATTATATTATACTTTCTTGTTGAGGTAAACTAAGAAGTTTACCTCAACTAGGGATAAATAACTAATTACCTATATGAACTTTGGTGATAGTTAGATGGTAGATTTAAATCTTCCACTCATTTATTTTCATTAGATACCCAATATCTAATGAAAATAAATGAGTGGATATTATGGATCTAAAATAGTAGATTATTAACCAAGGGGATAAAGCAGTGTTTTCTGTCGCGGGTGACGATTTAAATCGCGAACGTAACGAAGGACTCGAGGTTTACTCCCGAGCGCAGCGAGGGTGTTAAAAACGAATAATTACTTATAAAAAGTCCTGAGTGTAGCGAGGGCTTTAAGTTCACCTAAGACGAAGACAGCTTTATCACCGAGGAAAATACTCTACTTTTCGTACCATTTGCGAAAAAATTAACACAATAATAATATGAGATAAGCATTTATTAAAAATAATGACAATTAAAAGTAAAAGTTAACATTCGAAACATTGGTTCAAGATAGAGAGAGTAACATTTTTGTTCAGTACATTTATTGTTGATGAGTTGATTTGCGTATTCCATTTCAAAAAGATGTATAATGCTTTATATACAAACTCAATGGTGTAAACACAGATGTAGTTCAGTATAAATTTCGGTAAGTATTCCTTTACATCACATTCTCCCCCTAGAGGATGAGTGAAATTCAGTACAATTTTCTTTCCCTGTTTTTAACAGATTAAAAATTACTATTGTTATGTTCGCTTTTTGTGGCACAGAATGTCACTTTTTTGAGCAAGTGGTACGAAAAAATGTTTTATGTGCTAACCGGAAATACCTATCTACTAGGTACTTTTAGGTACGATCATGATACTGCCATCTTCGTCGTCGCGTCGTTTAGAAAGAAGAAAATATATTGTAATTTGTAGCCATGGTAACATGGGTTCGTTTATAAACAATTGTATGTCATGAATGACGAGCAAGTGCAAGAAGCATGGAAATATTACAAAAATTTAAAGAAAATGGGTATTTCACATCTGAATTGTACCACTTACTTGCCAAAAAGAAGTTGGTGGACCCTTCAGAGGAGGTTTGTACCAACATTAATTAGCTGTTTTCAAGTGACCGACAAACTGTTGGTAGGCATTTGGTAGGTAGGTACAGCCCATGGGTACAGCATGTAATTTATGGTATAATTTTTACTTCCAACACATAAACCTAGAAAAAAGATTTTAGGTTCATGATCCAACAAATAATTTTCAAAAATAAAACATACAGGGTTTTTTAATTTTTTTTCTACTAAAGTACCTTATATACAAACAGATATCTCGCCTGATAGTAAGCGGTTACCGTAGCCTATAGACGCTTGCAACACCAGGAGTAACTACCTACCACTCACGCGTTGAATAACTACTAAGTATAATTAGAAAATAGAATTCCAGGAACAGGTGATTAAAATAGGTATAAGAAATGTTACTCCCAAACTTATTTCGGAATGATTCTTACCACCATCTTTTATTTGCGTATATAGATCATTCCTTCGGAATATGAAAAAGAAATGAAAATGGACACACAACAGCGACTACAGAATCTGAATAATCTTGAAGTAGACAACATAATTAGCACTGGCAAAAAAAATAAAATTATTCTATCCTTCACACCCAGAATTATTCTATTTCAAAATTTTAAGCCCAATGAAAAAATTGTTGCCAAATTCACTGTAAGAAATATCAGCCAGGTAGGTATTATTAGCATTTTCCATATGGTTAATAATATTAATAAAATAATCATAAAGGTAGTTTGTAAATACTCTCTATATTCAGGCGCCAACGTATCTCAATATGGTATTCAAGGAGTCATCCTTTTTCTACATCAAACCTTGTGGTGGTGGACAGATGCTTTCCCGGCTTGCGCCTGGCATTAGTGTATCATTCGCAATAACTTTTATGCCAGTCCAGTATGAAGATTATACTCACAGAGTAACGTTTTTTACGGATATAGACCAGTATGTATTGCCGTTGATAGGTAAGTTATTGATGAACTAATCATCTGTCATGTATCTATCTATATCTATCTGTATATAAAAATGAATCCCTAATTCCCTTGGTCACGTCATAACTTGAGAACTACTTTACCGATTTCATCCATATTTTTGATAGAGATTGCCTATGGTATGGAGAACGATAAAGGCTACTTTTTATCCCGGACACCGGGTGAAACCGCGGGGGACAGCTAGTAGGCAAATAAAAATCAATTGCCACATGTATGTAAGAGCATCACATGAGAACGGCATGACCGATTTGGATGATTCCTTTTTTGTTGTGTTCATAATTGTCAGGACAAGGTTTTTAAGAAAGACATTTTTGGTAAATTTGCCTACCGAAAATGCTGGAAATTTCACCCGGTCGACGCCGGGCACGAACAGCTGGTTGGTAATAATAATGGCTTATCTACGTGAATAATAGGTAGGTATACATTCTAGCATTCGTCCCAGAGCGGCGGCGGCCCTGTAAAACATTCCACCGTATTGAGCACCTACAATGCATTGCATTTTTTTTTATTTTTTTTTTTTTTATACGACTAAGTCGGTAAACAAGCATACGGCCCGCCTGATGGTAAGCGGTTACCGTAGCCATATGGACGCTTGCAACACACGACGCATCGCTCACGCGTTACCGACCTTTCCCCCCTCCCCTATGAGCTCTGGCGACCTTACTCACGCGCAGGATCACAACTTTACACAATATAAAGTTATTTGGCTGCGGTATTCTGTAAGGTGGAGGTACTTCCCCAGTCGAGCTGCTCTTTGAGCGAATAAACGCTATGCTCTACCTCTCTTGAATGCACTGAATTGCATCAATGAATAATTTCTAATACCCGATCTTAATTTTGTGTTGTAGCTATGGGACCTCGCCCGGTGTTTGACTTTCCAGATGAAGTAATTATACCAAAGATCCCACTTAAAGTTGAAAGCCATGTTTTCATATCAGTACATAATATAGGCATGGTACCTTCAGGATTCACACTAAATACTAAATGGTAAATACAGACTTACAAATGTAACTTTCTAGGTGCTGAAAATATTCAGTCATCATCATTTCAGCCTATGGATGTCCACTGCTGAACATAGGCCTCCCCCATTGACTTCCACTTCGAACGGTTTTGGGCCGCTTTCATCCAGCGGTGCCCAGCGACTCTGATCAGGTTGTCGGTCCACCTGGTGGGAGGGCGTCCCGCTCGGCGCTTTCCAGTACATAGTCGCCACTCGAGAACCTTTCTTCCCCAGCGGTTATCGGCTCTTCGAGCGATGTGGCTAGCTGCCCATTGCCACTTCAGCTTACTAACTCTACGAGCTATGTCCGTCGCTTTCGTTCTCCTACGAATGTCCTCATTGCGGACCCTGTCACGTAGAGATTAACATTAAGACCCTGGTAACACGCACTGATTGAAGCCCTTGTCTTCAGAAAATATTCAGTACTTAGAAACAATTCAGACTTACAAATCCTAATATTCTTGCAGTCCTTTTTCGGTCCGGCCGATGTCCGCTTATTTAAATCCCGGTCAAAAAATTGACATTAGATTAACATTTAAGACGATGAATTTGGGAGAACGTCACGGCATACTATACGTTGTGATTGAAACAGGTAACATATTGTGTAAAATTAAGAGATATTTGTTGTATTAAAATGTGTAACTAAATGCTTATTTTGATAGGAGAGAATTTTCGGATCAAATTGTCAGGAATCACGCATACCGTGAGCGTAGAATTGGAGAAACAAGTGGTCAGGTTCCTTGACACTTACAAAACTATGGTGCGTCAGCAGACATTAAAAATAACCAACAAATCCAATCACTTACTTACTTATATGTGTATGAAAAATGATTGCGTGTACTATGGTAAGTTTCAAGTTTACAGCTGAAAAGACATCATTCAATTTGGGATTTTTACGAATGTGGAGCCAAAATAAAATTTTGCTAGATAGGTATTTTTAAATCGATAGTAATTTTGAATAATTATTGACAATACGCGAGTTATACCTACGCCTGGTGTTACAAGCGCCCTAAGGCTACGGTACTCGCTTACCATCAGGTGAGCCGTAGGTACCCTAGGCTTGTTTGCTACCTTAGTAGATAAAAATTAAAAAATAATGCGCTACTACTGTTTACTATGAACGATCCAGAACAGACGGACTACTCAAAGACAAAAGGTGACAAGCCTGGATTTGTTGGCTTGATCTGCAGACAACTGGGTTTCATTATTATTAAATTGTATGAATATAAAATGATGATTTTTCAACCCTTTCAATTGATGGTCATAGAATGACTACAACTTTCGTGTCAATAATTATTCAAAATGACTAGATCCTAGATCTATCAATATCAAGAAAAAATATATTTTGGCCGGCCCTTACAGAATAGGCCCTAAAATGTATGCAGGCCGATTTTTAACTTTTGAGATGGATCTTCCCAAAGATCTGGAAGGACTAAAAGGACTGATTTCCCATAATGTATGAAATACTTTAGTATTTTCTGAGACTTTTCTTTTCAGTTAGTCCCATTGAGGCTATATGGATCGTCAAAAATAAGACGAGATTTTTCTGGGCTGTATAATAATAATTGATTTATTTATTTACATTACACAGATTACTATATATTACTCAAAAGAAAAAAGATAGTATGAATAAATGGTCTCCCTTACTGAATTCCGAACCGGTGGTATCTTGTTTACGTAGTAACTATTTAGTAATCTGTGCTTCTGTAGCTTTGACCTTCATAAGTGCCCTACTAGGGCCTAAAATGAATAATTGGCTTTGATTTAGGAACACATTCAAAATGTCTACACACAAAAAACTTATGCCTCCTTAACTTTATCATTTATTCTTTAAGATTTTGAAGAAAAAGTGAAACTCGCTACCATATTTTACAGTTTAAAAGAGAGTGAAGCTTCGAAGTCTATGAAATTAGTACAATACGATGTTTTAAGTAGCGAAGAGCACGAGAGAGTTTACACTAGGATTTTCTTTGACGAGATACAGGCGCTCGTAGCCGATGAATCATTGCTCTTCCAAAATACACACTTCTCTATTTCACCGATAGTTAGTAATCACGAAAAGAGCATTGCACATTATTTATACTTAGTAGATTATTGTATTAAATGTATTATAAATGTTATTTCTACAGAAAGGAAAACTATGGCCGAATAAAGCTACGGAACTGACTATTACATTTTCTCCAAAAGAAATAGGGGAGTTTAATGCAACAGCATTTTTAGACATCGATGGAATAACAGATCGTGTACCGTTGACGATGGTTGGAACATCTCTGCCTCCATCGATCCATCTGAATCTGGAAACACTTGATATGGATTGTGCTTATATCAACAAAACTTATAATTATGAAATAGTAGCTATTAATAGAGGTACTAACTATGTCAATTTCAGTAATTAATTTTGAAAGTACTGTCTTCTTATCTTGTTAATCATCAACAGGGCACATAAATGGTGTGATCGTATATAAAGAAGTACCGACTCTTTTCGGTAGTTATATCACATGCTCTCCAGAACTGCATTGCTTACGACCTGGAGATAAGGAAGTTTTTATAATTTCCTTCTGTAACTCCAATCAAGGACCGTTTTTCGAAGAAATAAACTTTTCAATACGCGATACTGACGTTATATTGAAGCTATATCTAAAGTATGTGGAAATATGTAATTTGGTAGATTCTATACTGTTCTTTATCATCAGCCTACAATGTCCCACTGCTGAGCACAAACCTCCTTTTCACCAATTAGGGTGAAAGGGAATGGGCAGATACTCCATCACGCGTGCCCAGTGCAGATTGGTGGAGGTAAGCTAGTGGTCAACCTACTGTTGGAGTTTTCAAGCCGCCTAGAAGGCCTCCAACTAGCTTAACGACTTCGGGATTGCTTTACGTCCGAAGTACGGAAACGCTCTATTTGAAATACACTAGGCGGTCACTAAGAAAGAAAGAGAACGAAATTTATTTGTGGCAAAATAAAAAGCTTAATTATAAAAAAGTTATTTCTAAAAATAGTTTATTACGACTGTGGTACCTTGCTTAACTTTGCCGATCGATTAGGAACGGCTAATCATGCTACATGAGCGCTTCATATACTGTTCTTACATAAAGTAATTTTATAAAAAAAAAACAATAAAGTACTTAATTATTATTGATTGCAGAGGGGAGATAATTTACCCGTCACTTATGTTTGGTATTCCATGTTTGGATTTTGGAATGGTCAGTGTCGGTAAGTTACAGTACGGTTTAGCTTGACCACAGATGCAACATTTGAGCTAATTTTATATCTACATGGGTGGCGCAGCACCAGACAAACCACCATAAGCCAAAACTACAAAAACCATTGATTTAGGTATTCGTTTTCCCCGCGATTATAATATTAGTTAGGATTGAGACCATGTGGATTATAATGCTTATTTAAGCCATTTACATTTCATAAATTGACGGGCCAGTTGGCGCAGTTGGTTAAGATTCACCTAACGCGCCGCAGGTCGTGGGTTCGATTCCCACACAGGACATGCATTTGTGTGAATGAACATGTCTGTATGTCCTAAGTCTGGGTATGTAAAATAAGTATGTAAACAAAAACTAGTATATGTATGATATCAGTTATCTGGTTTCCATAGTACAAGCTCTGCTTAGTTTAGGATCAGATGACCGTGTGTGAGGAATATCTCAGGATGTCCCGGGAGGATATTTATTTACAAATAACTAATATTTCAATAACCATGTATTTATAACATACTCAATAATACCTTCATTGGGTACACAATTCTTTTAACATTTTCACAGGTTAAAATTGGTTGTGTGTGATCACAACAACCCCCTACTAGTATTGGGTGGAAATACTTATAATAGGTTCATAAATTCATGTTTCAAAACAAAAGTTGGATTCGTCACACTGTTTTTTTACGGTGAATAAAATTATGTCTTGCGAAAATCTTGAAAAATATTTTTTTTCTCGATTGCTTAGTGGTGCGAGTATTTACCATGACGAAGCTAACATTATTATCCAGTGGGCATGCGCCGGGACCTATCGTTCCTATACCTACTACATAAAGCTGAATTTCAGGGGTACCCAAGACTTTAGAATTAGAAGTGATCAATGAATCAGTGGTCCATGTCAGTGCTTCTGTGAAGATATCTTCAGATGGGCCTGAAGTAAGCAGTATTACGCTAACTGATTATGCTGTAACCGATAAACCAAAACCAGAAGTTCCTCAGTGGCCGAGGGAGTTTAACATTGAGCCATGTAAAGTTAATATAAACCCCGAATCAAGAATATCATTAAAGGTACTTATGATAAATAAATATTTTGTATCCACTCCATATGCGTAGAGTTTAGATTTTTGAAGAAAATAATCCAGAGCAGATAAAAACTAATCATGTTTTAATTAAAAGGTAATTGTAATAGGTACGTATGTACCTTATGTTTAAATATGCATAAACCTTGTTAGTAGCTGCATATAAAATTCTAAAAGTATGTGTGTATAGAATCCTTTGGACAAAACTAATGTGAGGCAGTTTGACGGGTCGTTTGTTCGATTCCTACACAAGACATCTGAGTCTGGGTATAATTATGTTGGTATATTAAGTATGTATTTATAAATAAAAAGTAGTAGGTATATACAATATGTCTTATATCAGTTATCTGGTTTTGTGAAAAGTTTCAAATATTGCTTACCCAACCAAGAAATCAATTAATATCAATTTTGCAAATGAAAAATGCCCAAACCAAGAAATATACGAGTATAGAAATATACAAGGAAGGTCGGAACGGTGCGCGAGTCAGACTCAGACTCGCACTTGGGCGGTTTTTATATAATTAACTTACCTATTACCAAACAAATTAGTTCGACATTTAATTGTTCAGGTAACGCTTACTGCAAATTTAATCAGAGCCAACCAAACATCTCTGGAGCTAGAACTTGAGAAATCTGACAGTCCACCGATAATTTTACCTGTTATATTCAATGCGATGGTTCCGGAGATCACTCCAGCTCCAGAAATAAAACTGCGTGCTTGTTTCCTAGATTATTGTTATGAACATGAAATAAGAGTAACGTGCAATGAGTTCTGGGGCTATTTCACATTAGAAGAACCACAGGTAACTTTATAGGTTTACTACAGAGGTGGTTCAACATATATTTTACCTTTTGAATGTAAGGAATAGGTATGTAGGTAATAATTTTGAAATTTATTTGTGATTTTAGGAACAGTCTACGTTTGAAGTGTCTGTGGCTATCAAAGAAGGCTTGATAGAACCTAATAGTACATTATGTTTACCGGTAGTAATAAAGACGGGTTTTCTTGGAGTACAGGAATATAGTATACGGTATTTTTGGCAATTAGTTAAAAATAACACCTAATGTCTGTTATAGTGAAATTATCTAATGCTTCACGAATCCAAATACAAGGAATCAAAAAATGATTTTTTTTTTTCAGATTACGCTTATTCGGAATGTCTAAGTCCATCGAGATATGTCACATTACTGGATGTGGCGTGCGACCCATCGTTACTTGTTCGCCTATGGCACTACATTGGGGTCAAGTAAAATTATTGACAAGGTCACAAAAAACATTGACTCTATGCAATGATTCTCCAGTAGGAGTCAACTTTAAAGCTTCATTAGTAAGCTGTTTTTAATAATATTTAAAGATAGGTCTCCCTAAAAAAGCAGTGAATTATCAGCAATCGAGCAATGATTGAAAAAAAAAATTGGTACCTATACCTAGATATTTTTGAAATCTGCGCGAGTGAAGAGCAAGTTACATAGATTTGTACGGCACTAGCTTATGCCTACTCACTTTTAAAGACAATATGTTTTACAGCTGAACAGAGACGGCAGGTGGAATATCACACCTACTGAAGGTTTCGTAGAACCAGAATCAGAAACAGATTTACTTCTTAGTCTATATTTGATAGATGCTGATACTTATTCAAATAAAGCTGCTATACAATTGGAAAAAGTAAAAGATATTGTGAGTATCTCACTTATGTATCCATCATATTCACCGCCTAGAGATATGCCAGTGTTAAAGTTTGGTCAGTTCGGTCTGTCTTGTAGAGAGATCTTTACAATTCCAAGTTTGATTTTGTTTTGTTATATTGAATTCGAAATATAAGAATACTTAGTACCTACTGGTATATCACTGCATCAGTTAAAAGATTATGCAGCATTTTTATCATTATATATATGTACCTAGGTATCGTATCCTTTTACGAAAAAGTAAATAAGACCTGATCCTGTCTTGAAGTGATTTTTCAGGATGGAAGTACATTTACAATTATTATTGATTAAATCTTGCTTTGTTGCGATAAAAAGTAGAGTTTATGGCCAATTGCTTTATTATTAAGTGGCACCGTTAACTGACCAGTATGAACATACCGGCCAAGGGTTGTTCAATGTGGTCTATTCCTATACGAATATGAGGATGGGCTTTAAAATTTGTCAATCTAAATATTTTTATTAATCCAGTTAGTGCCGCTATCAGCAAGTGGTGTCGGCACAAGTATTGTGGTAGGCGATTTACGTGATAGAATTATACTCGGTCGACACTTCACTAAAATAGCGCTAAAAAGTCAGATTGTTATGGAAAATTGTGGAACAAGATTACATGCGTTAGAATGGAGTGAGCATTACAAGGCGCCTAAAACAAAACAACACATAGCGTACGTATATCTTTCAATTAAAATATAATATCTATCGTGCATTCTATAATGTACCTATATTAAAAATACTTTAATTTAATCTTATCCAGGGCTTTCTTCAATTTGGAACCCAAAGTATTCAAAATGGCAGCAGGAGAGAAAATGGAATTGACGATCACAGGATTATCGTACAAAGTAACCACAATTAAGGAAATGTGGTATTTAGTCGGCAGCGTTGAAGGAATAAACAAGAAGGAGCTGCTACTGCAGTGCGAGATTGTAGCAGAATTTGTTGATCCGAAAATAGAGACTTCGTGTTTAGTTATGGACTTTAATTATGATTATAGTCCGTACAATGAACATTATAAACTGACAGGTACACGATACTGTAAAGTTAATTGATATAGGTACTTCATGTAGGTAGGCACAATATCCCTTTCGCACCTGAATAATACGATAGTCAGTTCATTTTTTCTAAAATTCTACAAGGTAGTCTACACACCTGAATGTCGTGAACGTGCTAAGCACTTTCTTGAAGTTGTGTAAATGGTATATTCTTTAAATATGTTTTCCCATGATACTTACCGTACATAATAAGATTTTATAGAAAAGAAAAAGATTTGGACGGAAAAAAATCTCAGGTGCGAAAGGGATATACCTAATTTTGTGAAATTTATATAAACCCGGTTTGATTCTTCAAACGTCACTTTTTGTCTCTACACACAAATTCACACAAGGGTCAAATAATGCAAAAAAATACCTAATGATTTAGTAGGAAGGGACATGTGAAATGCAAGAACGAGTGATTCAAAGTGTATGACGGCATCGGCACTATGGTGCTGCCGCCGAGACAACGACTTTCTGTTCTGACACCTGTTAATATTGGCCAAATCACGTAAACGGCTGATCTGATTAAGGTGGGACTTTCATTAAACTATGCCTAAGAAAATAATGAACCATCCTGTGAAAGTCCCATCGCAATAGCATTAGCTATTTCCGACATTAGCCCAATATTAACAACAGGTTTCAGAAATAAATCCTCTCGGCAGCCGCATTGCATACGAAGACAAGTAGATGAACACCCGAATCGAGGAAAAACCCTTTTCGAACAATAATACCGAGCAATCCAATTCCGCAACTAGGCAGTGCTTTTGCACTGATTCTGAACAGTAAGAACCAATCACGTGCTTTACTTAGCCAATCAGAGCACAAGTTTCCTTGACTAAACCAATCAAAGCATCAATCGCACTGTCAGTGGTGGGGATTGGCGGAATAGACTTCACACAAAATGAACGTTATAGAGCTTCTTTTAATGCCCGAATGAAGAGACACCCCCTTCACTCTAGTAACCCTGTAGATACTTTATGGTAGTAGAGTTCATGGTTAGAACATTACTAACCATTGATAACCTAAGTTTTTGTAATTTCAGATATTATAACTATAAAAAATGTTTCCAAGTTACCTTTGGATATGGAAATTGGCATCAAGCCTCCGTTTGCTTTAATACAAAAACAAGGTACATATAAGATACCGCCCCATGAAGAAAAATTATGTTGTTGTATATGTTATAATAAATCTGATTTAAATCTACCAAATATACTTGATGGGTCTGGTCCAGTTCAGTCCCGCATATTAATAGATTATTTGACTATGAAACCAGTTGAGCCATTGCGAAAAAGTCCGTTACACTTTTTCCAAGATATAAATAAAATAAAAATGGCATTTAACCTGACTCATAGTATTGAGGAGCGCTTAGAAGATCAAGAAGTTATGAAGTTACAGATTTTATTTGATACTGCGAAGCACTTGTCATTAAAATCGAAAGTGTACTGTGAGTCAATGAAAATAAAGTTCAAAGGCCATAAGAACAAAGTAAGTATATCCTTAGTAGTACCAATCTTCCCCCAAAATATTTTATTATATGTAAATAATATTTTGTAAATATTTTGGGATTTACAACTGAAACAATTTTAATTATTATTCTTTGTTTAAGGATGCAATAAAACTAGTAGGAAAAATAAATTTCCCAAATATCTTAGTTTATCCACCGAGAGTCGATTTTCAGTGTGTTTTAAACGGCAGCGTCGAAAGTAAAACCATAAAAATACAAAATGTGACTCCACTATTAGTTTGTTTTAGATTTAAATGGAAAAAATATACAATAAATACAACACTAGTAAGTAATTTAGATATAATACATATTGTTTTACATTTTTATTTGCTTTGTTTTGAGCTAATCTCACTTATTCAAATTCAAATTCAAAAAGCATTTATTCATTTTAGGCCCTGATAAGGCACTTATGAACGTTAACAAATGGCTCTACACCACATTAATGAACTTATAATAACTTTCATTACAGCAAATGTTTATTCCACAGGCCCAACTTCCGACTGTAGAAAGTAATATCAGTCCAATCTGCAGTCTAACTGAACAAACAGACGCCACAGGTAAGTTTATAATGCACCTGTTATAAGTTTTTTTTTGTTTCTTATAATTTCTAATTACCTATATGATATGCAAATGATTGCAGAGCTTCAGGAAATTTTGGCACTTCGGTCACCAGACGGTAAGATAAATGATGAAATTTTAAAAGCCACTGCTTCTTCCTCTCGGGAAACAATATTTGGAGACACGTTAACGCTCCAAGATTCTGAAGATTTAAAATTCATGAAAATAAGATATTTCAAAAAAATCACACCTATGATAGATGCTCACTATGAAACAGAATTTCATTGGACGTGTAAATTTGGTAAAATAACCAAGCCGAACAAAACTGGCATAAATGATATTTTACAGCTGGTACCACATCGGGGGTTACTAAGACCTGGTGAAATTCAATATATTCACGTAATTTTTAAGCCCAAACATAATATAAATGTTCGGGCTATACTTGAATGCGATGTTTTAGGAGGTCCATCGGAAACGATTATAATTACTGGACAAAGTTCCGATTTGATGTACAATATTAATACACAAAAAATTAATTTCAAAATTAGGTCATTCCACGAACAGGCTTCGGAACAACTGATAATATCTAATACAGCACAACTTCCATTTGAATATAAAACTTATACGAATGAACCGAAGTTCGAGAATGAATTGGAAGGAACTATTCTCGATTTAGTACCTCCAGAGAAAATCATAGAACCGGAAGAAGAGACAGAAATGAAAATCGTAATGAGACCCGGTGTTGTTGGATATTTTCATAGGGTGTTTTTATTGGAAATAGGACATCTTCCTCATATTCCGATCGAAGTGTTCGGCTGGGGAGTTATTCCTCAAGTTTATTTAACATTGCAGAGACCAGAAATGGCTAATGTGAGTCCACAATTACAATAATTTTGACAAGAAAGTATTTGATACCATCAAAGTTTCAGCATCTTGATATGCTATTTAATAAAATAAATGGCCAACGGTAATAATAAACCTATTATATATATTTATTTTAGTTTCTGTTATTGTAGTTACACCCAGAAGTTGGATATGGGGCTATTGCTTCGCTGACGATGGACTATTTGGCAGCGCTATGTGATTTCTTTACTGGTACCCCAGAACACGTGAATACGCCTTTAACAGAGAAATGTTTTGAAGATCCTGACTTTCAGAATGATTGGCATTTATGTTCTTCTTGGGTATGGGTTTTAACTAATAAATGGCTATATTTTTTTGCAACTGTGTATCTTTATTAACAAGAAGAGACGCAATACTATTATTATTATAAATGTTCAACAATTGGGGATTAAAATATGCAAGGGATGTTAGTCATTGTGAATTGTTTTTTCCTATTACATCATTTTGCACCCCTAAAAGATTGGAATTCAATAAAGTCAAACCTATAGGTACCTATAATTTGTACCTTATAATATTATTTCCCATATAAAGTTTACCACCTCCATTCTTCGCTTATGGGGTGATTTTTCAAAAACTGAAACAAATGTTACTCTTCATTTTTAACTAAATGGCTAAACACATTTTTTCACATATTGAACATACATTATTAAAAAAGCGTTTGCTTAGTTTCAAGACCCTGCGGTTGATATATCACTCAGTCAGTTTCTCCCACTTTTATTACAAATATTATTATTACATATGTAGGATGGATATCCTTCGGTGATGGACATAGAACTGGCAATAGAGAGGATGTTGGTGATAAACCACATAAACTTACGGCCAGAAATACTGATCGCATACTCAACCACTTCAAAAATAGGACCTATTCCTGGTTTTTATACTACACCATATGTTATTGACTTCGGTGTTATCATAACTGGTAGTACGGTAAGTGTTTGCCATAACTATATACATTTGACTTCATTTCCAACGACTAGTCGCGTATAATACTACTCTAAAAATATCTATTATATAAATCGTAATGGGGCTTCAGGCTCATGATCAACAAAGGTAACGTTATGAATGATCAGGAATATTCTGTATCTCATGCATAAATGGCCTATTATAATATTAAATTCTTAATTTATACGTCAAAATCAGAAAGGAGCTGGCGATCGCCATATAAAACAGCGTAGCACCTGTAGCACCTCAGTCAGTCAATTCTAATGGACGAATGCAAAAAAGGCCAGTCCATATTTATAAACAGTTCATAAAAGTAAAACAATAACTGTCTCCTTCATACTCATAAGCTTGACCCCGCGCGAGAGAGACAGACATACTTTTCATGATGCGCATCTTGAAAAGTATGTCATGCGCATCATGAAAAGTATGCAACGCGACATCTAGAAGAAATAGGGATTTTTTGCAATGTTCCGATTTATGTTTAAACTTATGACGATCGTCAACTTGTTACTAATAAATAGGTACAACATACAACTGAAATTATAAACTATGGTCCAATTCCGACTAAGTTGCATTTTGCCAAATGCACTGTCGTCCCTTCATGGCTTGGGATGAAGTTGTGCGGAAAACTAATGCCTGGAGAAGTAGGAAAATTCGAAGTGAGTTTTTCACCCACGGCTACAGATTTTACGGAATTGGAACAAAATGTAGAGACATCTTTTAATTTGGAAGTAAGTTTTATTAGTTAATTTTCTTGACAGTTATCATTTCATGATTTAGATTGTTCTTATTTCTATGTATTTCAATGCTTAGGTACCGTATGGTGTGTCCATACCAGTTAATATAAAGGCTCTCTGCGCAGTGCCATACTTAGTTTCAAATGTTGCTGAAATAAATTTCGGTTCAGTGAGATGTGGTGATAAGATAATTTGTTCAATACCGCTCAAGAATGTGTGAGTCTTATATTGTATCATTTTGAAATCCTTTAAGTAGATATCAGAAACATGTTTAATGTAATGATTTATTAAAAAACAATTCGAATGTGCATTTGAATGCTGATTAGGGGTAAGCCGACTTGCATTTGGTACGTCACATTAAGATTGAAAGCTCCTGGCCCCAACCCTATGATGATAATGGATAGTTCAGGGAAATATGAGCCGGGTGAAGGAGGATGGCTCAGTTTGGCGTTTAAACCAACTATGGAGGTAAATACATGCCTTAAAAGATTTAATAAGATAAGGTAGACATGTTCGACTGCACTCAACTCACTTTCAAAAAAAGAATTCAGACTTTGTTTTGAAAACAATGCAAACTAAAATCCCATTAGAAATATAAATATGGTAGACACAGACTCTCATGTACAGACCCCCACATTTACAAATTCGTTCCACGTACACACACGTATATCATGCTCTTAACAGGTAGTTATGTACTTCAGAACTGGTATACTTTTAAATTCATTTTCAACATTCTTCAAATGTGAAACCTGTAATTTACCTAATCTATTCTCGTATGTGATTAATCAATAAGTTATAAACGTAACAAATAAGTAAATAATATAATAAAGAAATGTACCTATCTTCATCTATTTATTTTCAATGCAGATGATGTACGAAGGTCTCCTGATATTCAGATTCCATATGAATCCAAACAGAATGACAATACCGGTATATGGGCAAGGAATCATACCACGTGTGCACATCATTGGTCCCAATGTCAACTTTCCACCAACCCTGCCGTGGGCTGACACAACTGAAATCTATTTTGGCCTAACGAATCCTTGCCCTTTTCCTATTGAGCTCATTGTAGCCCACTCTGACGAGTAAGCAGATTTATCACGTAGTCATTTAATATTATATTTATATACAATATTATGAGGGTTATATTGTTTAAACAGTGATATAAGATATTCTAAAGTAACGTATATCATTGAAGGGAATGGAAAGAAGAGGATGAAATTTATCAATTACTGTACAAATACTACAATAAGCCAGAAGAAATGTTAGTGCCCGCTATTCGGCCCGGAATCGGAATGTCCGAAGAAATTGTAAACTTTTACAAAAATTTCACGGAGAGCGTCAAGAAGTAAGATTTTTAGTAACTCATTTGTTTACCTATTTACAATAATGACAACAAGATCACTAAAAAAATGTTTTAAGGATTGCGAATGAGGAAGCAGCTGCTCAAACCAAATCTACTAAAGCTTCAGCTGCAACTCCAAAGTTAGTAAAGAAATTATATTATTTGTTAAAGAAAGTGCTAATAATTATAAATAAAATACTTATATAAATTGTAATTCAGAAAATCAAAAAGTCCCAAAACCACCGCTAAACCATCGTCACCCAATCGCACCGATGTACCCGTAAGAAAATTTCGGACCGTAACGGAAATTATAGCAGGTATCATTAATAAAATATTTTACTAAATATCTTTGGGTTAATAAGAATGATTTTGACATATCTTATTTATTAATTAAATATCGATACCGATGAAAAATAAAATGAATTATTTTTAGATGAGATGAAGACATTAAAAGAAAATCAAGTTGATCCACTCAAGGACAGTTTGCGTGTATTTGATCAAGAGTCGACTGATAGCGGAACCGACAAACAATTAAAAGGGCTAATAGTTTTTGTGCACGGTTCTCCATGTGAAGGTTACAATTAAAACATATAACTACCCAAAGTTTATAAAATGTCGACTACATCTAGTTTTTTTACGCAAATCCTTTGAAACCTTCTAGAATTCATGAGTAAAACGTAAAAAAATCATTTTCAGAAATGCAATGTCAAGAAATCGCGTATGCTATCGGAAAAAATCTTGGCATACTTACAATTAATTTAGACCTATGCATAGTAGAGGCTCTATGTGTTTGTACATGTCCCGCTAGAACTGTTCTATTCAGTGCTATAAACGAAAGTTATGAAATGCTACGAAACGTCAACAGAGTGGATTCAGATGGAAATGAAGAAAATCCTGAAGGTAATATTTTTATGTACAGATGAGTATGTTTGACCCCCTTGCAGTGTAAGTAAGTACTTCTAGTAATGGTATTTATAAATGCAATATACCATACATAACTAGATCGAGCTAATAAAGCATAAGAAAGCTCAGTGGTATTGACGAAGAATGCCGTGACGTGGCCGTGACGTACATCGTAGGTTCGAATCTTACTGAGCTTACGGTGAAGGGAAAAACCTGTCAGGGTACTTTGTACCACCGGCTTGCCCGGCTTAATACATTGAGTTGAAAATCTGTCGCCTTCGTCGACCCTGATGGTGCGTTCCGTGCCGATGGCACTTGAGAGCGGTGCAATTTAATGTTTTTCATTTATTTTTAAATTCTTCAATATATTATGTCTGTCTACTTAATTGTTATATTTTCTATACATATACCTAAATGATATTTAGTATAAACTTTTCAATAGTCACAGTGATAACAAATTGCGTAGTTAGTAGTTTGCCTTTAGTTTATTTTTTATTTCTAAGGCAGACAAGTAAGTCATGCTCACTTTAAGGCGTCGTGTGACGGGTCGCTCACTTCCCTCCAATATGGCGAGGAGGGCGATGGCTGCCATACGCGTCATACTTGTGAACAGGTGCTGCTTGTGGGGGTTGGTCTGCTTAAGTTTGCCATTAATTTATTTACTTATTAAATATAGATTCAGTCTACTTTTTAGTTTTGCCGCCGCGCCGGGGCACGCAATTGTTGTCAGTGCGATTAGAATGTAAATATTATGTAATTAATCTAAGCTTGTTTTGAAAAGAGTAATTACTGAGTTTATTGCCGGCTCTTCTCAGCAAATGTAACCTTCCGAACCGGTATTAGAGTCAGACTTTTTAAAAGTGCCTGAATTGATTGAATTGAAAAGGTCTATTTGAATAAATGATTTTGAATTTTGAATTTTTTTGAAAGCAGCTAAGGGCTCACGACGCTAAGATAAATTCCTATAAGAACAGCAATATACACTAGATACTATTTCCTGTGATTAAATTGTTTATCTTTCAGAAATGTTTGGAGAAACGGAAGATGAATTTGATATTATTTTAAAGAAAATTATATTTATTGCCAATAGTAGGAATATGCCAACGCCTCGTTCAAAGGCTAACGAGAAGAAAAAGAAAAAGTCTCCTACTTCGTCTCTTACTTCACACTCAGTTTTAGCGGCAATGGGATCGACAACGATGTTCCAAATGGTGATATGGATGATCTTTTACTTTGTTTTGTTCCTTTTTGTCTTAAATAATTTATATTGGTAAGGTGTTTCGAACGGAACGATCCCTATATCGAGGGAAGGTTCACTTTATAGTCATAATCAACATGAATAGATAGATAGACTCTTTCGAATTCTCGACTGTTCTGGAATTGTCGAGAATAATTTTACCCCAAAGGAATTTCTCCTTTTCCTAATCATATACTTCTACCATTCATTGTTTTCTACAGGAATTGATTATTGAACTACTTTCTGAATTCTTTCAACAACCCAAGTTTCTTAAAGGTTTTGTGATAGATTCACTTACTAGCATTATAATGAAGAATCCACCATTGGCTCTTACCACTGTTTTAAAATGTAAGCATACAATAAGGAATATTCATCTCATATTATGCCAATCGGAGTTTTCAAAATGGCTTCAGTCACATGAAGAAGCTCAAAGAGAGAGTGAATTGGTTGATGCGTTAGTTTTTTTTTATGTTATTTATTTTTATTTCATGTACCTACTTATTTGTCATAAAATTACTGAGCTTATATGCATTTTTACCTTAGGCATGCCTCACAAGCTTACAGTGAAACAGAAATAAATGACATAATCCAATCGTTTGAGGATATGGATGAAGAAGAGTACGAAAACTCCCCTGCGGAATTAAAATCATTGTACTGTATATATGGTTTGGAGGCAAGAAAGAAAAAGTATTATGAGAAGGCTGCGTATGTGTATTTTCAAATAATAGTACATTATGATACATGTGTGCAAAGTTGTTCATTACAGTCGAGGCGGTATGAGCCCCAGGCGAACGCAATAAGAAAGCCGAGACTGTAATGATCAATGCACAATTCCACACGCGTATCATACGATGTTTTTCAACACACTTGCGAGGATAAAAACAGTCTTTTTAAGTAGATTTTTTGATAATCATCAATCACACAATGAGAACGTTAACAAATATGGCGCGCAGGTTTTTATTTTTTGATAGTGGTGTGCTGTCAAACTGTTTTACCCGTTACTTCGTCTACACACATCACTTGCAGTGAGGTACAAACTTAACATAATCAAGATTATACCTATCATAAAACTGCGGTTATGTAAAGTAAAAAGAACTAGTGCGATAATGTTATCTAAGCTATGTCATGCTAATGGCTGAAAGTAAAAATACTTATGTTCATTTGATCCCGGTTTTTAAATCTGCTCAAGCTGAGCATTCCCTAATGTGACATGGTGCTCCAGTTTTGATTTATTAACTCCCACCATTAAAAACGATGTGTTGTTGTAATAGTTATAATTATCTAAATTTATTTTCAGAATCCCAGTCGAGACATTACAAAAGAAAGATAAAGCAGCTAAAGGTAAGTTTCGTGCGAAGAAATAATAATAATAAATAACCTGGGACATTCTTCACACACAGCTATATTCCAAACTAAGCAGAGCTTTACTATGGAAATTAGATAACTGTTTTTATTTTTTTGTTATTACATCCAGACTCAGGACATGCAGAAATGTTTATGCACACATGGTGGTGGGTATAGAATTCGAACCCTTGACCTGCGACTGCAGATTTTCAACCTGAATGGCAGCCAGGTGCTAAAGATTCCTCTCCCTCCGTTTCCCTTCACTGCAAGCAAGCCCACGTTCATTGTTAGATTCAACGGCATTCGACGCACTACTTCGACGTTCAACGGTAATAGGAAACCACGAACGATGAATATAACTTTAAAAATTGTTGAAAGGCACAGTATTTAGGCTAAATTTGGGTTATTCAGAGGAGCTTGGTTGCGCTCCCGATGTTGAGCCGATTGTGTGTACTGAATCGAATGGCTCTTATTTTCCCTTTCATTCGGAATTAGGTAAAGAAAGTACGTCTAACATAGCATCAACAAACAACCCGATCGGTATGTCAGTCGAGCAGGTCTGAATAAGGTGAAGAGTAACACCCTTTTTCGACTATACTTTTCATTTTGTTGTGTCTTTTGTCATTTTACAGAGAACAGCAAGTCATTAATAGCTCTGAACACATCAGAATCGAAGAAAAAAATTAAAAAAGAAGATGGCAAAGGTATGCCTGTCATTGACAATGTGCCAAGGTGTGAGAATTACTATTTTTTATTCTAATATAAAACAATGTTTGATTTAGGAAAACTAACAAGTGAAGTTTTGATGATGAGCATGAAATATAACGAATATAGTAAAACTGTTTTTGAAACTCTTATAAATATTGCTAACAACTGGATTGTAGAAGAGTGCGATTTGGGACTGCCATTATATGGCTTCAACGGTCAGGTAGTGGGTACGACTCAGAAAAAAGTAAAGAAAAAGTCCGAAATGCAAATACAGGCAAGTTTGTTACTCGGAATATATTTACTTAGAAGTTTATTTATATACACAGTAGTAGTACAAACACTCTTATTCATAAATTACTCTTTGTCTAAAATATTGTTTAAATAACGAGGGTCCAAAGAGAGTAGTAACAGTTTTAACGTTACGCAGCAGCGTTACGTTAGATAGATCTCTATAAAGTATTCGAGTCACAAAAGGTATGATGATACTTTAGAGAGCATATGAATAACGGCTGAATGTTTTAGTTATACTATTTGTCGAAACACGCTCAATAGAATCCGAGTTTGTTTCAACTCTCGACTGGTACAAAACTCGGTCTTGTAGTGTTGGCCATATTCCGGGTTGTAACGATGGGATCATGGGACACGTTATAGCAAGAGTATAAAATATATGACGTAGATGCTAGCCATATTCATACAAATTTCATAAATATTCGAAATAACAATAACAAGTTTCTAAAACTATCCAAACGTATATTTTTGCGATATTGAAATTAGCTTATAACCAATTTTCCGTAGATGTCTGAAGTCAGTTTCAGCGACAGAGGTTTTCCGCTGACTCTCATACTGTGCCCCTGTGAACACTACAAAGATGCTTTAGTTAAAATGTTGGTCGAATCACCCCTTGTTCATGAAGCCCTAAAAGAAGATGAGCCATTTGATATTCTTAAGCAACCAGTGATGACAAAGGAATATACAGTACTGCTACCAAAAACATTACCAATTATGCATCACGAGGAACCATTAAAGTGGCTCTATTTATATGAATTACCGGTAACGTACTCCCTTATTTTAAAAAAGTGTGGGCCACACGAGAAAAAAGGCAAACACTAGAAATGTTCAATTACTATATAATTTTAATGAAAGTTAAGCCACGTTTAGCATAATTCTACAATTTATTTATTTTCTTAGCTTTTATTAAGCATTATTGTTCCCATAGATTATTTTAAGAAATTATTATTCATAAGAGTGGCACCGCTTATCCAGACAGACATGTAGACCGTTGACACATTTTTATGATACTTGGTTTGATTTCAGATAAAAAAATGCGAATGTAACCAGCTGACAGATCTTAATTTACTGGATGACTCAACTCCTGATAATGTTTTGAACATTCTATCTAAGTGGCATTGTACTTGTGGCAAGAAGGTAATTTTAAAACTGTTTTCATGGTCAGGATTACAACTGATTTAACCCGTAGGTTCTCGCGAGGGACGCGCGTCCTATAATAACAATCGATGTAATTTTTTTTTTTTACCGCGATCCCTTTGGATCGCGTAAAAAAAAAATATAATAAATAATGACATTTATTCAATTTTAATATATTTTTATTAAAGGTGACTTCATCTGAAACATCGACTAGTGATATACCGACAACATCTATTGAGAAAATTCCTCTAGAAGAAAGCGAGGTTGATTTTTTCTATCCACTGCCACTTCATAGTGTTAAATCCATAAGTGGTAATTAATATCGTCATCATAAATGTAACATATTTTTTTTTGTAGTTTATTGATAAAACTGATGATTGTTTTAGCTCCGGGAAGACGCCTCATTCTTCACTCTGGTGATCTAGTGCGATGTAAATATCTGTTCAATCCAAAAATAGAAGGTAATTTTAGTGTCAAACGGTTTGTAGAAGTAAGTGGATGGCCCGAATCACGTGTCGATATAAATGTGACCGGAATTTGCGATTTGCCAAGGTGAGAAATCTTAATTGTTTACGCAGTGGATTTTCGGTAAATTAAGGATTGATACATAACTAATAAAAGTTATCTTTATTGAAGGTTGGATAGTCGACCAAAAAAGATGTTCGATAATTTCGCCAGAAGAACTATTGAAAACCATGTCTATAAAATCACGTATCTTGACGATCTCAAAGTTTTTGAATTTGGACCAATATTTGTCGGAATCAATAGGTAAAAGAGGATTATGGGCCTACGCACTTGCGGCTAGCCGGAATGCGGACAGCCGACCAGTAGACCGCGATCAAAACTATGTACGAAAAAATCGTTCTTATTCGCACTGACTGTGATGCGGCTGTTAGAAAACCGGACGGATGTCCGAAATGCGGGTAGCCGCACTCTGCAAACGTAGCCATACGGTTTCACCATGTCTATCAACGCGGAATCAACTTGAGTTAAAGTGCGTACTATCACTACATTTCTGGCTACAAGCCGACCACTTGGCAGATTTCAAATCTGAATTTTATTGGTACGATTAAATTGTACGAGACGAAAACTAAAAACCACACCAATCGTTCAGCCGTCTTCCGAAATGGGCCAAACTAAGCTTTCTTTACTCCGTGACACTCACACACTCTTTATTCCATATAGATTTTTCACTCTTATTATGTTACCTGAACGTATGAAACCTAGGAATTCTATACAATTCCTAGGAAATGTATACAAATACAAAATCAAAAAGCCATTTACATATTCAGTTTAGGCCCTGGTAAGGCACTTATGAACGAAGTTGGTACATACAGTTGAATTTACCACCGGTTCGGAATACACTTAAACTGAGAAGACTCATTCAATTCCTGAATGGTGCTGGGAAATGTGTAAAAAATTACTTAAATTATCCTTTTTATCTAGTGCTCGCCAGCCGCTGCCGCGGCACCGCCAGTTTCGTTCGCGCAGCTCGCGTGCGGTATTGTCAAAGTTCTAACCTATTCTAACCGCTGGTCGGTATGGTAGACATTTTTAACATAACCAGAAAAATAATTGCTCCAATACAAGTTATCACATAATGGAAAGCTTAGCCCTTACGTTAATTATAATTTACATAATAAAATCAAAACTTCCTAATGCACATTAGAGAAAATTTTAGGGAAGTTTTGTGTTCAACATAATCTTGAACACATTTGATTGAATTCCTTGGAAAAGTGAATAATAAAATTTATTTCACACATTTCCTGCCGATTTTTGACATTGTATTCATTTCCTAGAAATTGTATAGAATAACGGATTACATACATTTCCAATGATATGTACATAATAAGTGCCTTCTCAGGGCTTAAACTGAATAAATAACTTTTTGATTTTTTTGAACCATCGAGGAAAAGTCCCTTTAGTTAGAGTAGTAATACAGAACAATCAAATTCCACAACTAGTCAGTGATTTTTCACTGATTTTGAACAGTAAGGACCTATCACTGACTCGGACAATCAGAGCGCATTGTCGGTGGTGGGAAATTGGCGGAATAGATTTCAAACAAAATGAACGTCATTACGCTCTTCTTTGGGTTTTTTTTAACCACTAAGGTGGCAAACAAGCATACGGCCCGCCTGATGGTATGCGGTTATCGTAGCCTATGGACACTTGCAACACCAGGGGTATCACTCGCGCGTTGCCGACCCTGCAGAAATCTCTTCACACCCTTTTTGAAGAACCCCATGCTGTACTCCATTGGGAAAACCACGGCAGGGAGCTCATTCCACAGTCTGAGCGTCCGCGGAAGGAAGCTCCGTTGAGCCCAGTACGAAACAATTCTGGTTTCAATGTGTGAGGATGGACTCCCCCTGTCGATGGCGAGAGTTGCGATGGTGGAAGGAAGCCGTGGGCATCAAGTCGAACAATTCTTTAGAACACTCCGTTGTACAAGCGGTAGAACACACATAAGGAGGCAAAGTCTCTCCTCAGACTGAGGGGCTCTAAGCCGCTTGTGAGCTCGGGATCGTCAACAATTCTGATGGCCCGACGCTGAACCGAGTCTAAAGGCCCAAGCTGGTATCCAGGTGCTCCCGGCCCATAGATGACAGCAGTACTCCATATGAGGCCAGACTTGCGACTTATAAAGTTGTAGCCTTTGCCCCGATGTGAAGTATTGCCTCGCTCTGTTGAGCACTCCGAGCTTTTTGGATGCCAGCTTAACCTTGTCTTCCAAGTGACTTCGGAACAAAACGTCACTAGAAATGTTGACGCCTAGGATGATTGATGCTTTGACGGATGTTCAAGGAGGTGTTCTGGAATTGTGGAGCCACAGACCATGGGGTTTTCTTAGCGGTGAACGCGCAGGCTTTAGTCTTGGTGGGGTTGAAATGGACTAGGTTTAGTCGGCCCCAATCGGAGACACAAGTTAGTGTACTCTCGATTTCAGACATCAGCCGTTCGCGGCTTTCCTCCACCTCGGAACGAGGAATATTTGCACGGCCCGTGTAATAAGCGTCCCCTGTACTGTCGTCCGCATAGCATTGAATGCCGTCAGTAGACAGCATATCATTGATATGCAAGAGGAACAGTGTTGGAGACAGCACAGAGACTTGCGGGACGCCGGCATTAATGTCCATGCTATCGAATTGTTCGATGTTTTGACCATAAACTTTTTCAAACGGCGTAAGCGAAATCTGAGTTGATAGAAATGGTGAAAGACCCTTGAAATTTTGTATAAATTCTTGGCTGCTTAAAAAAACTTAAATTTTGTTTATTTTACAGAATTTATGAAGAATACTATTCTATCAATTTGAAAAACAGTTCATTAATGATAGCAGAAGTAGAAATAGAATTCTTAGAGAGTACATCTATTTTTCAAATAGACAAATCATTCATTATATTGGAGGTGACCCTTATACCTTAACTTATACCTACCTATTGACTTAGTATTGTCCAACTAAACTAAACCAAAGTTTCCAACCAAAGATTTTTTTTTAAATGGTTGAATTTAAAAGTCAGTAGGTATAAAAGAACACCAACAAGGTTCAGAAGGTAGACATTTCCCCAAAAAGATGTGTTGCGCGAAAATAAAATTCACTCCCACTTTTAATGACAGACATATTTTATTATATATTTTTTTTATTTTAATTGATTCACGCTTACCTAGAAGAAACCTATTCACGCTGGCCTTGAAAGTTCCTAGATTGTAGGAGTCAGAAAACACACGCCGGAAGCAAGTTCCATTCCCTTGCTGTCCGCATTATAAATGAGGATGCAAAACGCTGTCCGAATTTTCGGTATGTCAACAACGTACGGGTGAAAATTTTCCCGGCGTCTTGTAGTTCGGTGTAAAAATGGGGATGTTGGAATAAGGTTGAACAATTCCTGCGCAAATTCTTCAAAATATATCCTGTAGAAAACAGATAAGCAAGCAACTTTTCTTCGATGGTCGAGGCTAGTGAGACGAAATTCATCTCCGATAAGTTTTCTGGCTCGGCGGTCTATTGAGTCGAGGGCGTCAAGCTGGTACTGACCGGATCGATCCCAGAGATGGCAGCAGTACTCCATTCATGACCGGACTTGTGCTTTATAAAGTTTAAGCAATTGTCCGTGCGTTACCTTAGAGAGTTCTGTTTCTGCCCTCGACTCAATAGAACCGCCAAAGTTTATATTGGCTGTTAAGGTTATGCCAAGGAGATCAAGCCGATCGCATATTGGCACGGATAATTCATTTTGCAAAGTAGGAACTTGGTAAAAGGATAAAAAATATATTTGAAGAAACATAATTTTCAGCCCGGTGGCCGTGAAAAATTATCAATTTCAGCTGCACCGGCAGCAGTGGGTGATCATCATAGTGTTCTTCTCTTCTGCGTAAAGGATAACCCGGATATAGCGACTGTAAACATAGCCTGCAGTGGGGTCGTGCCTATTATTGAAATACTACCACTTACTAAGCTGATAGGTAAGCAAACAACACAAGGTACCTAATCTAGATCACAAGGGATCACAGCTCATTACACTATTATTTCAGATTATGGTAAGCTTCTCCTTTACCGCCGAGCAGACGACAGGTTTATTGTGAAAAATGATTCCATATTACCTATAATGTGGAAAATTCGAAACCCTGAAGCTTTTGTCGAAGACTTTATAATAGCCCAGACTACAGGGTTCGTGCCAAGACATGACAATCAAGTGGTTCCCGTTACATACATCGCTTGCAGAGTTGGCGTTATATCACAACAAGGGCTGATTATCGATGTGGGTTGTATTTATAGTATGTAGGACTTTTAGCTTTCCGCGAAGTTCCAATTTTATCTCTTTAGAAGATGAATTTTGAAAAACCCTTGCCTAATGTATGTAAGGAACCTTTATACATTAGGCAAGGGTAAAGTTTCAAGTTTTTAGCTGATTAGGGGATAAGTTTTCTATAAGAAATGAATGAATAACACATATTTCTTAAAACATTCGTTTTTTGACCACGTTACATTAACATTTAAAAAAATGTATTTTTTTTTAACAAATGGTGATCTCACAATCACTCTTTTTCTCCATTTAAATTATTTAGCATCCATACTAGATGTTTTAATGATGTGTTTCATTTAGATATATGATGAACACGGTCGAGGTGAGCCTATGGTGATAGACAATCTATTTTTATCGGCCGAGTGTTACGATGTAATGATAGAATATGCCTTTGAAAATGTCAACGAGAACTTCCTCAATTATGGGAATGTAAAAGTAAACTCAACAGTTGTTCAAGAAATGTATTTGCTTAATCGTGGCAAGTATAATATTTTTTACAAGTAAGTGTTTATTATTAACATTATGTTTAAGTTACCAGGTTTTAATTTCTACTTAGTAACCATTTAATGACCTATTTTTAGATATATGGGTATTTCTGATTTTTTATATTGGTTTATGTAAAATTAAATAACACTCCGTACTTTCTTCATTGGAATAAGGTTAAAGAAAGTGAAGAACTTCCCGGAGCCAGCGTTATTACGCTCTTTTGAGGTGAATGCAGAATGTGGGGTGATCCCTCCTACTTTGAAACTCGTCACCATAGAGTTCGAGTGTACACCAACCACATCTATAAATCTTGTGAACGTACCTGCATACACATGCTCATTACTAGACGGCAGTAAGGAGCAGGTTGTCGTTGCCAAGTTTCCAATATGTGTTACAATTGCTTCATTCTATAATACGTAAGTTTTTACGTTATTCGGCAGAAGTAGTGGCTAGCAATGTTTTGGAGACGAGTAATTTTGCCTAAATGCGAAACAATAAATTATTGGAAAGATATCTTCTGTATTTTTTTATACTAATAAGGTAGCAAACAAGCATACGGGCCATCTGATGGTAAGCGGTTACCTATGGACGCTCGCAAGACCAGAGGTATCACTCACGCGTTTCTCACACACACTCACACCCTTCTTGAAGAATTCCATGCTGTACTCCCTAAGAAATAAGAATGAATGAATCATTAAAATATTGATTTTCAGTTTTACATTATTTCCTTTGGGTGAATTGAATTTCCACATCATACCAGTCGGAAGCGGCGTAAATAGAGAAGTTATACTTAATAACACAAGTAAATGTCCTGTTACGTTTGAAATTATATTGCCACCAGAATACAGAACAGATCCTGATGCACCTCCAGTGCCAATGAAAGGAAAAGACAACAAGTATGAACTTAGAATAATAAAGTATCGCGTTTTTTTTTATAATTACTAAGTATTTATTAATAAGAAATAAAAATTCACAAAATACCGTCATATTAATTTAGAAATTAGTAGTCTCATTGGTTTTCGGTGCGATGCCCCTTAAGGGTAGTATGTAGGCTAGATCGCGCGCCAAAACCAGCATTCATTTGTTACTTTGCAGTTGTGTTACAGGCACGCACACATGCATCGGCACCAAACTTGACGTTGCGTCAAATTAGATGCGTACCGCATAACGTGGTACCAGCCGACAAAATTCCAATATTATTAAGTAATATTATATTTAATTGTCTATTTAGATACCTTTTCTAGTGGCTCATTTAAGGGTAGTATGTAGGCTAGATCGCGCGCGAAAACCAGCATTCATTTGTTACTTTGCAGTTGTGTGACAGGCACGCACACATGCATCAGATCCAAACTTGACGTTGCGTCAAGTTAGGTACGTACCGCATAACGTGGTACCAGCCGATAAAATTCCAATATTATTAAGTAACATTATATTTAATATCCTATTTAAATACCTTTTCTAGTGGCTTATTTAAATAAGCGCAACCAAAGTTTACATAATTATTATGCAGAATGGATTCCTTATACTAGTGCTATGCCTTATATTAGTACTTTGGGGGTACTTACGTTAACGTTTTTTGAAGAAGTAGGTACTAACCCATAGTAACTCTGTTCGTTTAATAAGTAATAATAATAAATAGTAATAAGTTTAGTAATAAATAATAATTAAATAAAATAAACATCCTGGGACATTCCTCACACACGGTCATCTGATCCCAAACTAAGCTGAGCTTGTACTATGGAAACCTTTTTGTTTGTAAATACATAATTACACTCAGACTCAGGACATACAGACATGTTCATGCACACAAATGCATATCCTGGGTGGGAATCAAACCCACGACCTGCACCGCTATAGGTGGAATCATAATCAACTGCACCAATTGGCCCATTTGTTTGTTACGCTTTCACGCCTAAACCACTGAACCCATCGCATTGAGATTTGGCAATCAGATACCTATGGTATAGAGAAGGGTATAGGCTACTTTTATCAAGGGAACGCGGGTGAATCAGACTACTACTTTTTCCAGAATTTGGATAACTTCTTGGCGGGAAAAAAATTCAATACCCGAGAGGCAATACAAAATGCCTTTGAAGAATTTGTTGCCGTCCAGCTGATTTCTTTAAGAAGGGCATCAATAAACTGCCACTGCGTTGGCAAAGATGCATTGATTGCATGGGTGATTACTTCGATGAATACAAATAAAAAATACATGAAAAAAAATCGTTTAAATTTTTTCATACAAAAGGGCAATTTCATAGGTAAAGACCTAATATTACAATTAAATAATCACTTCACTACACTTGACACATGTATAGTCTTAAATAATTATAGGCATCAGAACCGGGTCTAACAATTATTGCACTGAGGTGTGTACAGCTCGAGCGCTTGTGATAAACTAACTGATAAACAATGAGGCTGAACACTAATTAAACCAGGACAAAATGCTCATCCATGATCAGATTAAAATCACGGAACTTCATACACCCAGCAGGATAGGAAACCAAAAATAATACTTTCGGGAACACAAACGATATGTTCTCCTTGATGTCCTGGATGTTTCTCATCCCAATAACCAGGAAACTTAAGTTTTCAAACACACATCTGATAGAATACAGTCCCATATATTATGGCCATGTTACGGCCCTACAGTACACCAAAATCCAAACCCAGAAAACAGATATTTACTTTAAAAATCAATCGGCGCATGATATAGAATATTTTGACTACTATACTAAAAACCTTGCTGAATTTTGTGCCTGAGGCAACCAATTTGACTCTAGAATAATAACGAAGACCAAGAAATATGCAAGCACATACCGAAGCTGAAATGGACAAGGAGCCTCTCAACCATAGAAGCTATACCCGTGCATGGAGGAGGTTAATCTAATGAACAACAAAGAAATAACAAAATCCAACCCAGGAACAAAAAATCAAAATAAGAAAGAAGACAATAAAACTCCAGCACTCAACATACATCAACGCTCATTCCTAATCTATAGGCTGAACAGTCGGTCGATTGTGGTTAGCTGGTTGCGGTTAGCTGGCCGTCCTCTCCCACCCCAGAGCGTGTCACTCCTATATAACACGCACTCCTTGGTTTCTTCATGGCTATTCCGATACAACTATTCAGGTACCAGTCATTATAAACTAAGTTAGTTACATGGTGGTTGATGTTTGAATGGTTGTATAGGACATGGGTCGGTGGTTGTACTGGCTAAGAGTAGTGCTAATCATCATCATAATAAAATGTATTTCAAATAATAAAAACGTGTTTCTCGTATCGAACGACAAAATTTATTGAACAACCTGGTATATTAGCTCTAGAAATAATGTTATATATGATGCACCGGTGCCGAGATATCGATTTTTTATTCATAATTAATAATATTTTTTTATGGATAATGCTCACAATGACTTTTAGGCGTAGTAGAGTGTGACGACGAGAATTAAAAATTATAAGAATTTAAATTGTAAAGATTTGCAAAGAGGCTTATTAAGTTATGCTTAATAAAATAAAACCTACAAAGTAAATAAACAATAATAGCTTTATAGTTAAAGAATATAATATAAGAACAGTGAATTATTTATAAATGGCCGTATCCATCGATATAATTGTATTCTACTAGCATTCTACTATATATACACAGTATTCCCAAGATTCACTCGGTTCGAATTAACTGAACTGCGTTCCGTTCACCTTACTTTAGTATGCCTTCGAAATTCATGCAGTGTGAGCGCGTACGGAGCGGCATTAATAGTACAAGAAATCAAAGTCAAGTAAGTAAACTTATCTGGGGGCACGGGAGTGCCCCCGCCAAGACAGCCAAGCGAAGCGAAAGGGCACTACCTACCTTTTCTCGAAGCGCTTCGTTGATTTTTTGAACCCTCATAACTTGGGTTTGGTTTATACCAGATAAACAAAATTCTCAGGATATGATGTCAATAGTGAACTTATTAAACATATTAAGTTTCAATAACATAGCTCTTATACTTTAGATTTTATTGATATCTAAAAAACCCCGATTTCGTCACTGACTCACTGATGATCATCAAAACTCATAGGGTACTTCCCGAAGTCCTAGAAAGCTGAAATTTGGTATGTAAGCTTGTATTAGTACACAAACAACAAAAAAATTATAAAACTTGGAAATTAAAAAAAAAAAAAAAACTTTAGCAACATACAAAAAGAAGTGAAATCCCACCAAAAACATTTTTATGTAAAATTTTACATAAAAATGTTTTTGGTGGGATTTGTTTTTCAAGTGAATAAATAGGTAATAATATCACAATAGAAAAAATATTTCTTCATTTAAATGCCACGACTGCGTTGTAAATTCTATAGGAACGACACGTTGAACGAAACGCGTAGGCGCTATGAAATTCATTGGCGCTTAAGATGTTTTGGTCGCTCGAAAACCATAATCTATAAGCGGCTGGGGCGCTACATTTTTGTATAGTTTGGTTAGACACAGCTTGTACCTGCAACAGTCAGAGTACTGTGCACTCGCTTCGCGCAGGCCCCCGCCTCGCCCCCCCCCTGTCATCAAAATCGACGGATTTTTTGTTCGGAACGTGAAATCTAATAAAATACATATATTATATCGATGGCCGTATCCTAACCTTCTGTTCAGCATCGACGATCCATTAAAAAGCCGCATGATTAAAAATAGAATCTTATTTATATTTTATTAATAAGACTAGTCTATCTATAGGCAAGTAACAAAATAAGCAATCAATGGCTGAGAGGGAGAACAAGGAAAATATTTTGGCATACGGGACTTTTTCAAAAAGACTAAGGACGTATCAACCAATCATGAAATTGATACCGATTACCAAAAGAACAATAAATTTATCAAAATGTCCATGGTGTATTTCATAACTCTAATAATGTAAAAAATTAAAATGCACTTATTATGTTCTTTTTGACAAGCGTATGTATACAGATATATGGATGACGTAATTTCCGGTGTCAATAAAAAGCGACGTGGTGTCACCTTGGGACACTGGGGGGAACTGAATATTTTCGCGATTGCGTCTTGTATATAAAGCTTCATATGACATTTCATAGAAAAATGTATGGACAAATGGCGTCGCAAAATTGATGCTTATTAATAAATAAATTACGTTATTCTCGTACAAAAAAATGAAAATGTGGCCCCACGGATCTGTTGTACATATATTTGTGATTCGATGTTATATATAATTTTTACAAAATGGATTCTAAATTTGATGGTATCACTAAAGAGGCAAACCTCGATTTTTGTGATTTTGGTAATATTTGTAATGTTTTTGCTAGTTATTGGAGCAAATTAAAAAAAAAGTGCCAACACGGATCTATTAATTGGTGTCTTGATTTCATGTTTATGTTCATATAATACTATTTCTTTCATGTTTTCATTCATAAACCACTAAAATAGCGAACCCTGTTTATGACGTTTAGCTTACATACCGCCCTTAAATAAGCACAACCAAAGTTTACATAATTATTAAGCAGCATGGATTCACTACTTATAAGCAAAGGAAATTCAGTGCGATGCTTTATATTAGTACTTTGTGGGTACTTATGTTGACATTTTTTGAAGAGGTAGGTACTAATCTATAGTAACTCTGTTTGTTTAAGAAGTAATAAGTAGTAATAATAATAATAAATAATAAATAGTAGATGACAAGAATGCATTTGAATGAATGTCGCTTCGCAGGCTATTGTTATATATATTTTGTAATTGTAATAAAACACTTGCTGAGTTTCTTGCCGGAGTCTTCTCAGTTCAAGTTGTATTTGGAACCGGTGTAGAGCCATTTGTTAACGTTCACAAGTGCCTTATCAGGGCCTAAATTGAATAAATGCTTTTTGAATTTTGAATTTTTGAATAGTAATAAGTTTAGTAATAAATAATAAGTTTAAATAATAAATAAATAAAATAAACATCCTGGGATATTCCTCACATACGGTCATCTGATCCCAAACTAAGCTGAGCTTGTACTATGGACATCTTTTTGTTTGTAAATATATAAATAACATAATGTACATAATTACACCCACATTCAGGACATACAGACATGTTCATGCACAAAAATGCATGTCCTGGGTGGTAATCAAACCAATGACCTGCAGCGCTATAAGTGGAATCATAATCAACTGTACCAACTGGCCCATTTGTTTTTGTTTGCTTACGCTTTCACGCCTAAACCACTGAAGCCATCGCATTGAGATTTGGCAATCAGATACCTTGTAACGATGCGACCTCTCCTATTTCAATTATTGCTTCTGGTCAAAAATACTATTTCCAAATGTACATATTATTCTAATTTTTAAATGTTAAAATTTTCAAATGATCAAATTTTCGAATTCGAATTTTCAATATTTTTGATTCTCATAATTGAAGAATGTCCCATCAGACATTCATTCATTTCAATCAGTACTGAGACACAACTTGTGTGGACATGTTTTTAAAGTGAAATAAAACAAAATCATTAATATATTTAACGAATATATCCTAGTAATACATTAATACAGTTCGTTTACCAGTGCATCAATAATATAATGAATTATCATAATAGAACCCAGCTGGGTTCTTTATTTTTACGCAATAAACTTTATGGAAGACTATTTTGAATGCTCCGGTCGTAGGCTGATAGTAGAGCTGATAGTCAACCCTACGTCGCGTCGTGACAACTTATGGTATAGAGAAGGGTATAGGCTACTTTTATCAAGGGAATGCAGGTAAAACCACGGGGGACAGCTAGTATCATATAAAGAGGCATATACGAGGCTTTGAAATTACTAATCCGATTCTAAACATTATTTCACTAATAAGATAAGATAAATATGCTTTATTTGTACACCATATAGTAGAAGACGAAACATTATACAAAAAGAAGTGATACAAAACAAGCGGTCTTATCGCTTAAGCATTACAACAAGACAACCTGTGGGTAACAGGATATATGAGAATATGATAGGTAACAGATAAGAATACGCTTTCATAACGTGAAAATAACAGCTCTAGTAAAATAGAAAGAAAGGCAGGAAATGAGGAAGTTTATTTGTTTGTTTGCGTGTGATAGTGTGAAATAACAAGAGATTTAAAAGAGTCTAACGTCGGGGCCCGTCTTATAGTCTGAGGGGGAGAGTTTCAGAGACGTACAGCTTGGATAGTAAAAGATTGGGAATAAGAGTAAGAAGTGAGAAGTGTGACTGGGAGTATGGAGGTTAAGTTCCAAGGAACTATGAAGAAGATGATGTTGAGAGGTGTAGTACTCGAAGCGTTCCTTGAGATAGCGAGGGGTTTTAGGATAAAATAAATCAGTGTATAAGAGTGATAATATGTGTGTATTCGAGCGAAGGTGGATAGGAAGCCACTTGAGTTGTAATAGGAAGCTACATTATCCTCAAATGCTATAACAATATTTTAATTCACATTTGTTAGGCTACTTTTCATAACGGAACCGCATGTGAAACCACGGGAGATAGCTTTCATTTACCGTGCCTAATTAAGCCAGTGCGAGGCCCGTAGCAAGTGTAATCAAGGACCTTTGGTTCAGGTATCTACTTTAATGGTTTATCTGCGGATTTAGCTTTCAGATTAGAAGATATGGTCGCGCAGATATATTTCACGAATTTATTACTCTTTTAAAAGATTTGGAAGCCTTTCTATATTACATTTATATTTGTCACGCAGCGTTATTTAAGTATGTCAAGAAATCGTTTTCAATGATTCTTATAATATTGGCCATGCAGCGAAATATACCGGGATTTCAGCATAACAGTAACATCCCTAATTATTTTCCCATAATTATTAGTATATGCGAAAGCAGGCCATTCAACGTGGGCCGTAGCATTTATCCTGCTATGGCCAGTTCAGTACTGCATATTTCATAATTAGCTAACGAACATTTGTTAAATTCGGTATAGCGGCGATTGATAGGGAACCCGTTATAAGTATACTAAAATTATTAAGATTTGCAAAGGAGCTTATCAAGTTATGCTCAATAAAATAAAACCTACAAAGAATATATCTAGTAACAATGATAGCTTTATAGTAAAAGAATATATATAAGAACAGTGAATTGTTTACAAATGGCCATATCCATCGATATCATTGTATTCTACTAGCTAGTATATATATACAGCGTTCCAAACATTCACTCTGTTCGAATGAACTGAACTGCGTTCCGTTCACCTTTAGGCGCCGATCCCATGGAAGAGTTCAGTTCTGAGTTCCGAGTTCTGAGTTCCGCGTTCACTGTAATCTATGCGGCGCCTTTCATCTGCACACAGAGAACTCGTCGTTCAAGAGAACTCGAGTTCTGTCGGAGTTCCATTATCTAAAGCTGGCAGTTGAGGTGACACGTCTGAGCTATCACTGTCTTATTTATTGAGTGACACAAGGTAGAAAGGCAATGGGCATTCTGGCCCATGAGCGGCCACTAATGAAACTTAAGTAAGGCCAATGAGACGAGATAAAGAACGTCAATAAACTTTTTTTTTTATAACACTAAGTGGCAAACAAGCTTACGGCCCGCCTGATGTTAAGCGGTTACCATAGCCTATAGACGCTTGCAACACCAGGGGTATCACTTGCGCGTTGCCTACCCTGCAGAAATCTCTTCACACCCTTTTTGAAGAACCCCATGCTGTGTACTCCATTGGGAAAACCACGGCGGGGAGCTCATTCCACAGTCCAAGCGTCCGCGGAAGAAATCTCCTTTTAGCCCGCACAGTTCGAAACAATTCTGGTTTCAGTGTGTGAGGATAGAAGGTAGCCGTAGGCATCAAGACGAACAAATCCTTAGAACACTCTCCGTTGTACAAGCGTTAGAACACACATAAGGAGCTTTTGTTTGCTGAATGTATATAATTACACCTTTTGGTACGGGGTACTAATTACATTTAATGCAACTATCTTGCAATTTCATAATATCTCCAATTATTTCTTAAATCTTCAATTATCTATAACTTTTTTTTCTAAATACACCACAGTATTAAGCTTTCATATTTTTGTTAATATATTATTGCCTAATAGAAAACAGAAATTATTGCTGGCCGCCAAAGAGAAAAGCTCCGTACAAATTTGCCCATTTACCTTTAGAACTCTAGACTGCTCGCTCGCTGTGTGTAAAGTAGTGAACGCGGAACTCGAAACTCGGAACGCGGAACTCTAGTACTCTTTTCTGTGAGATGGGCGCGTACAGAGCAGCGTTAATAATACAAGAAATCGAATCAAACCTGAGTGTAAACCTGGACGTAAATAACAATTTAGTAGTCAAGTAAGTAAACTTATTTGTTGTTCAAGTGAATAAATAGGTAATAATATCGTAATATCACAATAGAAAAAATATTTCTTCATTTAAATGCCACGACTGCGGTGTAATTCTATAGGAACGACACGTTGATAAACGCGTAGGCGCTATGAAATTCATGAGCGCTTAAGATATTTTAGTCGCGAGAAAACTATAATCTATAAGCATCTATCTATCGTTTTTATAATTTGGTTAGACACAGCTTGATTTAGCACTGCAACAGTCAGTCCACTGCACACTTGCTTTGCACAAGCCCCCACCTTACCCCCGCTGTCATCAAGCTCGACGGATTTTTGTTTGGAACGCGAAATCTCATAAAATACTTATATTATTTCGATGGCCGTATCATAACCTTCTTTTCAGCATCGACGATACATTATTAAGGTTAACTTCAAGTAAAAATCCGCGTGATACAAAAACTTATTTATGATTTTATGAATAAGATTAGTTTATCTATAAGCAAGAAACAAAATAAGCAATCAATGGCTGAGAGGGAGAACAAGGAAAATATTTTGGCATAAGGGACTTTTTCAAAAAGACTATGGGCGTATCAACATAACATGAAATGAATACTGATGAATATGAAAAATGTTCATGGTGTAATTCATAACTCTAAGAATGTAAAAAATAAAAATGCACTTATCATGTTCTTTTTGACAAGCGCATGTATACAGATATGTGGATGACGTCATTTCCGGTGTCAATAAAAAGCGACGTGGTGTCACCTTGGGACACTGGGGGGAACTGACTGCTTTCGCGATTGCGTCTTGTATATAAAGCTTCACTTGACATTTCATAGAAAAATGTATGGACAAATGGCGTCACAAAATTGATGCTTATAAATAAATTAATTACATTATTCTCAAACAAAAAAATGAAAATGTGGCCCCACGGATCTGTTGTACATATATTTGTGATTCGATGTTATATATAATTTTTACAAAATGGATTCTAAATTTGATGGTATCACTAAAGAGGCAAACCTCGATTTTTATGATTTTGGTAATATTTGTAATGATTTTGCTAGTTATTGCAGCAAATTAAAAAAAAAGGGCCAACACGGATCTGTTAATTGGTATCTTGGTTTTATCTTTATGTTCATATATTACTATTTCTTTCATGTTTTCATTCATAAACCACTAAAATAGCGAACCCTGTTTATGACGTTTAGCTTACATACCGCCCTTAAGATTTGGTGAAAATAGGTAACAAACTTTATTCAGGACTATTTTCATGAAAGACAAATCAACAGGTTAAAGAATCCTCCATTGAAATGTGGAAATTTTATGATAATGAATGACGATAATTTGCTCGCACCGGGGACAAGTCGGACAATTCAAATACAATTCGTAGCTACAGCATCAAAGATGTACACAGAAACTATTAATTTCGTGATAAGTGATACTTGCCCTGCTGAAGCTCAAGGCGTGCCACTCAGATTAGTTGGCACTGGAGCAATGCCCACTTTGGATCTGTGGAATCTAGAAACGACTTTCAGAGAACACCTCATTGTTAAGAATTTATCTGATTACAAAGTCCCAGAGGTGACGACTACTTTTACAATAAACTTTGTTCATTAATTAAAATTATTCTCATATACCTAATATGAATTTAACATTTCCATATTTCAGTCATCACCGCATTGCGTATTTGTGGAGAATTCGGTAACGTTACATTTCTTCTGTGTGACAGTGAACTCGAGTCACATAGGTGCCATCGACTTGTATAACAATGGTTTAGTTGCCTGCGCGCTCACGATGAAGTTACATTACCAGTCCAATTCTAATCAAGACATTTTCTCTCTGGATAAGTATGAGACGCATATCGAACCGTTATTGCATAAGAACCTGGGTATTATATTTAGCCCAAAAGCTCTCAAGGTAATGTCAGGAATTTCCATCAGACTAGTACCTACCTACATAAGTATAGTTAGTTGTTTTTGAAATGTCATCTATTTAAACTTTTGTTACAACGTTTACAAATTTTAGGAGTATCGAGCAGTTTTGGAAATCAAATTGAAACTATTACACAGTCAAGAACAGTCATTCAAAATATGTCTAATCGGTGAAGGAGTTATACCGCGAATAAAATTAATTTCACCAACAGTGAAACAGCAGAAGATCGCATTGTTGCAATTTCCTGTCACTTGTTTAGGTTCTATAAGTAATAAACCGATTCAATTTAAAAATACGTGTTCTGTCAAAACTGTGGTGGTGGCGGATGTTATGCCACCATTCCTTGAAGATAGGCCAGTATTTTGGTTGACAGTTCCTCCAAACACAGAACACATGCTCTTACTTGGCAATAATGGTTTGTAATAGATAGCGAATTGTGATGAGTTAGTTACTATGTTACTTATATGAAACATCATATTAATAACTTTTCAGAAGATATGAATGAACACGTGAAAGTTATTACTAAACCTGGTGAAATAGCGACGTTAACAGTGAATTATAATCCAATAAAAAGAGGCAGAATTAATTGTGACGTTAAGCTCACAATAGTGGAAAATCCATACGAATATTATATTGTAAATACGACTATTACATGATTTTAGACTAACTTAGAAGCGTACTGGGATGTGATTTGATTTTATATTTTAGGTATTATGTGAAGCTGAAGCGTTTATGGAAGATGTTATTTTAATGGGTTTGGAAATGCTTCCAATGGAAACTGATCTTGAAGCTTATAAAATATCAGCCGAAGGGTATTTAATAGGCTTTTATAGTATTCTAACATAGACGTATAAAAATATCGTGCGGTGGGAAATTGGCGGAATATATTTCAACCAAAATGAACGTCATTGCGCTTCTTTATGGTTAATTGTTCGATGATTAGGCGACACACTTAATTTTTTTGTACGTCTATGAATTCTAAGTGGAATAATAAATTTATTAACAAGAGATTAGCATGTTATTATATGACGTTATTTTAGAACCATATCAACGGTGTCCACTGCCGATAGTAAAAAAAATAGAACGAGAAATGAAAGTCGAATAACACCCGTGGATACTAAGTCTAAAACAACATTGCAAAGAAAATCTAAAAAGTTATCATCTGCCTCTACGAAATATAGTGATTCGGCTACCCAAGATTCGTCCCTTCTAAAGTACATTATGAATTTTGGTTAGTTGGACGTGCCCTTAACTGGGCTCCTATACTGTTATGTATTAAAAAAGGATTAAATAAAAGCTGTATGTATTTACATGTATTATAGTATTATAAAGCTGTAGATTTTCTATGTTTGAACACACAAAACTCAGGAATACCAGTTTTATAGGGAAAAAAACTGGCGTTTGATAGCCCATTTATAATCCAAATTGAACGCGGGTAAAAGTTAGTTATTTATATACCTTTTACAAACATATACCTCCTAATAAATAATTACTCGATTCATTATTCATGGACCTATTAAATTAAGGTGGATGCGAATTGTGTTCCTTGCAAAGGAGGTCAATGGTCATGGTCAACAATTCGGATAAAGTATATAAATTCGCTTGGGAAGAAATAGATTATGTGGTGATGAAGCCCTCTGTTGGCTACATTTCACCTGGCGAAGAAAAGGATTTGGAAATTATGTTCCTTTCGGCAAAACCCGTTATATTACAAAAGGTAAGGGCAGGAGAGGTAAGATCAGAAGATAAGCTTAGCTACCTAGACAATACCCTTTTAAGACTTTCTTCAAGATAAAACTACAACTACATAAAGAATTAATATACAATTTCTGTGGATTTTTACTTTTCCTTGCTAATGCCAAATTATTGAGTACTTAAGTTAAATCTTCATTATTTGTCAAATTAAACATAAAACTACCGCCGTCACACCTAGATAATATTAATAATAATTAAATCGTTTATTTTTACAGGAACTTCTAATATGTACACTGAATGTAATAAATGACGACTCCTTGACTATAGATTTGAAAGGTGCTACGTGGGACAATCGTCAAGTTGTGACAATATTCGATCACAACAGGTACAATTTAGATTTTCTCAAATGAGTATAACGAATTTTACTGTCATACATAGGTACAGTATTACCCAACTTATATGGCGCGTCATGAATCTTCGTTCGCACAGAAAAGAAAGTAGGTATGGCCCCGAAGATTAACGAAAGAATGCTTAAAACTTACAATCAACCTTAGACCACTTCTATAAAGTTCATAATACACTGCAGCTGTTAGTTCCGTCTCACTCGCAAGTCACGCCCCTCCGCACGGCGCGCGCTAACATGACGGCAGCTGCCGCACAAAAGCGATTCTCGCGCTTTGAAAATGTATCTTCTGTGCAGGTACATCGGTAAGCCATATTAATAGGGTACTCCTGTACACCATTAAATTTCAGGGATGTCAGTATAAACGAACGATATGAAACTGTAATTGACGAACATACTGGCTTTTCTTCGAATACGTGTTTGGCAACTATCACAATGGTTATTGTTTATTCGGCTATGGCAGAATATACTAAATACGATTGTACGTTAAGAGAACAGGTGTCTTTGAGTGATACTTTCATTTATCAGGTACGAGAGTCAATCTAGATTTTAAGAATTTCATTTCAACTAATGATGATACTCGTAAGTGGGTAATGTTGATACTATTTTCCTTGATTTTCTAGACTAGAAAATTTGATTTTAAAATGGAAAACACTGGAAACGTGCCATTAAAAGTATCATGGAATTTCCACATCGATGACGAATTTCCAGCTAGAATAGATAAACATTCGCTTAAAGAGGTATTTCTGCAAGCTATAGTTTGCTTTCAAAATTTTATTAACTTGTCATAGGGTATATTTGTAGATTGATATCGATCAATTGCTTTTAGATACCCGAGGAGGCTACTTATGATGATACACAAGGAGGTGACAGTATGAATGATGTTAATCAAGTAGAAAATGGTACCATTTGTCGTGTTTTAATAAATAACCAGATTTTTAATATGGTACTTATTATTTAGGTATTATATTTGTTCGTTTCAGTTACCAGTAAAGTGACATTGTTTAGTGACAGCATGGAAAGAGACAGCGTCGATACGTGGTTCGAAATGGATTTACCTTTCCAAATAGAGCCCGAAATGGCATGTCTAGAGAAAAACGAAAGTCAAGATTTCAAAGTAACATTTTCTCCTTTAGAAGCGTTTGACTTTAAAGTGAGATTAAAAAGCTTTATAGGTATACTTCTTCGATTTTTTTAATATTCATTTATTAAATTTTTACTTTCTCTATAATTTAAAAAAAATATTTGCAGATAATTTAGATCCGTACGATCAGAATCCGTCTAGTAAAATAACAGCAAAATCACTTATACCATATTGCCATCTTGATATAGAAGAAAGTGATTATTTGACTTCAGGGAAGAGAAAAGTCACAGCCGGTGTCGCCTTGCCTCCTCATATGACTGTGCTAGAATTCAATGTATTAGGTTCAGGGTGTTATAAAAAGTGAGTGCAGTTAGTAAACTAACTTAAACATTTGAGATTGCAATCGTAATAAAGACTTCAGTGTGCGTAAGGTGTAGGTAATACAGCATACATAGTTTATTACCAACCAACTTTTCCTCATGCTCCCAGTCGCATAGGAACCTCATCATAAATAGAAATATTAAAAGATTCCGTTTTGTAAATATTTAGGACTAAACAATAGACGATAGAAAAATAGAAAGGCCGGATGGAAGATCCAAATAATAGGGGACAGGACAGGACAGACAGATGATGAAATAATAAGCTATTAGCATACTTTGCAGAATGTTCAACGTGATAAATCCCACAAATGAAGCGTACGAGTTTATATTCGAGATGGTAATGTCCGACAAACCAGAATTAATTCCAGTTCATTGTAACATGTTGAAAGGATACGTGGAGGGTGGAACTTCAACAGAAGTCACTTTTACGTTTTCACCTACAGCACCAGGGGTAATAATAACTTCAAATATTTCGATACAATAAAATTTTACATTTAATGTAAGTGTTAATTCCTTTGAAGGTATACGAATCACAATGGAAGTTCATCATACCCATATACAACTTGGTTATTAATTTACTTGTGGTCGGTCTAGTGAGAGAGCCAGACGTTGTGTTCATTCCTACAATATTAATCATAAGAAACTCTCTGGTTGGCTTTACCATGAATAATTTAGTCAAGTTGAAAAATAATGAAAGCGAAAGCCTCAAGTTTGAATTCAAGGGCGATTCCTTATGCAATGAATCGGGCAAAACTGTAGTGGTCGTTGAGCCCAATTTTGGAATATTGAAACCGCATTCCGAAACACCAATAAAGTGAGAAAATACTTTCAAACTATTCATATATTTGCTTTATCAATGAACCTACTCTGATTTTATTTATATGTTGACTTTTCTTGCAGAATCCTTTACACTCCGATCCAAGACGGGCCTTTGTCTTTCAAAATATTCACAAGTATAACATACTTGACAAATTATTTGACATTGTGCGTGAACGCGTTGAGTAACTCCATTAAACCAAAAGTCGCTTACTATTTAATTGGCAACGAGCATATTTTAAATAGCGATGCTGTTACTAATATACATTTGGATCAGGTATAACTTTAATCGTTTGCATATTTGTACAGTCAATTTGCATAAGCTACACTACAGATGTCGTAGAAAATATGATAAATATCCAGTGGGGGACATTCCTCACACACGGTCATCTGATCCCAAACTAAGCAGAGCTACTATGGAAACCAGATAACTGATATAGGGTAGTGGCACCAAAAGATGACCGACCCCCAATAGATGAACGATCGACCGAAAATTAAAGAAATATAATATAATCCCTAAAGGGGAATGCCCACGATCCATAGGGTCTTGGGCCCAGGATGGACAGCAATAATGAGTATAATAATGTAGTGTTTTAAAATCATATGTTCATCAGATATCTAAAAAATATATTTAAAAGGATGCCATTGTTTTAGAAAGAGTAGAAATTAATAAAACATTTTGAGGTTATTTTACATTATGAAAATATGTCTTACTGCAAAAAATATTAAGAATTTATGTTTGTTTTATGCTTGATGTGTAAAAATTAACCAGAAACAACAGTTCTTATTATATTTTACTCCATTCTTTAAAGGTACAGGGATAGGGGTACAAAAAAATATCTGAAAAGTATTCTTAATTAATAAGCTTTTATTTTATTTTTTCTACATAACATTCATTGACAGCATTTTAACATAACATCTTATTTAATTATCTGTAATTTTGTAATTAATCTTATGTAATTATCTGTTTAGTACCCTAAGCAATTTAAACAATACACAATAGAAGTTCTTTAGTTATAGACTATTGGGTAGTCACAAGGATTAGGCTAATAAAACAAGCATAGCATACATAAGACAGTAAACAAATAAAGCGATGATAGCTCAGTGGTAGTGAGATTGGATGCCGCTATGTAGGTTGTAGGTTTGTATCCTAAAATGAGCTTGAGATTTCGGTGTAGGTAAATGTGAGGAATAGCGTGAGTAGGGTTCTTTGTAGTACCGACCTGGTTGGCTACCACTCCCAAGTTGAAAATCTATCAACAAGCATCTACTGAGGTGTTCCGGCAGCAGTACTTGAGAGCCACTACCTTTCTAGGCTTTGTGTGATTACCACCTTTGCGACATAATCACTTACTATAGTGAGATTGTGGTCAAACAGAGGCATATACAATAAATATTTTGTATCAAATTCAAAATCATTTATTCAAATAGACCTTTGCATGAAAAGTCTGACTAAAACTAATACTGGTTCAGAAGGTTGCATTGTTTATATTCTTTTGTAAAGTGATTCAAAACTTACTTCTCAAGGTTGAATCCATTCCATAACTACATTTCTAATGAGATTCTCTCTATTTGTCTCTTAGCGTAACAAATGGCTTCTTAGTGGTCTAATTGAGCGACTACAATTAACACAACTATTTAGATGGCCCATGCTTTCTGGTTCTTGTTGGGGGCAACAAAGCTTGCAGTAACTACCTCCCAGCAGTTGTGGCAAACAAGATTATCCCTTGTTAACTAAAACAATAATACAATTATCAGTTATTGTTCAATGATGTAGGTAATTCTAAACATTTATTTTAAAATAATTTATTTACCTGTTGAGGTGCAACCCACTGCTGCAACATAGTAAGAATTTCCTCGGGCTCCAAAGCATGTCTTTGAATCCCCGCCAGGTTAAAGCCACAATAATTAACACAATGTTCTTCAGATATTGTATGAAAGTGTTCGAAATCCAAAATGAATGCAGCTGTAATCCTTGATTTCAAGCCAGTGGTCGTTCGTCGTAGTTAGCACAGATTCCGTTTAACAAAGCCAAAGTCGTAGTAAATCAAGTATAATAATCATCTATGTTGTAAAAGAAATCGTAATCAAAACACAACGAAAGAAACAAACAGTCGACAAAATGACAGTTCATTTGAGAGTAAATGTCAAGCGAGTGTTATCATATACAAAAAATACATAAAAACACGTAATCGATTAATCGTTTCTTTTTTAATCGACTTCATTTACTTCTTTATTTTAAAAAGCTAAATAACTGATAGCTTTGTTATTTAAAACCACCTGTTTTAAATGGCTTATGAACTACGTTGTGTAAGCAAAGTCCTATTTGTGTATTCTGATGAATGTTGTATTTTTATTAAAATCGATTTAGTATCGATAACAAAAACGTGATTTTAACGCTGGCAACATAGTGGCAGCTGTTTAAATGAATGTAATATTCATATTTTTAAATAACAAAATTAATAAACAAAATCATTTCTTTGTATAGTAATGTCCACGGTGGGCTCAAAACGGGCATTTGCCTTTACATGTTTGCAATATTTTTTCCCCATAAGGCAATATTTTTTCTTCCATATTCCTTAACAACATTGACAATGACAGCCCAGACGCGCTTGCGGTGAATTTTTTATGTGTTCGGTACCCGCCAAAAATCGGTTTTATATGGAAACCTTCTAACGGTAAGTCACTCCAAATTTAAGAACATTGTCAGCGTATAGAAAGAATTAATGTCATATTAGAGCAGTTTTGGTTGGAAAAATGTTGATATATTCTGCTTTCAATAACTTAATAAATATTATTACATTATTTACCGTTTTTTAAAGAAATTTACTGTTCAAGTAATGGATTCAATTTTGTTCACTTGATCCAATAGATGAACGGCGTTCAACTAATGGAAAAAGGTCTAATTTTTATACCAATTAAAATCTTTAAGTTAACGATTAAACACAAAAACAAAAAAACTCAAATGAATTTTATTAAATTTATGAACTTAGTTACCAAAAGTTGAACAAATTATTTTAGAGTTTTTGATTATGTTAAACCTAACTTTCCTATAGAATCACCATTAAGATCGGTGGTCGAAATTTTAACGGTTCACATTTTATTCGTTCAACCTTTGGGTATATTTGCCTCAAGTTGAACGAATAATATTCACTTAGAATATTATTCGTTCATTTTATGGTTCATTAATCCATTAAATGAACGAACTACTATGGAACCTACTCCTATTCAAATGTTAGTTCAACTTTTGGGTACAAAACGTTCATAATTAGGGCTCAGTGTTCAACTATAGGGGTAAAACCTAAATTTTCCTACATTTACAATTTAAAAAAAAATATTTGAAGATGTAGGATATAATTACTTTAATCCTTCAATTAATAAGGATTAAAGGTATTATTGAAAAAAACCACAAGCGCCTATGTCATGAAATTACTGAGTTATAGCTATTTAAAGATGGACAAAACCCTTAAACGTTCATTTATTGGTGCCTCTACCCTACTTACTACATATATTACTTTTTGTTTATTAATACACACCTAATATACTACCCAGATGCTATAAGGTAGTTGTGGTTATTTTACACAATTTGCGTGATATTAAAATTTCATTTTCCAAAGACTGCTTCAACCTACGAGAGGTCGATTCCATTTACGATAAAAAACGATGGATCAGCAACGTTCTTTTTTGATTGGCATTACACCGATCATGCGGTTAAGAAGTATTTGCAAGTGAGCGTCGAGCCCAAGAGTGGACATGTACCACCAGCAAATGAAGTCGAGTGCACTCTGTACTTCAAATTGAAGGAGGTGCCAGTTCAGGCTTTCCCTGTCACATTATATGTTAGTAATTTGATGATATCAAATTAAATCCCTGAATTACTTTTTTCGTATTTTTTACTTGTTCCTTGTATCTACGTTTGTATTCAGATATCAGATGGTCCAGAGTATAATATATACCTTCACGCGGAAATAGAGAAGCCGTTATACCATTTCTCATGTATGGAGTATGACTTCGGGAAATGTTTTGTTAATGCACCGGACCCAACTTACAAAATGAATTTAGCTTTTTATAATGAAGATAAAGTTCCTATAATGTAAGGATTCAATAATATTTACTTTTTATTTATTGAAAACTAAATTTAAAATGATTACATTTATAAATTAATCTGAAGATCTACGTTACAGTCTTGATCTGAATTTCAAAAACCTACCGGAATTGTTTGTTGACTATCATCAAGTACCTTCAATACAACCCAACAAGCGGTTAAAAATTGCTATTTATTTTCGCCCGAAGCAAGTAAGAGAATACGAGTTCAAAATACAATTTCTGGTTAATTCTCTATGTGAAGAAATAGTAACAATAAAAGGAGAAGGTCGGTTTTCGCAAATATTAGATAACTAGCTGTCCCCCGCGATTTCATCCGCGTTCCCGTGATAAAGAGTAGCCTATGTCCTTCTCCATACCATAGGCTATCTGCATGCCAAATTGCATGATGATCCGTTGAGTAGTTGAGGCGTGAAGGCGTAACAAACAAACTCACTTTCGCATTTATAATATTATAGTTAGGATTATAAACGACTGAGATAGGTACTTTTGTTATAGATTTATGGAGATAAGCGGGACTTATAGATCGTATACATATCCTAATTGATATTATAAATGCGAATTCGAGATTGTTTGTTTGTTACGCTTCTACTCAACCGATCATGATTAGGCATGCGGATAGCCTATGGCCTATGGCATGGAGAAGGGCATAGGGTACTTTTCATATTGGGAACTCGGGTGCATCTTCGGAGGACAGCTAATATAAAATAATAAATATCCTGGAACATTTATAACACACGGTCATCTGATCCCAAACTAAGTAGAGCTTGTGCTATGGAAACCAGATAACTGATATACTACATATTATACTACTTGTAAATACATACCTACACCCAGACTCAGGACATGCAGACATCTTCATGCCCACTAATGTCCTGTGTGGGAATAGAACCCACGACCTGCGGCGCGATAGGTGGAATCTTAACCAACTGCGCCAACTGGCCCGTCAGTATAGTTACACCTAATGTCACAGAATAAATAATAGTACTCGCTAATGTCCTATCCTAATCGTTACAATAATTATATTCTTTTCCTTCGTTCGTATCGTTTTCGACTCTATTTATGTTTAGGAAGGATCACAGTTAATGTTCGATCTAGTATCAGTAGATAAAAAAATGGGACCAGTGGTGTTAAATAAATTTCGGGTGTTATTCAATATAACATACATGAATAATTAAACATTATTTCAGGAATTCCTCTTTTGTTTGATCTTTATGAAGGATGTCAAAAGAGTTTTGACTTAGGACCGGTTAAAGTGGGGGACAAAATAGTTCGAACAATAGAAGTTATGAATCACAGTAAGGTTGCAATCGATGCCAGTTTTATTTTTAGAGATATGTACCCCGTAGTCGAAGATACTACTAACTCGGAAGCGACTAGCATTTGCTTAAGTCCCAGCGTGATGAACCTTAAGACAGATGCTGGCCCATCAAGGTAAATCGCATGCTCATTTTCGACGCTTGACCAAAATGCTTAGTTAATCGCACGTAACGACAAATTCGGGAAGCGAATTCCAATTTGCATGAGCAAGATTTTAATCATTGTTATATTACAATAGAGATATATCAGATAAGTCAGGAGTTACCTCCTCATATTAAATCATTTTACAGAGTAAAAATGCTACAAAATTACAATGATGACAAAGTTCGACAGCAAATTTCAATGGATATACAAAACGCTCTATCCTCTCTTAAAGTTATTCCTATCAAATGTACAATAAAGCCGTATAGAAAGGTTCCGCTGAAGATACAATTCAAGCCTGTTGGAATGATAAGCACGCTTAATGTTCAGGTCAGTTTTACTGCTCCCACTATTTTTGGGATCCATGAAACACTCATTGATTATGACACCTATGAATGAATAGACGCTCTAAGCAGATCATAAAATTTTACTCTTTAACGGCCTCATGAGACATCCTTTAAATAGCCTAATAATTATTTTTTCAGTTGAATATGAAAGTCTTTCAATTCGAACGACCTCTGGTTCGGCTCAGTGGTAGCGCTACCGGTGTGAGTCTTTGCTTCAGTCAGAATTCACTACAATTTGGTCGTGTGCGCAAACGAGGCTGTAAGATACTCAAAGTCATGTTGCTGAACAAGGGTGATTTTGGCTCCAGGTATATGACCACTTAAAATTGATATCTAATAAAAATTAAAGGACCTGCCAATTTAGTAATTATGTACTTCTCGTTAGATTCTGGTGGCAGCCACTAATATCAGATGAATTTAAAATAAGTCCACAATGCGGAAATATAGCTGCGCATACAAATGTGACATTTACTATAACTTTCAGACCAATAAATCATAACCCGTTTATTAAAGTTTGGGTAAGTTTGTTTATAATATATAAAAAACCCATAGTGTTAATACTTTCAGACTTTGGATGGGTCCAATTCGACGACGTTGTGATAGAAGTTCTCGAAATCTCGAATTTAATTATCCGTAAATTGCGTATGGTACATATACATGTTGTTCTTATTTTTGTAGGCAAGTTGTAATTTAGATAACTATACACCTCTGGAATTGGCGATGTATGCGACATGTGTCGACATAGGGAATGTTTTAAACAAAAATGTATACATGGAATGTCCAGTGCGAGAGGTACAGACGGAATATGTTACGGTGACTAATTCGTACGTATGACTATAATGTTACCTAGGTAGGAGGAGCAAAGCGAAAGTTCTTACCATGTTCTGAATTTGTGTTGCAGTTCTGACGATATGTGGCTTGTATTGTCCGAAGTATCAGGCGGGTCATTTGAAACATTGAGGGAGTTTAACGTAGAGCCCAACTCTACTTTTGATATTCCTATTCATTTTAAACCAAAAACTATTGGCAAACACGAGGTAAACAAACTAGTCTTACGAGATAATCCGTTTTCCGAGAACTCGAAATATGGTGTAAAAACAGACTAAATAATATCTAACTAATACACTAATCATCAGTTTAAATATAGCTAGAATCTTTTGGTTTTAGAGTTTTCTGTTAGCTTTTTCGGTTGTTTTTTACGGTAACAAATAGTAAAAAATGTGAAAGTAAACCTATTATTTTGTTGTCAGTGTCAAGTTTTATTCTCACCTCTGGGCGAGAGTGCACTATTCGTCACATTGATTGGAGCAGCTATTCATCCAAACCCAAATGGAAGTATAAATATCGTAGTACCAGCTAAAGATAGCCATACTCAGGAGTTATTCGTCTACAATATAACAGAGGTCAGGCATAATAATTTTAGAACTAAGCTAATAATAAATATGACTTATAAATATAATAAATCCTCATCACTTCTTCTATACTTCTAATGAAAGAAATCAAAATAAGCTAGTAGCTATCTTTTTCTATCTTCTATCTATCTTCGAGACACAGACAAAGAAACATATCTTCAAAACGTAGGTTTCCTGACACCTCTCCAGATTTTAGAGTGGACAAAATGTCTTCCCTCAGCTCCCCGAGTCCTACGTCGTGTCAACAGAAATAGTCAAAATCATTCCTGATAAGTTCGAGGGCTACTACGAAATAAAGTTTCCGCAGACGATTAAGGTGTGGGGAGAAGCAGCCGCCACGTGTCGCTGGACTTACGTCTGCTATGAGGAATGTGAAATGCATATGAAAGTAAGTTGGATTATCTCCGTAGTTATAAAGTATCTAAACTACAAGAATAGGATCCAGATCTGAGTCGTTTTAGGGCGTTTTGAGAATTATTTTGTGGACAATTATTTCAGGTAATGTTTATAAACGAGGTATCTCGTGAGTATCAGTTCTACAACATCATAGTTACCGTGACTCCGTGTCAAATCGTCAAAACTCTATCGTTTGTGTCGAGAGCGAGAGAGTCCATGCAGAAAGACCTCGTAATCACCAACCCGCTCGCCAACGATGCGGATTTCCACGTGCAATGCGATAAACTTAATTGCCCCGATGTGCTTAAAATTAGTAGAAATTCTGAGGTAAAAAGGTTTTTTCTTTCAATTAAAATACCTTATTCTTTACGTAAAAGACGATAATGGAGAATACGTTGTCTAAAAATCTAAAATCATTGTAATTAGTTATAATCTGTTTGTTATATGTTACAGGCTACTTTAGTTTTGACGTATTCGCCTTTAGTGGTGGGTGAAACAGAAGACTACTTAACAGTCAACAATTCTCTAGTGGGTACGTACGTTTACAAAGTGGTCCTGAAGTGCCTGCCTGCCAAAGAGAAGGACATGGAGTTTACTACACCGCTAGGAACCTGCATTCCCATAAGGCTTAGAGTGCAAAATAAAACTGATGTTAAGACCGACTTTATTTGCACGGTATAACTTTATTTACACTTTTAGAACCTTGTTAATCTGTTTTTCACCTATTTGAATACTACGTATTATAATTTATAGATCTCTCATCCATCCGTATTAGTTGAGAGGGAGTATTCTCTAGGCGCATTTGAAAAGGGAAAGTGTTTAGTCCGGTTCGAACCAACTGAACTTGGGGTACAGCAATGTAGAGTTTCATTCAATTCTGCTGTTGCTGGTGAATTCGTGTAAGTTTATAAGCTATCTTATTCTCTAAGGCTTTATGTTTCTATACTCATGTTCAGTAAAAATGTCCTTACCTTATAGATTCAATATTAAAGGGACTGCATCTGAACCAAAACCACAAGGTCCATATGAGATTAAAGCAGGTAGTTTTACAACGATAACATTTAAAAATGTTTTCATGGACACGAGAATCTTTAAAATATACATTGATCGCGAGGAGTTCTATGTAAAGTCGTCGCAAGAACCTATAAAATCGAAGAAGGTTAGTTAATAATATTATACGCTTGTGTGTACGTCTTGTACTCTATCAGTTTCTCTGTACCACGGAAAATTTAGTAGTTTATTATGACTTTGCTGTAGTCGGGTAGGACATGATTGTTTTATATTTTTGTTCTGTTTGACTCCTTATTGTAATGTTAAAAAGTTAATTTTCCTATGGCATTCTTACATTACAATAAGGTTTATCTGTTAAATCAATGATGGTACAAATGAACTTTAACTTTATATAAATAAGGTTTATTTTACTTTCAAACATATTTAAATAATGGACAAGGTATAAGTTATATAATAATCAGTAAAGACTTTATTTCTAACAGGATTTGACAGTGCCGGTGTATTTATTTGAAAGAATGACTGCAGACTGGAATGTCGTTCCGACCGGTAGCCTCACAATTGAGAGTCATGAACCAGCTGAACCTAAGATTCTATGGACCTATTTTCTTAAAGGAATTCTTTGATTTTACATAATTTTTATTATTTTTCGTAGCTGTATTATTGTTGGTAATTAATAAATATTTTATTTCACGGGATTGAATTATATATTTGATTTTGTAGTAATAATAACATTTATTTTTCTATAGGCATGGGTTGTTGTGGTTACCAGTCACTTACACTAAACTCTTGCACGATATCGTCCTTATCTATTGACATATTATTGTCTTCTGCAATATTTACTTTATTTTTGCTTATCTTTTTCTTTTTCATCACCTTTTTCTTAATTTTTTTCTCTTTATGCGGAGGACTGTCTTCTTCATCTGCTTTGAAATTATCATTGCCATCGTCCTCACTGTCTGAAGGGAAGAGCACTAACGGTCCTTTCTTTTCTGGTTTCGCAGTTTGTAAAACCTCATCCGATATTTTGGCTCTCTTTATCATGGGCAACTCTCCAGCAATCTCGTCGTTTTTGGTGATCTTTTTGCGTTTTTGTATCTTATTTATCTTGCTCCAGTTCTCGAAGTATGTCAACAAAGGTGTTCCCTTGGTTCGAATGTTTGTCTCCCACGCCGTTATCATTTTGTCATCACTCAGAGAGAAACTGACTTTAGCACGCTCACGCTCTATATACTTACTATTCTCTTCTATTTTTTCTAGTAGCTGACGTAATTTCTTTGTGTAGTTTGATACGGAACATGTTTTCAGGAATTGTTTTAACTGAAAATTTTACTATGATTTATTCTCAGTCATTTATGCTATGAATTAGTAATAACAAAACAGTTTACAGTTAGTTTAGTTGGCTTAAGAGAACCCGAATTTTATTTTTATTAAACATTCCTCGAATTTAAGAGATAATTAATTATTAAAGATATTATTTGGTCTTTTAAATGTGTATGTGTATTAATAAGTGCTAACTAACCTGGATAACAGCAAGCAGGCTGACATCCGGAAAGGCAATGGAGTGCGAGGTATTTGCTGTGTACTCCAACAAGAGACCGTACAACCGCTCTATAACTGCATCTTTGAACCCATTCTCCATTAGCTGGGATTTAGCTAATCTAAGGATACACGAAAAGTCTATTGGTTTCATGGAAACTTTTTTGTGTTTCTTATTGAAATCATATGTGGTTAATACCTGTAAAGAAGATAATTAATCTGTTATACATACATACGTTAAAGTCCGTATTCTACGTCAATCAATGCTCAAGTTTTGAGTCGAGATTAAAACAATTGAATTTGGAACCTGCACCAATGATATTAGGTTTATTTTCGATTAACACAACACAATGTATTCTTGATACTTGTTCCTTATTGATCTATTTCTATACATATAATACAGGCATTAGAGAAGATATTCGGTTGAATAAGATAATTATTTGTAATTCTTACCTCCACAAGGAATGGCAATATAGGTATGAATGTGTTTGATTCCTTCGATAAGCTGATCAGTATCTCAACACAATGAAACCTCAGAGGATAATACTGGTGTGTCGGAACTAATTTTATTGTATTTGTTATAACCATTACCAAAGGATAGATGAGTGGCTGTAATTGTGGTTTATTAGATGTTGATGACAATAAGTCTGCCCATAAATGTAACGAGTTCACAAATTGCCAATTATACACAGCCTGTCTATTCTCAATCTTTTGCACTACAATTGCATTCCTCAAGTGTATTGCCAACTGTCTGATATAAAGAAAGACGTGCTGGTAAGACACATTCAAATCCAATGAGAACATCTCAACTAATGATCGTCTCATGAAGTTGATCCCCGGCCACGTGGAGGGGCTGACGAACTTGCAGTTCTTTACATAAGTCATGTACATTGTCTTCAGAACAATGTCAAGCAGTGCAGTCTGTTGGTTTCTTGTTATTCTCAGTATGCACAAAAATGCCAACACTCTTACTGTTTCTTCACCGGTACTCCATAAAGATATTAGCTTTTTCAGCGATTGCTTAGCTATTCTGGTAAAACAGGCTACATAAAGAGACATTTGGTGCAAATGTTTCAGAAGTACAGTCAAGATATTATCTGATGTTACTCCACCAAGCAGTTTCAATAAATCATTTAAATAGGCCACAAGTGGGCCCTTGATTTTGACGAAATGTTTGCACTTCTGTGGATCTTTTCCAGATTGTTCCATACCCAGATACTTTTTAATGGCACCAGGTAGATACAGGACACACATTTGGATGACAGCATTAAATACAGATGAGCCTGAAACATAATTTTTGTTTGTAATTTTTTATTTTTTTCATATTTTATTAGACAATGGCTTTTTTCTTCAGGGATCTGAGAGAATGGTCTCAATACTGGAAGTTTAGTTAAATGTACCCTGTGTATTTTGTTTGATTTCTATTGAATGAGTAATAAAGATATACATAGGCAGGCACAACTATTCATTATATGACAGATATACATGCTAGAGACACATACATTATTTAATAATTGTATTACCATATTAATGAAGCATCATACCTTCAACTTTGTATTCACCAGACGATGTTCCATCATCACTGGTGGCTCTTATCATAGCTGCATTGAAAGCTTTAATAACATTGCTTAGTACACTGAGTTTTATTTTCCCTTCACTCTGTAATTCTGTTTGCCACTGTGACACCATTTTAAGGGTGATCTTTCCTTGAACTGGTTTGGCTTCATCATCCTGCAAATTGTATACATAGGTCTTTATCATTCATTAATTTAAGGGTTATCATTTATTAATATTATATTATCGTAATACATTTAGTATAAAAGGCAGGAACAACTAGGATGATTACGAGCCTTAGCTACGCACTTGCCCTTAGTGGATTGAAACAGCAGACATTTGAATTTATTGTTGACATGCTTTTTACATAATTATATTCCTATACCTAAAGCCAGTTGGTAATCCATAATGTTAATATAAATTAGTAATGCTTAATTTTACATGAAAATTGTTTTAACCTCAAAATCACTCTCATCACTATCCCCCTGTAGTGGTCCAGGTTGGTGTACATCATCTTCTCCATCACCCTCTTTGTCAGATTCCTCCTCTCCTGAGTCCAGACCAAAGTTCAATAGATTCTCGTCATTTTCCTCAAGAAAGTTGTAGAAGTCGGGATCTATTTTCTTTAGTTTCTCCAATGATTTCTTGTGAGTTTCTGGGTCCATTTCTTCTTCAGACTCTGTAATATTATGGTAAACATTAGGTTATCCCAAATCTAAAGCTTTTCCTAATGAGAATGTAAACATTACATGCAGAGTGTAAGTCTGTGTACCATAAAAATCTATAGGAAGAAATAAGGTAAGGTACTAGTATTATCTATCCTAACTATTATTTATAAATGCGTTTGCGAGTTTGTTTGTTACGCTTTCACACCTTAACTACTCAACCGATCACGATGAAATTTGGCACACAGATAGCCTATGATATGGCGAAGGACATCATAATCATAAACCCTTGGAAGTATTTTGCAAAACATAAATACCGACTCGTCATCCTGAATTATGTACAACAACCAACACGTTTACCTGAATTTTCTGAGGACTCCGCAACGGGAGCGGATTTAACTTTTTTCATTGTGAGTTATTGATAAAACGATCGACTCTGTATTTTTTTCCACTTTTTAGTTTGTTTACCCACGTGTGTAGCGAGAATTATAACCACTATGTGCCACAGATCACTATATAGCTACACTATGTGCGCGTGAATTTATTTTCAGGCAGGCGGCAAGAGTGCATGGATTAGGGTGACCATCTCAAAAATGGCGAATCTGCCCGACACTGGCAAAAAATCTGCCAAACGTGACTCTAGAAAATGCCAAAACTATGCCATCATATCTCAGACCTCATAATTATTGCCTCCATGGGTACGGGAATGAATAAATATTGCAAAATGCAAGGATCAAAATCCTCCACAAGGATCAAAATCCACACAACAAAAATCTATAGGAACTTCGATCAGTTATTTAAATAAGAAACTAAACGTTATTACTGATTCATTATCGTTCATAATATTATTCATATGGCGTCGTACCTACATTAAAATAGAATAAACGGGAAGTCCCCGTACTATCGATAGGATGAGAAAAATGTTGCCAGCTCAGTAAGTAAAATAATTTCCTATCCAATAAGTGCCTTATCACACAAGCGGTTTCCAAGCGTCTCCAAAGCGGAGCGGGCCCGCAGCGAATACGTCGCGGACGCGCAACGACCATGCCGCGAATAGCGCCGGGACCGCCATTTTTTACACTCGTACAAAAACGACCTTATAGTCATTACGACCAGACATTACTTCAGGTGACACTGATAATCTCAAATGTGTGTCTTCATGTCTTAAGTCAGTTTGAATCAGATGCAACAACTCTTACAATGTAGGTAGATTCGCAGGTATAGGAGCGAAATTTTTTTTTCTTTTAAAAAACAGCACAAAGTTCGCTCTCTTTCAGTCGATTTGATGAATGGATCCTCCCAAATTCGTCGATGCATTCGTTTTCGTTTCCTGCGTCTTCGAGGTAATAAAGCTAACAGCAGTGTTTCCTCGTCGGAATCTATTATGTTGCCGAGTGTATTGTACGTCGCGAACTCGCCGCGCACAGGCGACGGAAACGTAGCGTGATCGCCACGCGTCCGCGACGTCTTCGCTGCGCAACCGCGGCGTGTTCGTTGTTCCGCTTTGAAAACGCTCGCAATCCGCTAGTATGATAAGGCCCTTAGTCAGAGAAATTAAGTAAATACTTAATAAGACAAAAAATTACAAGTTTTTTTATATATATTTCAAAATAATAAGGGTTTCCTTAAAATCTGCCAACTTTTTAAATCTGTTGCAAGCGTCCATAGGCTACGGTAACCGCATACCATCAAGCGGGCCGTATGCTTGTTTGCCACCTTAGTGGTATTAAAAAAAACTGCCAAAATAAAAATTTTGGAGCCAAAACTGCCCAAATGGCAGAAATTGCCACAAATGGTCACACTTTGAATCCGTTGCGTGCAGTGCAGCAATTGCGTTGCGGCCGGTGCGGAAGAGTGAATGCGTACCTTTAGCGTCTAATGTGTACAGTTGTGTCTATGCTGATCCGATAATGGTGATGAGAAAATACGAGCGACTGAGTGGAAACAAGATCCTTTACTTTCTTCTTAGATTTCCAGAGCTAAGGAGGTCCTGGTGTCGCATATTGCAATATTTATTAATTCCCGTCCCCATACAATATTATGATGGCATATTTTTGGCATTTTCTGGAGTCGGGTTTGGCAGATGGCAGATTAAGAGTCAGTGTCCGGCAGATTCGCCATTTTTGAGATGGTCACCCTGCTCGCTCGTCTGTCTGCAGGGACTTTTTGGCGGGAACTTGCAGAGTGACATTGCGTTTTCATTTTTATTTTCATAAATTCGTGTATTTTGAGTTTTATTGCATTTTATCAGTGGTATTTTATCCAATAAAGATCAATCCATGTGCACCAGTGAAGTGAAATGAAATGAATTATGTGTATCGTGTGTCGCGACTCGGGTCGCGAAAACGTACCGATTAATCGGTTGTAAATGTAGAAACATAAGTACGAATGAATAATCCGAGACTGGCAACACTTTGTCGTTCGTTGCCATTTTGTTAGTTTTAAAGTGAGTGAAAGAAGCCGTTGTGAGGGGGGACAGGAGAAATTGCCGTAAGTGTTTCAATTCCTTATTAAAGATAAAACTTGTTAGAGTTACGGATTGTGATGTTAATTGTCGATTGATTGAGATAGGACTTTGGTGAAAATATGCTAAGATTCCTCAGATAATTTAAGATGACATGTGAGGGACAAAGAAGGGTTTCTCGTGGTTGGTTTTATTGTTAAGTGTTGTTTGCATATACTGATACTACCGTTGAATGAGATGATAAAGCGAAGCCTATGAGATAAATATAGATAGGATGTTAGAACAGTTAGATGTGACTTAGCAGATTTGTAGGGAGCTCCCATAATGTAATATAAGAATGTTAGGAGCTGCCCCCACTAAGGGGATGTTAGGAGCCACCCCGAGGGGTGTAGGGAGGGTTCAACCTGGTTTAGGATCTGTTCGAACCGGCAGACAAGGTTGTACCCCCGGAGGGACTGTTAGGTAGGTGGGATCAACCTGTTATAGGATCTGACTGAGCTGGCAGACAAGGTGGTACCCCATAGGAACAGGGGGTTCAACCTGTTGTAGGATCTGACTGAGCCGGCAGACAAGGTGATACCCCGTAGGGAACATAGGGGGTCCAACTTGCTTTAGGATCTGACCGAGCAAGGCAGACAAGGTTGTGCCCTCGTAGGGAACTAATGGTCGAACCGATGTGGTCGATTATGGTCAAGTCTAGATCTAGCGCGGTCTGTCTCCCAAGTGGATATTAGGTAGGGCGTAACCCAGCTTCGGGGAGTCTGGATCGATCTAGCACAGGCTGGTATGATATTTGTGAACTTTGAGCACCCCAATGGGTGAGACTAGATCGATCTAGCATATGACAGTGGTCATACAATGATGATGGCAAAGGCCATATTTGATGCTATTGCGTTTACAATAGGATAGGATGCTATTGTGTTTACAATAGAATAGGGTGCTAGGGTGTTTGCAATGGGATAGGATCCTACTATGGATAATTCCCCTCAGAGCTATTGTGTTGACAATGATCTGGGATCCTACTATGGATAATCACCCGCAGAGCTGTTGTGTTGACAGTGGTCTGAGATCCTACTATGGATAGGGTGTTTGCAATGGGATAGGATCCTACTATGGATAATTCCCCTCAGAGCTATTGTGTTGACAATGGTCTGGGATCCTACTATGGATAACACCCGCGGAGCTGTTGTGTTGACAGTGGTCTGAGATCCTACTATGGATAATTCTCCACAATGCAGTATTGAGTAAGGAAAGTATTGAGTGGAGGCAATAAACTGATGTTTAGAGTAATTATGTAGAGGCTAGTATCAGTAATAACTATGTGCAGCATTTGATAGTGAGACTTGAATGAAATGGGTAGGAAATACTTACGGGTAGGGTCTGGAGGATGTCTGACGTCATCCCGACCCGTGTGGCGCTGGGCGGATGCTGTGTCACATGTGACACAGTGTCTGCCCAGCTTACCTTATTTAAATCTGGATCGATCTAGCACAGGCTGGTATGATATTTGTGAACTTTGAGCACCCCAATGGGTGAGACTAGATCGATCTAGCATATGACAGTGGTCATACAATGATGATGGCAAAGGCCATATTTGATGCTATTGCGTTTACAATAGGATAGGATGCTATTGTGTTTACAATAGAATAGGGTGCTAGGGTGTTTGCAATGGGATAGGATCCTACTATGGATAATTCCCCTCAGAGCTATTGTGTTGACAATGATCTGGGATCCTACTATGGATAATCACCCGCAGAGCTGTTGTGTTGACAGTGGTCTGAGATCCTACTATGGATAGGGTGTTTGCAATGGGATAGGATCCTACTATGGATAATTCCCCTCAGAGCTATTGTGTTGACAATGGTCTGGGATCCTACTATGGATAACACCCGCGGAGCTGTTGTGTTGACAGTGGTCTGAGATCCTACTATGGATAATTCTCCACAATGCAGTATTGAGTAAGGAAAGTATTGAGTGGAGGCAATAAACTGATGTTTAGAGTAATTATGTAGAGGCTAGTATCAGTAATAACTATGTGCAGCATTTGATAGTGAGACTTGAATGAAATGGGTAGGAAATACTTACGGGTAGGGTCTGGAGGATGTCTGACGTCATCCCGACCCGTGTGGCGCTGGGCGGATGCTGTGTCACATGTGACACAGTGTCTGCCCAGCTTACCTTATACTTACAGATGTCCTCACTAGTAGAGAAGCGAAGCAGACGATATTTGAGTTTGTAATCAGCCAGGGACAGTAAACTAAGAACGACGGGTCTGCACACTTATTCTGAGGGTGAGTGAATTCTTGGTCAGTTGTACTCTCGGTTAATACTAATTTTTAATTTATTCGCGATGTGCCTGTTGTTGTGCCCCGTGCGATGCGGCCTATCATTTGGTAGGTTGTATTCGTATGTGTGTGCTTCACCGGGCTTAATATATTCCCCATATGATTATATCTATATAGTCATATATGTGCATATATACACAGCGCATCCTCAATGATGCTGTGCGATGATATGGTATATGCACTTCGCGACATGGTGGAGATGCTGGGATATGAATAAACCCTAATAATTTGAAATTGAGAGCTGACCGAGAGTTCATCAGAGAAGTGTGACGGATAAATTTAATAGCATGTGTCCGTTGTATGAATAATTGAGCTAATTCATATATATTAATAGTGTATGCAATTCAATAGTTGAATGCGTTAAAGCTGGGAGTAATATTTTATTATAATATATTGAAATTACAGAGTGAATTTAATTATTACAAAATTTGAACTGTTATCATTGAATTATCTCGATTTGAAAGTTTGCCATTAGTGATCAATAGATACCGCTGTTAGCTAGTTGAGCTTTGCGAAGTAATAACATTACATTTATATGGCATCAGGTGTTTTTATATAAAAGGTAAAACGTGAAAAATTACTACCTACATGCGGAATTATTTGTGGGTAGTTCATGCCAATATACCTAGTACTTGCTTTAATATAAGGTTGACTCAATACTTATTTACTGGTAATAAGCGTAATGATTATTACGTGAGTGAAAAGTGGCTATAAATAAGAAATATGAATTTACGAAATCAATTTATGACGATTCATGACTCGAAAGTATAAGGAAAATTATTTAAGATTGATGGCGATGAATTTGACTTGCCGCCATATTTGTGCCGTGACGTTTGTGTCAAAACAGTTGTGAAGTATGAAAATGAAAAGTTTGGTTGCTTATTTTCAAACTGAGAAGTTTGAATGGGGGGTAAATAATGTAATAAAAGTGTTGGTGCTAATGGCAGATAACGTAAAAACGGATACATGAGAAAGGAAGAAGGATTATAAGGTACTTGATTCATACTATTGTCAAACTAGTGATTGCCTTAGTATTTATGATAACTACTAGCAAAATTAATTACTTATTCTGAAGAATATGAATGATAAGGCTAGTGACTGCCTATTTGGAAAGTTGATAATCTGTGATATATAGTATTCTCTATACTATTATAACTTACTAAGTTTTGAAGTAAGGTTGAACCAGTAATGCATTATAACAAACTTCAGGAGAATTTTTGTAAATGATAAGAATCAGGTATCTTTTATATGTATGTTCTGGTACTCACCTACCTACATGAGAGAATATATAGTTCATAAGTTCATGCGTTGATAACGGGTATAGGAGATAAAACTAGAGTTAGGTTTATAAAATTACCCGGTTTGACTAGCTATTCTCAAGGAGTCCTTGTGGTGGGCAGGTATGCTAAGGCGCCTAGTGTACTTGTTCCCCGGAGGCACGGTTATATTTAGTATAAATTCACAGTGCTGGCAATGGTCAGGTATGTCGGAGACGTCCGGTGTATTTGCCTATTGAAAGTTGTTTAATAACCAAAAGTTTTATGAGATTATTACATTGTCCAGAATTAATTTTATGATAAACAAATATTGTTAATGTTTACATATTTGATCTGTACCGAGAGAATGGTTGGTTAATAAAATGAATTGTTTTTTTTTTTTATTGAGGAATATTATGAAAAGTAATGATGAAATGAAAATAAGCATAACCTAGAGTTATAGCCATATCTTTATATATCAGAATATTATGGGCTTATTTAGGGAAAATAAGTCATTAAAATTAAGCAGCTATAATGCTAAACAATATATATTTTACATCATAAAATGAAACAATTCTATGAATACTTGGCAAGGTAATAGTTTTAATTGCGTTTGCCGGGGTCCTACATCAATCTATATGTGGTAACTATAATTGAAATATGGATTTTATACATGATTAAATGTGTTTAAAGTTAAATAAAGTAGATGACTGATGGTGTTTTCTCTTGGCTCTCATCTTTGTGGATTAATTAGGAATGGCTTATACTTATGTCTTTACAAACTGAACGACTAGTCAACCTGTAATAGATAATTTAATTATGATACTATATATACTGATAATTATATACCTATATAAACTGTAGTACAAACGTTGAAGCATAATTTTAAGTACTAGCAACAAAACAAATGCTATCTAATAAGATTGATGAAGTGTTGATATAACGGTTGAAACAAAAGGTATCCCCAGTTCAAACATTAGGTGAAAGTGATATTAATTTGAACTTAATATGCAAACTCGGTATGAATGAGACAAAGGAAGCTGAAATGGTCAAGGAAGGGTTGAGACATTCATTCAAAATCAACAATCATTTGTTAGGTTTGGGTCATGGTAGGGTACTTATGAACGTTGTTGGGTACCTACATGCAGTTGGATTTACCGCTGCCAACTTTTAGTTTGGTATCAACATTACCATCGAAGTAAATAAACTTCAGGTTGAGTGTGGAATCAATGCGGTTGATGCAATGATATTATAATGGAGACATGCTACCCTCATAATAAGCGGCGTTCAGTTGTTGTTGAATTAGGTGAATGCGATAGATAATACGGAACGTATGGTACAGAAAGAGATAGCTATATGTAGCTGCTAAGCAAAATTACAACAATTGTCTGAATTTGTCTGCAACAATTAGCGTGCGTTGGTGCGATATCTGCCTCTTTTTATTGTGATATCATTGGGTTGATGACGTTTTATATTTTATCGATACGTAAGCAGCCGTCTGCGTGCAGTACAATGTGCAGTAGTATGTTAGTGTAATACCCGGTTTCAGTAATTTACGGACCGTTATCAGTTAATAATTATTAAAATTAATAATAATATTTATTCAAGTCAAACAAAAGATACAGGTGTTCCTCATAATTTTAGTACTTACATTAAAATACAAGTACATTTTGATCATTGACGCCTAAACTAGATGCACATAGCATCTGTTCTATAGACATCAAATTAAGACTTATATCTTTACTAATAATTAAGCAAAGACCGCGAAGCTTTGCATTACAGAATCTCTCATATGGAAGTAGCTATCACAGGTAAAATTAGCTTACGAAATGATCTATGTGCCTTTGGCAATAAAAGAAAACCCTGCCATTGGTAAGCGAAACGATTCGTTTTTGTTTGTTGAAGCCGGGCATAAGTAAATGACATGTTTAAGTAAATTTGATATTTTGTAAGCATTCTTGTGGTTTGTTAAGGATAATGTCAAACACAAAGAGTTTTGAGGTACTAAGTTATAAAATATGTATAAAAATAAAATTTAAAAGGGGCTGTGAACAGGCTGTTGCGAATCGAATTGAACTAGTGACGAAACTTAATCAAGCTCAAAGATGCGATGAAATGGTTGTTAATAAGTTTTATAGTAGATTACCCAAATTAACTTTACCTAAGTTTGAAGGAGATATCTTAGAATAGCAAGAGTTTTAGGATCAATTCGCATCTAACATACATGAACGCGATGTACCAGAAGTAGACAAACTACCTTTCTATGACACTAAAGAAATTTTATGGGAGATCTAGCCGGGTGATAGATGAACATGATTCTACATTAGCTGATATACCACCTGCAAATTTGACTACCAAAGATGATAATAATAAATCAAAGATGGTACAGTTCAGTTTTCTATAATAATAGGACACTGAACGACATAGGATGACATCGACGAGTTTTTGACTCTATAAAGGAAAACAGTTACCATTATGGTTTCTTATATTGAAAGAATTACCGAAAGAATTAGTGTATGATGTAAAGACAAAATTGAAGACAAATTTTAATGAAGAAATTAGAAACGAATTAGAGAAGACTACATCTACCAGAGAAAAACGTATGGTCTAGTACAAGAAAGAAACTCAATATAGACAGAGTAATTAGAAACTCAAGTAGGAAATAAGTACAGATTGTAAAAGAAGTAGAATTGCAGAGAGATCAGAAACTTTAAGAGTAAAAATGGGAATATAAATTGAAAATCATTTCATATGAGACATAGTAGTAACGAACATGAGAACAAAAGGAAGAATATTGTACTGTATTAAAGAATATCGTATTAGGAAACTTTGCGTAGCTACATGTTAGTAGCATTGGAAATCATAATAGAGCTTTATGTCCCAAGATTCGTCCAGTATTGAAAGAAACTACAAGCACGCTTCATTCAAATACTACAAGTAAGAGACAGAGCGGTTACAAGATTTCAATGGGTAAAATAAACCAACTAGAAAAAAAAATTGTTACATGTTATTAGCTGGTACGAACTGAAACTTCAACCGGAAGAGGGTTGGCAGTCTTGGGCCCGAGAGTAGCAAGGCGCCGTTCACGTGCAAGTTTATCTTGATTTATAATGAGGAGTTTGTAGGATCTTTATATGGGGGATGATGAGGCGCTGGAGGCTAGGAATCGGTAGTTATAAATGATTTTAATTTGTTGAAGGTTGTGACGTCGTGCACTTGCAGAACGCGGCGAGCGTGGCATGCCGTCGGATGGGATCTGTTACTCCTAAGTAGAGTTGAAATTTGTCGACACTTTATTTATTTGTTCTTATCTATTGAGGGTGCTGTCGATTAAGTGAGAGATTACGATATTATTGTTTACAGTGGTGGTTTGACATAGTTTATACTTTTAGCATATTGCCTTCTGCCGATTCAAGCAAAACAGATTGGTCACAATTGGGTGTGCTTGCTGGCTACGTGAGCTGGTAGTTAGATGGTAATAATACTCGTACTACATGATTTGATTGTCTCTCGGAGATGGAGCATCGAGGTATAATTGTTGATACTATTGAACGGGGTCCGGTGGTGTCGAGGGTCAATTCATTAAGTCCGTCGTTCGTGTTCAACGACTAACATATTTTTTGATTTAGTGGATAATGGTTAGCTCGGCTTTGTCTGTTTGTACAGACTATTCAGCGTGCTAACTTGTTTGCATTTGATTTGCCTATGGATACAGTTTTACAGGTTGCGAGTGCCTTGGATTTGTGAGCGGTGTTAGTTGGCAATTTATGTTGTATTTTGTGACTCTCATATTATTTTTCTCCCAGTTGTTACAACATCCTTTCCATTTGTCTTTTGGTTGCCTTTGTGGTGCGCTATAATTGTTAGTGAGTTTCCAGTATGAACGCTACCTATCGATGGGTCCCGTGTGACATGGTACCTTGTCAATCTCAGTTGTAGCTAGAAGGATGGATGAAAATTAGAAGTTTAAAATTCTGACAGTACGATTTCTTCCATCACAAATGAACATAGCTGATATAGCAACTAGACCTAACTAACAGAGGAAGACAGAAACCAATAGATTCGAGGCCCAGAATTTATACTGCAACATCCAACCAATTGGTCAACAATCCAATGATAAGTCTTTTCTCGCCGGGGAGGGTCTATCGAATCGAGAAATCATAGCAGATAATAACGTAAAATTAGAGAATACAAAAGGTAAAGAGAAATTACTATACTTTTATAGATAATATTATTAGTCAAGAATATTAGAATCCACAAGGAAAAGAGATGGATTTGTCTATATACATGCCTGGCTGTTGGAGAAATACATTTAGAATTAGTAATAGATATGACTAAATAAGAATGAATTAATGTTCTAAGAAGATTAATAGTAACACGAGGAGTACTTAAGAAAATAGTAAGATAACGCATTTTACTTCAAGCTGTCTAGAGAAATTTATTTATTTATGTAATTGTAATTGTACATATTGAAAAACAAATATAATATATATATATGTACATATATAAAATTGCTAGTAAATTAATAATTATTATCGGTCTAATTTACACTTTAGAATGAACCTATAAAAAATGAGCTACCTAATGTTGCAATGATAGGGGTTGAATCACGACGTGTAATTAGGACCGTGTATTGTCTCATGCTTTTGTTCGGTAGGTGATGGAATAAAACAAAATTTCTGCTTACCTACACTGTAGAAAAATAAGTGTCCTTTCATTACCTAAATAACAATTATGTAACTTTCGCCGTTCCATTCAATCCATGAATCAATTTATATGTTACCTTGTGTTTCTCATGTAAGTGAATTGTATATTCTGTTTTTGAGAAATAAATGTCTTAAAATATATATAATTCAGTAGAACTAGCAGCTTGGATAGATACCGGTATTCTTTTAAGAAAATAAAAATATGTCTAAAGCTACCAATAAGTTTCCGTAACTGGAAGGAAATTCTGAATGATGCTTACCGCATATGTAATAATATAATATGGAAATGTATACCCCAACTAGCACCATGGCATGGCGGATTCTACGAAAGATTAGCGAGTCTGGTAAAACACTACATGAAAATAACTCTTCAGAAACATCTATGAAAAGACGTTGAACTTCTTACAGTCATAAAGGAGATAGAAGCAATTCTTAATGCTAGACCACTAATATATGTACACAGAAATTGATCAAGTACTAAGACCGTTACATTTTTAACAATGGGTAAATTTGTACAACAGTACAAATCGAAGGAGATTCTAAAAAATCGTGAGAATTGGCTAGTTTGCAAGATAGTTGAACTGATTAAATGTGAGGATGGGTTTTGTAGAGTAGCTGAAGTCAAATCCGGAATCACCGTGTATAATGTTTATAGCTAAGAGTACATGTATAGAAATATAATAATAATACATTTGCATCAAGCGGGCGGTTACACCTAAACTAGGTGAGACCTGTATTATAGGTGTAATTGCTCTTCCATCTGTTATGGTTCAAATATAATATATTGTACATAACTTGGTATGATTATTGGTTGACTTATTAGCTATTTTATAAACAAAAGAAAAATGATTTAATACAATTCCTATAATTTATATATAATAATAATAATTTTATATTTATTGATTTAAACAGTTTATAATTTTTATACATTTCCTATAATTTATAATTAATGATTTATTATGTATACGAGATCCATTAGTAATTTGTATCCTCTTGAAATTGAAGATCCCAATATAGAACTTAGGGAACTATCTGTTGAAATAACGATAGGAAACGTATCACCACAGTTTGCACAACATAAAGAAAGAACGCCCGATTACGAAAATATCAATGAACCTGACACCCTACAAGGTAGCAGTCCTGTAGCAGAATTAATAGAGAAAGATAATTCAGATATGAACTCATCTGAAATAATTCTAGAAGAACCAGAAAGTAAATTAGATGATAAAGTTCCGGGAACAGAGATTAATGAAAGATCTGAAATAACTAAACAAAGAAGAGTAGCTGTCCTTCGTGTCCTTGAAAAAATAAGGGAGTAGAACCTAAATCTAATAGTCTTAACATACGTTTTCCCGGGGGGAGTGTCGCGACTCGGGTCGCGAAAACGTACCGATTAATCGGTTGTAAATGTAGAAACATAAGTACGAATGAATAATCCGAGACTGGCAACACTTTGTCGTTCGTTGCCATTTTGTTAGTTTTAAAGTGAGTGAAAGAAGCCGTTGTGAGGGGGGACAGGAGAAATTGCCGTAAGTGTTTCAATTCCTTATTAAAGATAAAACTTGTTAGAGTTACGGATTGTGATGTTAATTGTCGATTGATTGAGATAGGACTTTGGTGAAAATATGCTAAGATTCCTCAGATAATTTAAGATGACATGTGAGGGACAAAGAAGGGTTTCTCGTGGTTGGTTTTATTGTTAAGTGTTGTTTGCATATACTGATACTACCGTTGAATGAGATGATAAAGCGAAGCCTATGAGATAAATATAGATAGGATGTTAGAACAGTTAGATGTGACTTAGCAGATTTGTAGGGAGCTCCCATAATGTAATATAAGAATGTTAGGAGCTGCCCCCACTAAGGGGATGTTAGGAGCCACCCCGAGGGGTGTAGGGAGGGTTCAACCTGGTTTAGGATCTGTTCGAACCGGCAGACAAGGTTGTACCCCCGGAGGGACTGTTAGGTAGGTGGGATCAACCTGTTATAGGATCTGACTGAGCTGGCAGACAAGGTGGTACCCCATAGGAACAGGGGGTTCAACCTGTTGTAGGATCTGACTGAGCCGGCAGACAAGGTGATACCCCGTAGGGAACATAGGGGGTCCAACTTGCTTTAGGATCTGACCGAGCAAGGCAGACAAGGTTGTGCCCTCGTAGGGAACTAATGGTCGAACCGATGTGGTCGATTATGGTCAAGTCTAGATCTAGCGCGGTCTGTCTCCCAAGTGGATATTAGGTAGGGCGTAACCCAGCTTCGGGGAGTCTGGATCGATCTAGCACAGGCTGGTATGATATTTGTGAACTTTGAGCACCCCAATGGGTGAGACTAGATCGATCTAGCATATGACAGTGGTCATACAATGATGATGGCAAAGGCCATATTTGATGCTATTGCGTTTACAATAGGATAGGATGCTATTGTGTTTACAATAGAATAGGGTGCTAGGGTGTTTGCAATGGGATAGGATCCTACTATGGATAATTCCCCTCAGAGCTATTGTGTTGACAATGATCTGGGATCCTACTATGGATAATCACCCGCAGAGCTGTTGTGTTGACAGTGGTCTGAGATCCTACTATGGATAGGGTGTTTGCAATGGGATAGGATCCTACTATGGATAATTCCCCTCAGAGCTATTGTGTTGACAATGGTCTGGGATCCTACTATGGATAACACCCGCGGAGCTGTTGTGTTGACAGTGGTCTGAGATCCTACTATGGATAATTCTCCACAATGCAGTATTGAGTAAGGAAAGTATTGAGTGGAGGCAATAAACTGATGTTTAGAGTAATTATGTAGAGGCTAGTATCAGTAATAACTATGTGCAGCATTTGATAGTGAGACTTGAATGAAATGGGTAGGAAATACTTACGGGTAGGGTCTGGAGGATGTCTGACGTCATCCCGACCCGTGTGGCGCTGGGCGGATGCTGTGTCACATGTGACACAGTGTCTGCCCAGCTTACCTTATACTTACAGATGTCCTCACTAGTAGAGAAGCGAAGCAGACGATATTTGAGTTTGTAATCAGCCAGGGACAGTAAACTAAGAACGACGGGTCTGCACACTTATTCTGAGGGTGAGTGAATTCTTGGTCAGTTGTACTCTCGGTTAATACTAATTTTTAATTTATTCGCGATGTGCCTGTTGTTGTGCCCCGTGCGATGCGGCCTATCATTTGGTAGGTTGTATTCGTATGTGTGTGCTTCACCGGGCTTAATATATTCCCCATATGATTATATCTATATAGTCATATATGTGCATATATACACAGCGCATCCTCAATGATGCTGTGCGATGATATGGTATATGCACTTCGCGACATCGTGACTTTACAAGTTGTCTCAAAAAGACCGTGGAAAGTTTTAGTACAATGACCGCCATTTTGCTAAAACATGATTGGACGGTGACTGATAATGCGGACTATGTGAAGAAAGTTAATTTGCGGACTATATGAAAATGATATTTATAAATAAAATACATGCGACAGAAGTACTTGTATCCACGGTCATGAACAAGTAAAAAAAAAAAACTGACAGCATGCAGTGTTGCCAGATCAGGTTTTTAAAAATCAGTAGATCGACGCTTCATAATCGCTTCCAATGCCTGGATGAGATTGTGTGACGGTGGACGATACAAACAACAGGCTCGTGGTGCGGTAGGATCGAAATTCTTAAAGACCCACCGCATGAATAGAACCCAAAAACACTCGGATGAGACTCACAAACTCATGAAGCGATGACGTAAAATGAAGTTGCAGTCTTCAGCTGATACAGCCGAATATCGGCAGCTAAATAGGCAGGTCTCAAACGCCATGCGACACGATTTACGCCTCTTTAATACATCATGTATTGAAGACCGACTGAAGACCGACTCCGGCAACATCATTACGTCTAAGCTGGAGATCTTGAGAGAGATCGAGAAGTTCTATGGACAGCTGTACACCTCGTCACAGAAACCAGAATCAATTCCGGTTAGTGACGCCAAAGCCAAGTTGACCCGACATTACACCGAAGATATCCCGGACGTCAGCCTGTACGAGATTAGAATGGCTCTGAAACAGCTTAAAAACAACAAGGCGGCGGGTGATGACGGAATTACAACAGAGCTCCTGAAAGCGGGTGGAAAACCGGTATTTGTAGTCCTTCAGAAGCTTTTTAATTCCGTCATACACGAAGGAACAACGCCCGAAGTATGGAGTGGAAGTTTGGTGGTGCTCTTCTTCAAGAAAGGCGATAAGGCCCTATTGAAGAACTACCAACCGATATCCCTCCTAAGCCACGTTTATAAGCTGTTTTCAAGAGTCATTACGAATCGTCTCGCACGTAGGTTTGACGACTTCCAGCCTCCCGAACAAGCCGGTTTCCGTAAAGGCTTTAGCACCATAGACCACATACATACACTGGCTGTTAGACAGGGTGACGTTATTTCCCCGAAACTCTTCACCACTTGCAATGGAGGATGTATTCAAGCTCTTGGACTGGAAGGGATATGGCATCAACATCAATGGCGGACACATCACTCACCTTCGATTTGCCGACGATATAGTCATAATGGCGGAATCGCTGGAAGCTTTGAACATCATGCATCAATGACCTCAACAGAGTTTCTCAACAAGCAGGCCTCAAAATGCTGAAGTGGCAATGGGCAGGCCACATCGCTCGAAGAGCCGATAACCACTGGGGAAGAAAGGTTCTCGAGTGGCGACCACGACCGACCGACGACCTGGTCAGAGTCGCTGGGCGCCGCTGGATGCAAGCGGCCCAGAACCGTTCGAAGTGGAAATCAATGGGGGAGGCCTATGTTCAGCAGTGGACATCGAATGGGCTGATATGATGATGATGATGAGATCGACGCTCAAAAATTCGTACAAATCCGTAGATTGTTTACAAAAATCCGTAAACTACAGACATTTTTCAAAGCTTTTTGACTCAAAGAAATCAGCTGGAATATCTACAAAAGAAATGAAAAAGCAATAATACTTCATCTTTTCTTAATTTTTAATCGAATAAAAAAAGCATATTTTTTTTCAATTCAAACATCCAATAATATTACATTTACACGACTTGGACAGGTATTTTGACCATAGAGGTATCAAAAGAAAACTCCTCATTTGATACGTATGTATGTAATATTATTGGAACTTCAATGTATTCACATTTTGATAACCAACGCAATAGTTTCGTTAGTTCGTTAGTTAGTTTCGTTTTACGCTAATCGTAATCATACTAGCCTGTGAACTTATGGTATGACAGGTATTATCCATGGACGTAATATACAAACAGGATTGAACTCTCCAAAAATGTTATCATACAAAAATAAACCATAAGTCATGCACATTAGGGTTTACTTTTGTACGTTATCTTAGCCGAGGCAAAACGAGCCGAGAGAGATAGCCCGAACCGAGGCCGTTTGTCCCTTTTCCTCAATTGCCATAAGATAAAAATGTTAAAGATGGTAGAAAATATTTCACCACAACAAGTAAAATATATTACGTATAAATATTTTTTTGCTATTAAACTAATTTTAAATCATTTTATTTTGTAGGTTTACATCTGTACATAATAATAAATAATTGTATTTAAGTAAAATAATCAAAATAATATGATTGTTTGGTAGCTATCATAAAATTATTCTGGTAGCACTGAAATCTGACATCAATGGTGTCATGGCGACATGGCGGCTTTTTCTGTTGTTTTGTGGAAACGCATAACGCATTTTAAGTTTTAGCTACGGTTTTTTATACTTTTTATCGTGAAAATGGAGAATATTTTTTGTATCAAGACATGTAAAAGTGAATCATATGCTGGTTGTGGGATTTCATTTCACAAATAAGGAATAACGATGATTTTATTTACTAACAATGGTGAGTCATAAGTAGTTTGACCAAGGTTTATTAAAAAAAATTGCAGATGGAAGACACTAAATTTAGTGTAATTCTGTTTAAAACTAAATATAATTCGTATAATGTTTATTGTGTGTTGTAATGTGTACAAATTATTTGTACCTATGTATCGCATAATTGAAATAGCATTATTTTTATGTTTGTTACAGCTTTCCATCGAAAAAAGAAATGAAGCAAAAATGGAATTTTGATGCGATTAAAACGAATGTTTTCCACAAGATTGAAACATCTGATTAATCCACCGCATCCTTTCCAATGCTTAACAGATGAAGAACCGCACGAACTGCAACTAGTAAAAGCATTGGCTAATAATTCGTACCTATTCACCACGCGAAATGTAATGCATTCAGAAACTTAGGCAGTGAGATTGGCCTAAAGCAGAAACTAAATAAAACGATTTTGTTTAGCCGTGTTTAATTTTAATAAATACCTACTTTGTCAAGCACATTGAGTTTTATTTCCCTTTGCTTTATTTTAATTCCCAAATAACAGCTCTGTAGAGCAAACTGAAAAAAGAGCAAGGGGAAAAGCCATGGTCCCGGAACGAAACTCTGCATGCACCCTTGCCTATTCATACGTAATATTTGATGATTCGACACAGAACGTAACTCAAAAATTAATCATAACTTTTCTCAAAAACATGGGTATACACGGCTACACATCAAGCTATACATTTCCAGTATAAACTGATCTCGCATTGTATAGGATTTCCGTACAATGAGAGGTCAGCTAATTGGAAATTTATATCTTGATTAACCGTGCGTACACGATTCAACACCCACATAGAACATAACAATTTCAGTTTCAAATAATGGGTTTTCGTGAAAAAGTATCTTGATATCTATAGTTTTTCATTATGGTTTTATGTCTTCTTTTTTCCATAAATTATTATTTCACTATTTTAAGGAACATAATGTTCATATTTTTGTAATACAAACAATAATTTGAAATCACCTAGTGTTAAAACGCCACAAACAGACAAAATTGGAGGAACTTTGCAATGCAGCGGTTGTGCGCGAAAGGGACTAACCATGACCACGACCACTCTGCCAAGAGTGCACGACTAGGAAGAAGAAGTGTCAACCGGACACAAATTATCTCTCAAATCAAACTTTCCTGTTTGTTATAAAAATGTTTGGTCACCCTATTAGAATGGGATAAACAGCCTCGGTATGCGTTATCTCCCTCTGCTCGCGTTATTGGCCCAAGAGCTCAATCCTGTTTGTATATTACATCCATGGTATTATCTACAGACAAAATATCAAAACGACTTGAGAACGAAACGCTGACTATATTGTTTATGGAATATGAAAACCATAAAGATCCGTAGATTTACCACTAAAATCCGAATTATCGTTGAAAAGACCTAACATCCGTAGATCTACGGACAAATCCGTAGGTCTGGCATGGGTCTGGCAACGCTGTCTGTGGCAACTTGGCAACCATGTTCTGTGTTGGCAACACTGCTCAGTTACGAACGAATTTTCCATCATTTTCCATCACAAACTACTAAAGGGGTACCTACTACGTTTTCCATCGTGTTGTTTTAATCGGACTGATCATATCGTTGTATTTCACAATAATAATAATAAATTACAAGTGTCTGCGAGTGATTTGATTAATAATTCGTAGTAAAGTAGGAGTCAATGTAAGTACATTGAGATTCTTTCAGTTTATTTCTTTATCTCTTTTCTTACCTGATCTTTTTCATTGTTTTTATCAGAATGTTGTCTCGAATGTGCATCGCCCGTTCGGCTTTCAACGTAACCCAAACCCTTAAAACTCCAGTGCCACAACGATTCATACCCAGAAATTATGTAGTCAGAAACTACGCACGAGAAAATCGATCAAGGGTTGCCACCAGAACCCAGCCTACATTATGGGAGAAATTGATGGCGCCTGCTGGACCTAATGGTAATATGATTTTTTTAATAGTCAACTACGTGTAAGGGATTTTGTACAATCATTTCCAGAATTTTCGTTTGTAGTGTGCATTTGTAGCTATGCTCTGAATATTAATATTATACTGGCTTTGCTAACGGAACACAGAACAGTAGCATTGAAAATAATATAGCTATTATAATTGCATGTATTGTCCAGCTTTCAGCTTGGGAAAAGGTGCACTGGCAGGAGCATCAGCCGTTGGCTTAGTAGCACTATGCTATTATGGATCTGGAGTGAAGCCTGGCACACTACAAGATGCACAGTGAGTCATTCATTTCTTGTTTACAAATATGATAAGATGTGATTGATTGATGGAGATAATTAGGTCTTTACATGTATTATCCTAATAATCTACTTCAAATTAATGAAAATTTTCACTTTTTGGTGAATCTATTTGATATTTTTTAAATCTGTTGTCTTGTGTTCTTTGAGAACAGAAAATATCTGTATGGCTGAAAAGAAGACACTTTACTTTTGAACTCAAACTCATGCTTTGAATGTTTACCACAGTTTGTCTTGTCCTTGTTGACAGCCTATGGCCACAATATGTGAAGGACCGGATCAAAACAACATATGGATACATTGCTGGATCCCTCTTGATAACAGCTGGTAGTGCTATGACAGTTTTTAGGACACCTGCATTACTTAACTTGGTGGCACGGAGTGGCTGGATGGTTTGTAGAAATTTTAAGCCAATTATTATATAAATGAATTGTTTTAAAAGTCATAAAATTTCATAAATATGGATAGAAAACATCTTGCTCAACTATTACAAATAATTGTTTTCTTCTATTTCAGTCAATCATAATGACAATGGGTCTAATGATTGGATCAGGTATGGTGGTCCGGGGTATGGAGTACCAACCTGGATTTGGTGCAAAGCAACTGGCTTGGATTGTTCACACAGGGATCATGGGTGCTGTAATTGCTCCTTTGTGCTTCCTGGGTGGACCAATATTGATGAGAGCTGCTTGGTAAGAAAAATTGGTACATAAATAATAGATATCATTATCTTATGTATGTTTGTTTGAGTTGGAGAAATTGTTGCATATAATTTTAAAATAACACTTAAAATTATGAACCATAAAATGTGTGATTGGTATCCTTGATGACTAAAGCCTATGATAAAGTAATAGAATATAAATTGTGTTATAAGTAGGAGTAAGTTGTTGATGCATCTCAGAACTGGGTACAAACTACTCAAACTTGCATTGGAACAAAAACGAAATACCGCAAGGATGAATTCTTTGGTGTTTCTTATTTCTTGTTAAGGCGGCCCTCTGTGGCCGGCGCAACTTCAACGCGAGCATAGTCTAAAAGCTTGTTGTTTCATCCAACGTAATGTTTGACTGCGAACAAAGAGAGATAGCATCAGAGCCGTCGGTTATCAGTCGGTAAATTCCGCTGATCTCTCGCGGCCGCTTCGCTAGGTCGTCATTCATGATTTCGCATTCATAAAACTTGTTCCAGGAGTATACTTCTTGTGAAAAAATCTTACAAGTTTGTGAAAAAAAAGTTAGTTATTTAGAATCTCCAATACATTTGCAAGCCTGGTATCTAAATGTTTTCTTTACTTTTACAATTTATAGGTACATTAGATATGGCCAAAGTTCAGGCAAAAACGCTGTTTTTCGGAGGCTTTGACTGAATTTGTTTCACACTTTTTTTTAATTACGCCAAGATACAAGGCTAGATATAGTACACAAGATACTAATTTGTTCAAAACATCTAACGAAAAATGTTTAACAACGCCATAATAAGTACAGGGGTTTTGTATGAAAAGTATGACGAATTGTGTCCTCTTAACATAAACAATCTATTGCCATTATTAAAATTGAGTAAAAAACATTTCTTGTATTGTCCCCTTTAATTTTATTATTTATTGGTATAGCAGCAATAGAAATACAAATTCTGGGAATATTTCAACTATCTACATAACAGGTGGAGATTTCGAGATGGCATATTTTCAAAACCTATGTTGGGTTAGTTTACAACTTTTACTAAGAAAATCGAAATCAAATACGAAATCTCCACCCAGTATAATGGTTCATGAGATACAGCCCACTGACAGACAGACAGACGGACAGACAGCAGAGGCTTAGTAATAGCTGCGGTAATAGGGAGCCATTAGAGTACGGAACCAACCATAAAAATGATGAAGAGGAAAATATAGTTTTCCTACTCTACTAACTACGTTTTAAAACTAAGACCAATAATTATTACTATTATTCAGTAACTGTCCTCTTAGGGCCCGAAAAAGGATTTGAATTTATTGAGTGTTTGACATATTTAAATATTACACTATGAGATGACTCTCATGTAAATAAGACTAATAAATATTATGTAATGTTGCACCAGCGAGCATTCTTCTATCATTAAAATTCCCTGGGAACAGTTTTCCTCTTTGTTTATATTAAACCTAACTTTTAGACTAAATTTTAACTGCCTGTGATGATACAGAGGGGGTAGTGTTATGAGCACATGCGATTAAATATTCAGTGACCTCGTGCGTTGTCATACGACGGCCATTGGCTGAATCGAACTAGCTAAACAACAAGGAAACTTATCCCCAGACAGGGGCACCGACTCCGTGGGTGCTCGGGGAATTCAGCACCCATGAAAACCAAATAAGGGCATGACCACACATAGTGACATGTACGACATTAAAATGGTCAGCAGGTTTAGAGCAATCCTTGCAGCCTCACCCGCTCATAGGGCAAGACGTCTGCTTATTCAATTGTACTACTTACGTATCACGCAACTGATTTCAAAAAGGAAACGCGGTCCAATATAATTAAAATAATACATGAGCGTTTGAGCTGTGCACTTGGATTTTCCAAATACTTTTTTTTTTACCTATCTTTCCTACATTTATAAAACTCATCAAATGAGCATGAGGACCCACGGGTGTAAAAAACCTAGCACTCCTCTCCCTAGAAATAGGACCTAGATTTGGAGAGAATTCTATAGGTTCGTTTGAAATGGTCAGGTACACAGCGGGAGTGGTGGGTGGTCTGAGCACGATCGCGATCTGCGCGCCCTCCGGCGAGTTCCTGAACATGCGCGCGCCGCTCGCGATGGGGCTGGGCGCCGTGTTCGCCGCCTCGCTCGCCGGCATGTTCCTGCCGCCCACCTCCGCGCTGGGAGCTGGTCAGTATTCACTACACCAAACCACACCTCACCACACGATACATACCAAATTACTATTGAATAATAATACAGTAACTCTCACTTACGTGTCTAGAAACGTAGCCAGAAGCAGGCATTTACGGAGTTCCTTCCGAGACCAAAACTGAAATGGCCGGAAGGATGACAAACCGAGTGGAGATGTTCGGTTTTTTTTTTAATAATCATCAGACATTCTTCACAAACGGGTATCTAATTCCTAAGTTAGTACAAAAGAAACCAGATAACTGATATACTACATATAAACAGTGTATGAAAACTATATCCGCCCATGTCAACTTTGGTGTATTCCGGGCCTATTACAGCTTCATTACCCTTCCGAGTAGAAGAGAAACTACCAAAAGGCCTATTCTACGCGTAAGTAAGAGCTACTCTATAGTTCTTCAATAAATTAACATTTGGTTTGCTATCAATGTGAGCGATTCAGAATTTGATTTTGATATTGTTTCCAGGTCTATATTCGCTGAGTTTATATGGTGGTTTGATTGTCTTTGGTGGTTTCCTGCTGTACGACACTCAAGCTATCATCAAGCGCGCTGAGATGCATCCCAATTATGGATTACAACCTTATGACCCAATCAATTCGTAAGTAAACTCACTCCAGTAAACTACTATTGATTTTTGCAGATTTAAAGCTATGGTTGCCGTCCCATCGTCTCAAAGAATAGGTTAAGGCGGCCCTCTGTGGCCGGCGCGACTTCAACGCAAGCTAAAAGCTTGTTGTTTCATCCAACGTAATGTTTGACTGCGAAAAAAGAGAGAGCATCAGAGCCGTCGGTTATCAGTCGGTAAATTCCGCTGATCACTCGCGGCCGCTTCGCTAGGTCGTCATTCATGATTTCGCATTCATAAAACTTGTTCCAGGAGTATACTTCTTGTGAAAAAGTCTTACAAGTTTGTGAAAAAAAAGTTAGTTATTTAGAATCTCCAATACATTTGCAAGCCTGGTATCTAAATGTTTTCTTTACTTTTACAATTTATAGGTACATTAGATATGGCCAAAGTTCAGGAAAAAACGCTGTTTTTCGGAGGCTGTTTTTTCACACTTTTTTTAAATTACGCCTAGATACACGGCTAGATATAGTGCACAAGATACTAATTTGTTCAAAACATATAACGAAAAATGTTTAACAACGCCATAATAAGTACAGAGGTTTTGTATGAAAAGTATGACGAATTGAGTGCTCTTAAGGGGCGAGAAGCCGAAGCAAAGAAAATTATTATACTTGAGCATATTAATTTAATATTCTATGTATATTTTATGGATATTGAATTGATAATGATATTGGTATGTTGTTTGTTACAGGGCTGTATCGGTATACCTGGATGTACTCAACATCTTCATGCGCATCGCTATGATCCTGTCCGGAGCCGGCGGCAACAAGAGGAAGTAAATAAAATATACCAATAACGTAAATCATAAAAATAGTCCTAACAATCGGACTAAATATTGACAATTTAATGTGTAAATCCCATAATGTATTGTTTCAATTTCTCGAGAAAACGAAATTCATTGTAGAATATACAAAAATTCTTCGCTTTTGTTTTCGTGCCCCGCTTGGAGGTGACTGAATGTGATATTATCGTGTAGGCATTAATTTGCGGTGGTGTTAAAGTTTTGGCTTTAATAAATTATCAAGTATCTAGTAATTGTTTGTTTTATTGTAAATTTTTGACGTTATGGTTATATTCAGGCACAGAGCAACAAGAAGTCTCGCGCGCCTTTATAGAGACGAAAACAATGACAATATCCGTGCTCCGTGAAATGTGAAAATCTCATAACCGAAGCAGTACTTCACATCGAGGCAAAGACTGCAACTTTATAAGTCGCAAGTCCGGCCTCATATGGAGTACTGCTGTCATCTGTGGGCCTGGATATCAGCTTGGGCCATTAGACTCGGTTCAAAGACGTGCTGCTAGAATTGCCGACGATCCAGAGCTCACAAGCGGTTTAGAGCCCCTCAGTCTGAGGAGAGACTGCCTCCTTATGTGTGTTCTACCGCTTGTACAACGGACAGTGTTCTGAAGAATTGTTTAACATGATGCTCACGGCTTCATTCTACCATCGCAACTCTCGCCATCGACGGGGCCTCACATATTGAAACCAGAAGTGTTTCGAACTGTGCGGTCTCAAAGAAGCTTCCTTCCGCAGATGCTCAGATTGTGGAATGAGTTTCAATACTACAAGAACTATTGAATAACAAAAAAGTAATGAACAGTGAATACATTTTTCACCTTACTCCCATGTGACGGTAGCGAAACGGCCAAGCCACATATTTTGACTACGGTGTGTAGAGTTTGTGAAGTTAGGGCTTGTACAGTAAGTGCATGTAGAGTTATAAGCTTGGCTCTACATGAGATCTGATGACTTTTTGACAATACGAGCCATATGTCTTGGCGGCAACATTTTACATATAAATGTTTTTGGTGGGATGTATATGATAACAACATCTTAATTTTATTCATAGCTTTATTGTGGCTTTTGGGCTACCTGCTCTGAAATTCGGCTATTTTAGGCTACTTAAGCTGTGAAAAATGGCGACATTAGGCCCAGTGCTGTTGGCAACACTGTTAAAAAGTTTATCTCAGAAAAATCAACTTCCATCCATAATTTCAACGACTCTTTCACCATCATCGCCAATCTTTTTCTTGAAGCAATGCAGATGCTTCATGAGAATAAATGAATAAATTTTATATACAAGAAGTCTCGTATAGCACGCTATGACTTATCTGGAGAGATGTACCTAAATGGCAACCATAATAATGAACTGATAATCACCAGAGTGGCAACGATTTATACACATATCGCCGATATCAGAAACGGTAACATTAAACATGCTGTTGTATTTCACATGCACATCCATATAATTTGTGCAATGAACTGTGTTCATATTTTGATAAATAGCTACTCCTCCCGCTGGGCGATTATCTATTCTGAAACTCGACTACTTTTCGCTACCGTCGCATGGGAGTAAGGTGAAAAATGTATTCACTGTTCATAACTTTTTTGTTATTCAATAGTTCTTGTAGTATTGAAACGGCCAAGCCATATATTTTGACTACGGTGTGTAGAGTTTGTGAAGTTAGGGCTTGTAGAGTAAGTGCATGTAGAGTTATAAGCTTGGCTCTACATGAGATCTGATAACTTTTTGACAGTACGAGCTATATGTCTCGGCGGCAACATTTTACATAAAAATGTTTTTGGTGGGATTTCACTTCTTTTTGTAAGTTGCTTATGTTTTTTTTTGTTTGAAATTTCCAAGTTTTATAATTTTTTGGTTGTTTGTGTACTAATACAAGCTTACATACCAAATTTCAGCTTTCTAGGACTTCAGGAAGTACCCTATGAGTTTTGATGATCATCAGTGAGTCAGTGACGAAATCGGGGTTTTTAGATATCAATAAAATCTAAAGTATAAGAGCTATGTTATTGAAACTTAATATGTTTAATAAGTTTACTATTGACATCATGTCCTGAGAATTTTGTTTATCTGGTATAATCCAAACCCAAGTTATGAGGGTTCAAAAAAACGACGAATCACTTCGCGAAAAGGTAGGTAGTGCCCTTTCGCTTCGCTTGGCTGTCTTGGCGGGGGGCACTCCCCGTGCCCCCAGATATGCTGTTCATGTTCTTTAATTTTTACTTTCAGTTCTCTATTTTCAATGTTTGTACAATCAATTTCATGATGAGCTGCTGCTAATTCTCGTTTTAGTTGTTTTATTTCACTTTTTAGATCTTTAGTGCCTTCTGCATCTGCATATGTTGATAAATCAAAGCTCCTGATTGCCCCATCCGATTCATTATTATCCAAACTATCAAAAGAATCGTAAGATTTTGATCTTATTGACGGTTTCCGGATTGTAATATTTCACTGTGTTGTTGGAGAGATTTCCATTTAGAAAGCAGCTAGAATGAATATTAAGACTTAAAAATGTCTAAATGTGCGTTTCCTACTCTGCCATGATACAATTTCCAGCTCGCCCTTGCGTTTTCTTCAGTGACTAAGAACAAACCTTCTATATTAGTTACTCTTGATAACGCAACGTACACCAATTCTCTTGAATGAGAACGATTCATAAACAATAGCATCGAAAGTACCTCCTTGGGATTTGTGAATTGTCATTGCCAAAGCCGAAATCAGTGGAAAAGGTTTTCTTTTTGCCACTATAGTTTTATTTTGTTGAGTGGTATTTACGATGATTGTACAGAAATTGGAACAGCGTCTTTGTCGATTTTCAAGCGTGCAATGTTGCTTCTAAATTTTGTTGCACGTTTTTGACCAATGGATTTTGAGAATTTGAACCAAAGTTTTGTGATTTTATCATTTTCATCAGATTCTATGAGAAGTAATTTTCCTACAGTGCCATTAGATAAACCATCAGTGACATCTATGTTTATAGTTATCATATAGGGTCGGTTAGGAACTAGTTCATAAGGTAATCCACCAGTCTCGTCAGGTTTCATTTTATCTATGTATATACTCTGAGATTTTATGTACCTAACTTCTGCCTTACAAAATTTTCTTGCTGTACATTATGACAACCAACGAAAACATCCGATGCCAATGAAACAATTTTATTTTCAAAACTGTTCAAAATTTTTCCGTTGTATTCCTTAACCACATTATTCGTAAACATAAGTCTGGGTCCTTCCGGACATACTGATTGTGCGTGTTCTTTAGTTACAAATCTGGATTCCATCATATTTAATTCTTCTTCTGTTAGAATGAACCCATCACCGATTTTTGTTAAAATGGCAGAAAAGAGTCTATTTGCTTGGCGCATTAGCTTCTTGAGTTCTAATTGATGAAATTTTCACCAAGTTTTTACCAGTAATTTTTGAAGTCAAAACTTCTTTAGCGGCTTTGTGCAGTTTTTGGGAACGGTAAAAAATATTAACTTAATATGAAACAAATAAGAAGAATACATGTCATAAAACTCGTAAAAAATGCAAAATGCAACTCGATTACAAATCTTTTCAGGTCAGTGTTTTTGAATAAAATATACTCGTTAACCTAGATAAATACTATCCGAACCCGAATAATATGGTGGAAATTTACTCGAATTTCTAATGATTTTGGTATTATTGTATGGGCTATTCGTCCTCCGCCTGGGTCTTAATAGATGCACTTTGTAATTTCCATATTTTAAAAGACTTTGAACATAACCCCAGTATAAATACAGTCTAATTTGCAACTACTCTCCCTCCGTCTTATGACCAGGGTCACGTGACATCTGACGCGAGTTTAACATTTTTCACCCATCCCAAAAGTGCACAATGCCGCTAAAGTTTTCATTTAAAGAAAAAAACCGAGTGCGATTTGCCGTTGGTCTAATATCAACTCTTTACCACAGCTCTATGTGTCAACAGTACTACAGTCCTACAAACTTATCTGGCCCGGTGAGAGTGGCGCTGTTATCGTATTTGGTGGAGCAAACAAACAACCAATGGCGAATGACAGGCAGATTGACATTTCAAAATGGTGCCACCCACGGACACGCTTGAATATTATGAAATCTGTTGAGCAAGGCGTCTCTAGGAAGGACCTAGGCACAGAAATTAACTTAGGCGAGCTTTTTTTTTTCAATGTTCTGCATATCTGGGGGCACGGAAGTGCCCCCCGCCAAGACAAACAAGCGAAGCGAAAGGGCACTACCTACCTTTTCTCGAAGCGCTTCGTCGTTTTTTTGAACCCTCATAACTTGGGTTTGGATTATACCAGATAAACAAAATTCTCAGGACATGATGTCAATAGTAAACTTATTAAACATATTAAGTTTCAATAACATAGCTTTTTGTCTTTAGATTTTATTGATATCTAAAAAACCCCGATTTCGTCACTGACTCACTGATGATCATCAAAACTCATAGGGTACTTCCTGAAGTCCTAGAAAGCTGAAATTTGGTATGTAAGCTTGTATTAGTACACAAACAACAAAAAAATTATAAAACGTGGAAATTTCAAACAAAAAAAAAACATAAGCAACTTACAAAAAGAAGTGAAATCCCACCAAAAACATTTATATGTAAAATGTTGCCGCCAAGACATATGGTTCGTATTGTCAAAAAGTCATCAGATCTCATGTAGAGCCAAGCTTATAACTCTACATGCACTTACTGTACAAGCCCTAACTTCACAAACTCTACACACCGTAGTCAAAATATGTGGCTTGGCCGTTTCAATACTACAAGAACTATTGAATAACAAAAAAGTAATGAACAGTGAATACATTTTTCACCTTACTCCCATGTGACGGTAGCGAAACGGCCAAGCCACATATTTTGACTACGGTGTGTAGAGTTTGTGAAGTTAGGGCTTGTACAGTAAGTGCATGTAGAGTTATAAGCTTGGCTCTACATGAGATCTGATGACTTTTTGACAATACGAGCCATATGTCTTGGCGGCAACATTTTACATATAAATGTTTTTGGTGGGATAGAGATTATCTCAAAAGTAAACATAATTATACTAAGGTTTAAATTAAATAAGTACCAACTACAGTTCTGAATAAGTAATTTATTTACAAGCAAAAGTAATTAGTTTTTCGAAGTCGAAGTAATCAATAGCATATAGATTTACAGAGCATGGTAAAATTAAAATTTAATAATCATTAAGAATGAAGACATTTGACAGGGCCAAAGAACAATAAAATACCGTTCGACGGGGGACGTCGCTAAATCAGATAAGTTATGAGGACAAAAATTGCACGAACCCGTTATTTACAATCATAGTTCAATAAACGCCAGTATGCCTAAGGAAATTATATTGGTTAACTAATTCCTTTTTGTAAAGTTTGTATTATGTATTAGGTACCTCTTGGTTGGTTTATAAGATCTAAAGCAATATTGCTAATAATATTAGGTAGGTCCAACTTCGACAAAGAGGTCAATCGAAGAATCCAACTCAGCTGGGCAGCGTTCGGGAAGCTTACGACATATCTTCACGTTCCGAATACCTCAGAGTCTGAAGACAAAGGTCTTCAATTAGTGCGTGTTACCAGTGATGACATACGGGACAGAGACATGGTCTTTTACTGCTGGCCGCATAAATATGCTCAGTCACTCAGCGAGCTATGCTCAGAATTTCTCTACGTGACAGGGTCCGCAATGAGATTCGTAGGAGAACGAAAACGACGGACATAGCTCGTAGAGTTAGCAAAGCTGAAGTGGCAATGTGCAGGCCACATCGCTCGAAGAGCCGATAACCGCTGGGGAAGAAAGGTTCTCGAGTGGCGACCACGTACTGGAAAGCGCCGAGCGGGACGCCCTCCCACCAGGTGGACCGACGACCTAGTCGGAGTCGCTGAGCACCGCTGGATGCAAGCGGCCCAAAACCGTTCGAAGTGGAAGTCATTGGGGGAGGCCTATGTTCAGCAGTGGATATACATAGGCTGATATGATACAACAATACATTCATTGATGAATTGTTTCAAATCTGCTGTGAATTCGAAAAAAAAATATGCCAGTAGCAATATTGCTTTAGCTGCCTATTTAGCCCCCCTTGACTGTATTACCAGTGTTTTATTAACAACATAAACAACAACTTTTGTTCATAAATTTTTACAAAAAAAATACATTTACCTACCACATTTTAATTCTGTATTTTGTTGTACCACGGCACGCCTCCCGTGCACTGTCACTCAGTCTTTTGCTACGCGTAGAGTTGGTAACATTAAGAGCGAGTCATAGAACAATAGTTGATGTTAGTAATATAGTCCCGAGAGGTTGTTAGTGTTTTACCAATAACCCTGTAGGTATAGTGCGCAATAAAGAGGATCATAATAAGGCACGGTTCAAATAGACTATGTGATTGATAAATACGAAATTAAGGTAAGGCACGTGTTTTATGGACGTCCCCGTGTCAATTACATCCATTTTGATTTTTTATTCAGACATTTTAAAAATATATAAGGTCCTAATAAATTAGTGAATTTCCTCTTGAGGGATGAATATATAGGTCATTATTAGTAATCAAAAAATAATATTAGTAAAATAATCCGTGGGTTTTTTTTTATATAGATGACGAAATTTATACTTTGTACTGATATTAAGTTCAATTTAGGAATTTTGTTTTATTCCCACGGATAATTTTTCTATATATTTTTTTTAATAAGTACTTCATGAACAAAATTATTGTAGGTACACTACTACAAAAGCTCATATGGAATGCATTTATGTTCAGATAATTTTATATTAAATTAAAACTATTATAAATAAAAAATATCACAATTGTTTTCAAATAAAGGCTCTTTGGAATTAAATCTAAACAATAAAAAAATATTAAGTACAATAATTAAATATAAATGTACTCGACCCTTAACGTTGGTGAAAGAATAAGTTCCTCCCCAAGCTGACCGACGCAGAAAAGCCGTTTCGCGAAGACTTAAGCTACTTTCAAATAGTGTATTCAGCTGCGGTCAGCGCCGAAGAAATGCTTTCAGCTAAACGGGCGACCTCTTATCATGTCGACAAAGGTCTATTTGTGTCTGGGGCGGTTGAATCATATTCTGTGTCCGTCAATTTGGAGAGACTAAAGTATTATATAGCAAAACTGGGCCGTAATCGTACCGAATTTTGTATTCATTTCGCCGTGACATTATTAAGAAAATAATATTTTATTTATAAAAAAAATATTCTCTGATATGGGGTAATATTATACAAGTACACAATATCTGGATTACATATTTAGCTTTAACATAATAATACTTATTCTAATGGTGTTTTAGTTAATCGTTATTATGATGACCAAAATATTATCTTATGAGCAATTATTTATACCAAGAGATCTTTACGTCTTGAAACCTTCGTTCAAGTAGTAACATCGCCAGTCTTAAGTGTTTGTTGTTTCAAATAAATAGCATACATCTGTCGCGCCTGATTCAATACCCTGTTAACGTTATGTTTTCGAACCATCTTATCGAAATGCATGGCTAGTTCATTATAATCCATTCGGTTCCTCATGATGTAGTCTCTGTGTTGTAGTAATACAGTTAAACAAAGAAACATCAAAAATGGATTGCCTCCTCCGAAAACAGTAGGCGGAGGAAGACTGTTAATACTGAATTTGTTCGAATTATCACTAGCTGTAGAGACACTCATGCTCTTCTGAAGAGGTGGTTTGAAGACTTCGTATTTTTTCTGAAAATTGTTAATAGTCGAAGCGACACTGTGTAAGTTAGTTTGCTTAGCATTCAAAAGGGATTCACAATTTTTTTTTGCATTTTCCAATTCTTGCGACATACTAGAGAAAAATTTAAGAGATCTTGATGTGTTCGTTATATCTCGTTGATTATTTATTTCGGTTTCTATGATAGATGACTCTCCGAGAATTCTTGCTGATGAATCGGTTTCACTCGAGTGATTGCTTGACTGTTTGGATTCCCGGTATAAATCTTGCGGTTCCAAAGATTGATTCTTTCTCAATAATCTTATTGGTGTAACAGATTTTTTGCCGGAGTGTTCTTCGAATATTTCACCAGTGTCTCCATCAAAGTCCAGCTCAGCCTGTTCGTCTGGGGTGTGAGGGCAACTCGCAGTCGTTCGAACTATTGGATGGTTTCTATGTAATGGATTCTCCCATAAATAAATGTCTTCCGCACTCCTGGCGTTTGACTTTATTGTTTCGAGTAATGGAGATTTTTTAATTGTCTCTATTGATTCAATCGCCTCCGTTCGGACATTTAAAGATACGTTTGGAGAGCATTCCACCTTCACTTCTGTATAATTGTTTGTAGGCTTTTCTTCAGTACTAGTGGAATCTGAGGGGGAGTCGCATATCATGCTGCATCTATTTACATAAGAAGGCCCAAAAACTTGGCGATCTAAATGTTCTAATTCAAGTCTTAATTCTCTCGTCATAGATGTGGTCATAGGGTAGTACTCCTGCGAATCGTCGGGGCTGCTGCCCTCTGTCGTATCTGAATACATGTTCTTACTTATATTGTTAGCTTTTTCGTCTTTCGGATTTGGCACATTTGCATCGTCATACGACGTTTTGGTTAACGTTATTCTTGGACGTTCTTTGGGTGGCTTAGTCTCAATAGCAGAATGTGTTCTTTGCAGTTTATCTTGCGTAGCAGCGCCTACTTTGCTCCCCGTAGCAAAATTAAGAAACTCGTTAAGATTTTTTATCATCTTCACTTTTGGCTTATTGGAAGTCTCAACACTTGCAGAATCATCGAGTTTATCTAAGGAACTAAAGAATTTATTATTATGTACGGATATTTTGTCTCTTAGTTGTCTTATTTGATTCCCCAGTGCTAGTGGTATCTCTTTCCCGTCGTTGTGTGTTCCGTTCATTAAATTTCCTGTACTCGACCACGCGGTAGCGAGCGTATCCTGAGGCTCTGGAGGTTTTCCATGTTCAGGCACACTTTTCATACTTCTTCTCACGTGGAGTTTCGAATCCTTTGGAGACGAGTTATTTTCTTTGTTTTTACAGAAATCGATTCTATCGAATTTCGATTTTTGTATGTGTAAAGTTGCATCGTCTAAACTTTGAAATTCTTTGGCGTGTTTGAGCGACGAGTTGTTAAGTATTTTTCGAGTGGCATTCTCATCAAGGCTGTGGTTCATCTGTTTACACGTAGCAAGTTTTGGGGCTTTCACGTTCGCTAAACTAAAACTAGAGCTCTGCCGTCTTATTGCACATACTTTGGTGTAAGCATTTTCTCGTGGTGCTTTAATTAATGGGCTCAAGGGAGGTGGGTCATCATCTATTTCCATAATGGGATCGAACTCCTTTTCCATTAAGGATAATTCAAGTGCCGGTGTTTTGTGCGGCAGCGACGCCCACAACACTTCGAGCATTCTGAGAGCATCGTCGAAAGCAAACTCGCGTTTCATTTCTAATAACAGCCATCTATAGCAGAAGAGTAAATCGTCGGCTTGTTGGGATTTTAAATAGTTATAGAAGTCAGGGTCGTATACTTGTAGAGATTCAGTCAAATGGGAGAACTTAACGGTCATAGCTTCGCCGTCGAGTAGGAAGTTGGGATATAGCCTTGTCATTAGAGCGCAAAGGCAGATGTAGGCGTGAGCCTCGTCGCCCATCGTCACCAGTAATGGCGAGGCGAGGTCCGACATTCCTTGACAGTAACTTACCGTGGGGTGGTTTAATGCATACCTGAACAAATAAAGATAAACTCTATAAACATTTCAACCAATTTCTATACCAATAAGTCGTTTTTTTTCAGCTTACCGACATAAGCATTATTTTCTTTGTGAGGTTTTGGTTAGAAACTATCTATAGTGAACTAGCTTTCCACCCGCGGTTTCACCCGCGCCCCCTTAGGAATGTTATTTCCAAAAATCCTTTCTTATAGGCTATAAATGGAACTAACTGTTTACAAACTTTTGAGTTAATCGAGACACGCAGAAAAATCATCCCCTCAAAATAACAGTACCCCTTTCTGCCCCGTTAGGGGTTGATTTTCGAGAAACCCAAAAACACGTCTTTCTTTATTTGAGTTTGAGTTTCAAGTTAATCGGACCGCGCGGTAGGTTTCTTTGATACAAACTTTAACGCCCCTAAACCACCTCTAAGGGGTAAGTTTTCAAAAACTAATAATGAGGATCTTTATTATTTATTTAGGTAAATTATCGTGCTAAGTTTCAAATTTATAAACCCAAAGGATAAGATTTTTCATACAAACAAAATCTTCCCCTTTCACTCCCTTAAATGTCGAATTTCTAAAATTACTTCTTAGTAGATGCCTACATTGTGCAAAATTTAAAGTTCAACCCCAGCAGTTTAGGCGCCGCGTTGATGAATCAGTCAGTCAAGACAAGTCAATATGTATGTATATGTTACCGGCCAAACCCGATTTTAGGCTAAACTAGTTCAGCCTAGGCCAAACTAGTTCTTCCTATACACGATAGGATAAACCGGTATAGACTAGGCCAAACTGGTACATCCTAAGCCCGGTAGGTGAATCTAGTTTAGCCTAGGCTGAACTAGTTTATCCTACCACACTTCAGGATAAATTGGTACCTATCACCTATTCAATACGTGTAGGGAAAATAGGTAAAGAAAACTTATAAGTAAAATAATTAAAATTTCTAGTATTAAAAGAAACGAATAATCATAATTCATTTATTCATTGAATTTGCCAGAGACAATTATACTTATTTTTGCAAGGTGTACTCTGATGGCACTCAGTGTTGCAGAGCACCATTTTTCTTGCTAGTTAACTAGCTACTTGCTGTTTGTTGTACAGAAAGATCGACAAATACCTAACATAAATATAAACACTAGCAAAAAGACTCAATAGAATAAAAAAATTAAGTAGGTGGGTAAGGTAAGGTGCAATATAATTTCTGCAAAACACCATATTTGGTGCCAACTATGTAAAAGCCCTTATTATTTCTCTGAAGAATAACTCCGATTATGTTTCTGAGATGAGGTGATCTTCCTTTGTCTACTTCTGGAATCGGTATTCTCGCTCAATCATTGTCGACTACGAATTCAGGCTAGGCCATACCAATTTATCCTGAAGTGTGGTAGGATAAACTAGTTTAGCCTAGGCTAAACTAGATCCTCCTACCGGGCTTAGGATGTACCAGTTTGGCCTAGTCTATACCGGATTATCCTATCGCGTATAGGAAGAACTAGTTGAGCCTAGGCCAAACTAGTTTAGCCTAAAATCGGGTTTGGCCGGTAACATATACATATATTAAAAACAACGAATTAATTATGATTGTTTTTAACTTACGTAGTCAATATGTTGAAGAGGGAGGCAATATTTTGATTGTCGTCGCTACCTGCATAGAAGTTGTGATGTCTGTCTGTTCTTAGTACATCCTTCCGAACCATTCCAGTTACATAAGCTAGGTCTGGGTTCACCTGTAATTGAATGCAAAAATCTATCACTGCTCAGTATTATACGAACATATGACTTCCTCTTCACTTATGGTCATCTGATTCCAATCCAAAGGCTAAGAACCAGTCCAAAATTCAAAACAAAAAAGTTACACGTGTCCATCGCGAGAACCAACAGGTTAAGAGCAAATAATTTTTCTTTACAAACCATTCCTTTCTGTATACAATCCTTCCACCGTGTTCTAAGGCCATAGTATTCATTTGCTTTCCTTTTGATATAATCCATTCTTTCTTTACCAGTCATACCATCGGGATATACATTGAGTATATGTTTCCAAACAACTTTTCTGAAATATGCATATAAGAGAGGATCATATTTATAATAGTTGTATTTTGATATACACATGTATATAAGCATAGCATCTTGGTTAATCAGTATTTACCTCAAGCTAGGATCAACTCCACCGCAATAGATGACTTCTCTAAGTTTGGTAGTATTTGTGATTTGGCCGACTGCATCAAGAAAAGCTCTGAACTCAATATCACTTAGTGGAGATCGAGGTGGGCTGTTTGGATCTTCGTAAAGGTTAAGTGCTCTTGATACCATATTGAATGTTTTTTCAACCTAAGCCAAACAAAAAAGTTATAACATTCTAAATAGGTTTAAATAAATTCAATGCTAACATGCCAACCCTATATGATTATACATAGGACAGGCAGTCGGTGATGATAATTTATAATTGGCACTAGTTTTCACCCGCCGTTTCACCCGTGTTCCTGAGGGATCTTATTCACTTATAGTGCATGTTAATCATATTGTGATATCGGTTTATTCAAAAAGTACACCCCATCTACTACTCTTTATGCCTATTCATTAATAGTAAAAATAAGCATAATATGAGTCTTGATAATTTAAATTCAAATTCAAAATCTTTATTTGCAATACTAGTGCATATAAAAGGTGGTACAAGTTAAAAGGTAGGTTTCGCTGTATTCACCATGTGTGGCATGCAAGTTGTCGCTGACAACAATTGATTGAATTTGACCAGATCCCAGGGTCAAGTCCATAAATAAATATATTTACCTGGTTCATGATTAGCCCCTGGAATCCAGTTTGTGTTTCTTGTTTCTCAGCCTGGTGTAGTGTGGGAGCCACAGTAGGCTGTTCCTTGCAGTTTTGGCTCATCAATGGAGTAGTTGGACTGACATTTGGAGGCTCCCAGTCTTCGGATGCTTCCGCAAATGGCCTCATATCGACTTTTAGTTGGACGCATGGTTCTGACCTTTGATTAAGTGCTATATTATGCGCCCTGAAATTCAAAGCATAATTTAAAGGCATGTAATTAATGCCTCAACTATTAATTCTCTCTATTCCAACAAATCAAAACTAGAACCAAAAATTGCACACTAAATAAATCAAACTGAGTATCAGTTTTATGGTTTATGCAAAACTGTTTGAACTGAATGATCATCATGATATTGACACAGTTCTAACCTAACCTAACCAACTGTATTTGGAGTGCCCCAAGTCTGTTCTGGATGATAGAACATGTTTTAATGAATAGGTAGTTTAATTGTACAACAGTAATTTTTCTGATATGCAATAAGTTTACAGGTGCAATAAGTAAATTAGAGGAGAGTCTTAAGTTTGCATAAGTTTTAAATAGAGGTGCAATTAGTAATATCCCTAATTTAAACAAGTTATGTAGGAATTTAATGTCAAAAGTTTCATTATGTTCATGTAGATTAACCCTCCGTATAAGAGGTTGGGTATAACATACCCCAGCCATTAACAACTCAAATCATTCTTACACAATAAAGATTTCATTTTTTTCTTTTTTATGGATAAAGAAAAGTGAGTTTTATTTAAACCCATCCATTATGATTTATTAAAACATATTTCCCCTTAATAATTTAAATAAGTATTAATTTGTTAATTTTAGTTTCCTTTTATTTTTGGGGTATGTCAAACCCCACCTTGTATGGCATGTGAGATTTAGTAATCTCATATACGGAGGGTTAAAAAAAACAATGGCATGTATTTTCGTATGTATTACACACAAGAATTTTAATGAGAGAAAAGTAACATTTTATGAACTAAATGTGATAGCTGTGGTTTGCACTCATTAAGTTAATGCTTACCCCATATGTTCATTGGTGTGTGACTAATAACAAAGAATAACCACTCACTTAAGAAAAGCAGCATCCAAGTCCCAATCAGAGAGAAGAGGTAAGTAAATCTCTTGACCATAGTCATCAGAACTCCTATAAGATAGTGTGAAGTCTGACTTTATATCAAATGCTTTCACCAAAATGCTTTGTAACACTTCCAGAGAAGTTATTTGTGGGTCAACTGAGAATTTTCTCAACTCTGGCTGAAGTTTCCCTTCACATTTCTATGATAGAAAGAAGATTTCATTACAAAACTTAGGTAAATAGGTCAAGGCAATTAAGTAATTTTAAAAATCAATTTAAGATTTTTTTCTCTCAATGACTTGATATGGTCAAAGAATAGCCTAAACTCATGATGCCTTATAACTATTTAAATTACATATAATATAGCAATACTGTGATAGAAAAATAGTGATCATTTTTCAAATTAGTGACAAATCGTATACTTATTGATTTCTTAGCCATTGAGTCAAAATACTTTACACGATAAGAACCTAGGCATTTGTTCGATGAAGCAAATTTAGATTGATAGCATTAATTATAACAAACTGATGCTTTACACTTTACAGTAATAATAAAGAAAAATATTTGATATAATACAATACAAACCTTGACTTTCACTCTTACTGCTTCTTTGCTATATCCAAACATGATTACATTACACTAAATATTTAAGGTCATTTTATATACTATTTAAATCTCAATAATGCAATTACTCACACTTATCTAATTCAAAAATAATGAGAATACATAACGCTCAAAAGGATTCTCATCGACTTGATTCAATGGATTCAACCATATTTGATTTTGAGTGATAGACAGCGTTGCCAGAGTGACTTCACGGTAGGATACACACAGCTCCTAAAAATAGTACGAAACTTAACTTTTGAGTACGCAGTGATTAAAATAATATTCAAGTAATTTCTCAGATAAGGTAAGTTTATTCATTGCATTTTGTAAGTGCCGTTTGCGCACCGAAACCGAAGGAACAATGAAAGAACAAAACCAAATCAGCGAAACAAAGGTCTATTATTTTACTCTTTGCAGCGAAACCACAAGCAGTAATAGGTACAGAATGATCGACTTTTTGGCGGGAACTTGCAGAGTGACTGCGATTTCGTTTTTATTCTCATAAATTCTGAGTTTTATTGTGAATTTTGAGTTTTATTGCATATTATCGGTGGTATTTTATCCAATAAAGATCAATCCATGTGCACCAGTGAAGTGAAATAAAATTAATATATGTATCGTGACTTTTCATGTTGTCTCTAAATGTCCGTGAAAAGTTTTAGTACAATGACCACCACTATAATAAATATTGACTTTTATGGACGGTGACTGACTGAGGAATATATGTTAAATTGATTTATTGTGACTGGAAATTATAATATAACTCGAGTCGACACTGACAGAAATAAGTCCCAATTTGGATTTGGTTGCCAAACTTAAAAATAAGATAAATGATAAAATGTACTATCGCTAGTGCTCATTTTATGCTGAATCTTGCTTGACAGAAATTAAAATTATTTACCTTTTTTATTTTGATTTTGTAAATTTGTTATTTTTTGGCTTTACAATAAAATAGTACGCAAATTGGCAGGAGAGTACCCGAGAACGCTACCTAACGAAATAGTACGCAATGCGTACTAGTGCGTACCCTAATGGCAACGCTGGTGATAGAATAGATGACAGGACTTTTTGGCGGGAACTTGCAGAGTGACGTAGCAGTTTCATTTTTATTTTCATAAATTCGTGTATTTTGTGTTTTATTGCATATTATCGGTGGTATTTTATCCAATAAAGATCAATCTATGTGCACCAATGAAGTGAAATGAAATGAATATGTGTATCGTGACTTTACAAGTTGTCTCAAAAAGTCCGTGACAAGTTTTAGTACAATGACTACCATTTTACTAAAACATGACTTGACGGTGACTGATCATGTGGACTATGTGAAAGTGAATGTGTGGACTAATTTAAAGTGATATAATTAATAAAATGTATGCGACTGAAGGACTTACTATCCATGGTCAAGAAAAAATTAACAAAAAAAAAAAAAAATAGATGACAGAGACTTTTTGGCGGGAACTTGCAGAGTGACGTAGCATTTTCATTTTTATTTTCATAAATTCGTATATTTTGAGTTTTATTGCATATTATCGGTGGTATTTTATTCAATAAAGATCAATATATGTGCACCAGTGAAGTGAAATGAAATGAATATGTGTATCGTGACTTTACAAGTTGTCTCAAAAAGTCCGTGATAAGTTTTAGTACAATGACCACCATTTTACTAAAACATGACTGGACGGTGACTGAACATGCAGACTATGTGAAAGTGAATGTGCGGACTATATTATAGTGATATTATAAATAAAATGTATGCGACTGAAGGACTTAGTTCCATGGTCAACAACAAATTTACAAAAAAAAAAAATAGATGACAGAGGACTTTTTGGCGGGAACTTGCAGAGTGACGTAGCATTTTCATTTTTATTTTCATAAATTCGTGTATTTTGAGTTTTATTGCATATTATCGGTGGTATTTTATTCAATAAAGATCAATATACAGGTTGTTGTTTTGGTCAGCGACGAGCGACTCAGGGTCGATAATACGAATGAGACTGGTGCTAAAAAAAAAATAAAAAAACAACTTTATTTTTTTTTAATAATAAAAATAAAAAAATTAAAATTTTGAAAATCATGTAATAAGCTAAAGTGTAGACATAATACTCAACGGGAGTACGAGGGAGTAAAGGGGTGGGGCAATGGCGGCTTGTGCCTACCTCTAGTCAGTGCACTTGCCTAGTAACCATACTTTGCGGTAATTTTATTTCAAATTGAATACGGTATTTCTCAACATATTTACAGTATTTAATGGAATTAAGTCAATTTTTGGGGAATATATATTTTGTACTACCGCTCCTGGGTCGCTTGTCGCCGACCAAAACAACATCCTGTATGTGCACCAGTGAAGTGAAATGAAATGAATATGTGTATCGTGACTTTACAAGTTGTCTCAAAAAGTCCGTGATAAGTTTTAGTACAATGACCACCATTTTACTAAAACATGACTGGACGGTGACTGAACATGCAGACTATGTGAAAGTGAATGTGCGGACTATATTATAGTGATATTATAAATAAAATGTATGCGACTGAAGGACTTAGTATCCATGGTCAAGAACAAATTTACAAAAATAGATGACAGACTTTTTGGCGGGAACTTGCAGAGTGACGTAGCAGTTTCATTTTTATTTTCATAAATTCGTGTATTTTGAGTTTTATTGCATATTATCGGTGGTATTTTATCCAATAAATATCAATCTATGTGCACCAATGAAGTGAAATGAAATGAATATGTGTATCGTGACTTTACAAGTTGTCTCAAAAAGTCCGTGACAAGTTTTAGTACAATGACTACCATTTTACTAAAACATGACTTGACGGTGACTGATCATGCGGACTATGTGAAAGTGAATGTGCGGACTATATTTAAAGTGATATAATTAATAAAATGTATGCGACTGAAGGACTTAGTATCCATGGTCAAGAAAAAAAAATTACAAAAATAAAAAAAAAATAGATGACAGACAAAACAACCAGCCTGCCAGGTCGATTTTGAAAATATCAGAAGTATTCAGGAGAATTATACTGACAAAATCAGTAGATTTACCATAAAAATCAGTAGAGACATTTCACGCCTTCATTCACGAGAAGAAATTAATGGAAATAATATTGGCATTTTTGATCCATAGAATAACGGTGACTGACAGTGCGGTCTATTATAAAAGTAATTTATTTGTGACTATAATAATATAACTCGAGAAAACTCAAATAAGACAAGGCTGTATGGTACAAACCTTTGCCTGCCTTTTTGCGAATATTATAAACAACAACAGTCATTCAAATTAACATTTGACTTTGACAAATACATTTTAATACATTCGATTCGTTCGTGTGTCGATCGTAGCGATGGGTAACTAGCCGAAATTTCAATAGCTTAACTAGCCGGCTATATGTTGTGTAAAAGCCAGCTAGCTAGTCAGCTATTTTGGCTATTTGGCTAGAGCGGCGGCGGCTTAGCTAGTTGAATAACGTTCATCTGCGATCCGAGTTCGATCCTCGCCACTGCAACAAGTCTAGTCTAGATGATAATAATAATAAATTAAAGTAATGACATTTTTTTTAATTTACTTTATTGTATACTCTTTTGAAAAGAAACGACTTTCTCTCATAGGTCATACGTATTACTAATAAAAACATCGAAAATCAACAATAACGTCATCTTTATATATAGACATGAACTAAAAGCTTTCACAGTACATAGACTCAGTGTTTAGTTGTAGGCAAGTAAACCATAGATGTCGCGCTGCTTCAGATGAATAAAACAATTTATTAAAACCCAATTATATTACAGACTAATTGAAATTAAATTTAAATTAAAAAATTGGTTTGAATTCGTTTTAAATTCGAAATAATAATAACGACATGCACTCGAATTTTACACTTTCGGGACTCGCACTACTACTCAGTTTCACAGTAAGCGCACGCACACACAGCTACCGGCTACTCGGCTAGATTGGCTTTGGCTAGCCGGCCAGCTACCGGCTAGTGGCGGCTAGAATGGCTTTGGCTATCCGGCCAGCTACCCGCTAGTGGCGGCTACTGACCTGTGGCGGCTAGGCGGTTACCCGCTGTGTGTGACGTAAACTTCTCGTAATGAGGAGGATTTCTTATGATACCTCTATGGGCAAAATACCTGTCAAATCGTGCACTTAAGGTTCAAATTGGTTCGAATTATCAACAGTTAGACAGGTAAGAAAACTCCTCATTCTTTCTAGCTAGCCAGTAGCCAGTAGCCATCCAGTAGCCAATAGCCAATTATCGTGTTGACAGTTAGAATAACAGCCGTGGCTATTTTGTGAATAGCCGTTTTTTGGCTAGTTAATTGAATAGCTACCCACCTATGACCCACCTCTAGTCGATCGTGTAGAAAATTTATGACTGCAGCACAAAACAAAGCTTTTTCACATTGATTATTGGACTGCATTCCTTTTAATTATAAATAAGTATAAAATGAGTAATCCCACCCCAGCACCACATATCGATCGTGAACTAGATCTGTCGAATACAGGTCGAGGAGTATGGCTCGTGAAAGTGCCGAAGTATATAGCCAATAAATGGGAGAAAGCCCCTGGGAATATCGAAGTGGGCAAGTTAAAGATATCCCGTGCGCCTGGCCAGCGAGCTCAGGTGCAACTGTCTCTCTCAGAAGCGGTGATGTGCCTCAAAGATCCGGGAGAACAGAGCATACCGAAAGAGCATCGCCTTGACGTGTCCAACGTAACTAGACAATCTTTAGGAGTATTTTCACATGCTGTTCGTAAGTATCAATATTCTTTTCATTAATATTACGCCAAATTTTTATTAAATTAACTTAAACAACACTATTTTCTTTACAGCATCAAATACAGATGCAGTCGTACCTGAGACTGAGAAACTTTATATGGAAGGGAGGATAGTTCAAAAGCTTGAATGTAGGCCATATGCTGATCCTACTTACTATAGATTGAAGTCAGAGTCCATTAGAAAGGCATCAATGCCACAGCGACAAGTGCAACAACTTGACAGAATAGTGCAAAACTTCAAACCTGTCTCAGATCATAAACATAATGTAAGAATTTGTATTTTTTTGTGAAGTGATATGCACCATTTTTTATTGTGTTACTAGTTGCACCCTGCAGTTTCACCCACATACCCTACAAGCTACTCTACCCTACCATATTCATAAGAACCTCCAGATTTATAGAAAACTTAAAAAAAAAGATGGATGAAATCAGAAAAGTTGTTCTCAAGTTATGGCATGTCCAAGAGAAATAGGGATTCATTTTTATTTAAATGCAGATTTATAGATTATAAACAATAACATTATTTTTTTAACAGATTGAGTACCAAGAGAAGAAGAAAGCTGAGGGCAAGAAGGCTCGTGATGACAAAGATGCAGTCCTTAACATGCTGTTTGCTGCGTTTGAGAAACATCAGTATTATAACATTAAAGATTTGCAAAAGGTGATTCAACTTGACCTATCCGTTATGTTTATATTCCATTTTTTGTGGAGAGTTGAATAGATACCAAAAAGGTCACAAACATACATTCCCAAAATACAAATGAAATAAACTGTCTTCAAAGTACACTAAAAATTATGAAATAATTCTTATCTGACACTGGTTTGAAGTCAGCGAAACAATGACGTGTTCTATAGAAAATATGTCGCTGACTTCAAAACAGTTTCAGAAAAGAGTTATTTCATACTTTCTTGTGTACTTTGAACATGGTTGTGTTTATTTTGATAATGATAATGTCCATAGTCAGATCATGATCATGGGACCATCTGGGGATCTACAGTGATATAAAAAAGTTTAAACCATCCAAATCGCATAAGACTTTCCAAGTAATTGGTGAACATAAATAAGAAAAACATACACATCAGACATAGAACCTCCACCTTCTTTTGAAGTTGGTTAAAAAAATGGTACTCCAGCAACTGCTATTCAAATTTTTAAAATCTTATTCAAAATATCTATCCATTATCTTTTTCAGATTACAAAACAGCCTATAGTTTATCTAAAGGAGATCCTTAAGGAAGTGTGTAATTATAACCTTAAAAATCCACATAAAAATATGTGGGAGCTGAAACCGGAGTATAGACATTACAAGCAAGATGCACCTGCTGAGCCTAAAGAGGATAAGAATAGTTCAGACAGTGACTAAAATTGTAAACCGAGACTTAGGGATGAACTGCCATAGACTAAATGATGACCAAAAACATCCTGTGTATGTGATTTAAAATGGTGCTGCCAGTGAGAACTTGCACATACATATTGTAGTTAATATGCTCCTGGCAATACTATTTGAAAAGGTGGTTAGTGTAAACAAATGCACTGTTGATGATGTATATTAGTTATTGTTTCAAGACTGTAAGTAAGGATGAAATAAATTATTTTGTTTAATCTAACAGATTATTTTCTTCAGAAAATAATTACACAAGATTTTGCTTCAAATTTAATAACATTAAAAAAAATATAAATAGGTAATATTTAATATTAAAATTCACAATGGCAACATCAATAATTATTTTTGAGAAGACATCATTTTTAATACTTATACAAAGATTACGTTTTAATTGAATCGTTAATAATTTATCTAATACATTAATATATTTGGGCGTCAGTCAAAGAGTAAAATTGAGATTCAAGTAGTAAAATTTCTTTTATAAATGCGTGTATCGGTTAGTTCATGACATCGTATTTTGACCTTTTGATATAGCTGGCTAGACAACACGACAGGACCGTACCCAATAACGGGAGGAGGGCTGTGCCGATCGCGATTCCGATCAAAAGGTCCATGTTACTTTCCAAGTATTCCACAATCGCTTCATAGCAGCCCTGAAAAATAACATTGCACATGTAATATACCTAAAATATACATGTTAACTCAAGGGATCAAATGTTATCGCGGGATAAAAAGTATGTGTTAAACTTCCAAATCCGTTTAAGTCTTTTTTGCATGATTAGGAGTCTAACACCAAACATCTAACTAAACATCCAAACTTTCACATCTAAGTATATAAATAAAAATCTATTGCCAGTTTGCCATGTCACGTGTATGTAAGAGCATCACTTGAGAACTGCACGACCGATTTGAAAGCTTTTTTGTTATGTTCGTAAATGTCAGGACAAGGTGTGTATGAAAGATTTTTTAAAATCGCGCCCGAAATGTCGGGATTTTCACCCCGGCGACGGCGGGCACGAAATGCTAGTTTATAATAAAGATGAAGCAGAGCAGCCAGCAATCTGATAATGTAACCGAAGTAAGACATGAAGTCTAAAAGGCACTCAAGTGCAGCTACCAGAAAAAACCCATAGGTGCTTAGCGATACATTACTACAAAGTACCCTATATACTGATTTAGGCAAAAGTAAGACATAACTTATTAGCTTAAACCATAGCACTTACTCTCTGATAGACATCACTATAATTGGCCGTGATGCAGTTGTTTGGGTCGAGACAGCAGGAGATTGGTATCACCTTCTGCGGCGACTGCCTCTTCCAGTCCGTGTAGTTAGTTACGCCGCAGCATTGCAACTGTAAACAACGTCATTCACCTTACCCTCACGTTTAGAATAATTAAATTACTTGAGTGTATTGAACGAACGCTTAGTTATTTTATTCAATTCCCAAACGGCCTCATTAATGGGGATAGAGCAATGGGGCGGTTGGGAACAATTTTAAATAATTTTATTAAATTCCCAACGGCCCCATTAATGGGGATGTGGGCAATGGGGCGGTTGGGAATACACTAGGTAAATTAGTAGGCAACATTAATGACGACAATGGACGAAGACCGTCTGATTGGGTAAGACCGTACAGTAAGAAATACGACGAATTCTGAATAAGTAGCTACAAAGACAGTAATCAGTGCTCCTTCAGTAAACAGTTAAAATATAAAATAAATATCCTGGGACATTCCTCACACACGGTAATCGGATCCCAAACTAAGCAGAGCTTGTACTATGGATACCAGATATTTTAATCGACTTCAAAAAAAGGAGATTATCAATTCGACACGTATGTATGTAATATTTTGTTTGTAAATACATACTAATTACACCTAGACTCAGGACATACAGACATGTTAATGCATACAAATGCATTTCCTGTGTGGGAATCGAACCCACGACCTGCGGCGCGATAGGTGGAATCTTAACCAATTGCGCCAACTGGCCCGTCGTCGTGGTTCTAAGAATAAAGTTCATAATTACATTAGGACAAGTGCACTGAAATGATATACACGCATCAGCTTTAAGCCCAGAAAAAAATCCATTTAATAGAAATTTTACCCAACCGCCGACGGTCTTCGCCCCATTGACCTAAAGTAGAATTTCAAATGGGATAAGGTATATTTAAGCATCTGCACTTTGAATAATTTCTATTGCCAAATGTGTAGTCACACCAAAACAATTTGTAGGTATGCTGAATTCGGGTGTCCATAAAGAAAATGGTCTCACAGCTGATTGTGCGAAGTCGAAGTTAGCCTTCTTCGGGTCATAGTTTTCGAGTGTTTTGGTGAGACCGTCGTGCAGGCCCTTCGCGAATGTGTCTCGGTAGTATGCCACAGACGCTCCGACACCCGCGTCCATCATGAAGATACACGCCAGAAAGCCACCATACTGGAATTTCAGTTGAATTATGAATATTTATAATCTCATAGATTCTTATATCATGTTATCGCTTTTACCTACTTAGTTGTTAACTTACAATGTAAAGCAACACTGGTTGACCCTTGATAATGCATGAGAAGGCGACGGAGCTGATGAGCACGATCAGGCCAGCGATGCCAATCAGCACATGAGGAGCTGTTCCAGAGAAGTCCGCGGATAGTTCCAAGTACTTGTAGAGATCGAATTCTGCCCACAGGCCGACCACTAACAGGAGCAAGCCAGTCAGCTGTCAATGATATAAATAGGTAGGTAATAGTAGTTAGTAATGACTTGACTTTATTAATTTAAAGTCTCGCTATCATCCTTAGCTAAGTAGGTATACCTACTTATATTAATTTAATTGAAAAGTTATTCGTTAAGTTATGCAACCTACCTACATATGTTTACATATTTATTAATACCTACTGTTAATTATTAAAATCTAACGAACGGCTTCCAGATCCGCGTCCAGTCTTCAAGAAGAAAATTGAACACTCATGGAACATTTATTTGAATTATCAAAAATAGAATGACGTAAAATGATTGAGTAAAACCATAGTAAATCTCAGATTTTCTTACATTCCATATGTCGTGTAAGTAAGCAACACAATTATGTTTTGCTAATATATAAGAACTTCTTACCCAGAAAACAACATTAAAGACGAAAAGAAACGTTTTCAGGCAGGCAATCACCGCCACGTTCTTGAACTGGTTGCCCATGGTGTTGTTTATTTTGGTTTTAATTTATAGACGTAGATATCATGTTATTAAGGAAACAGAGAACACTAGGTATGTGGCAGCGAGGAGATATCGGGGCGGGTTTGTATTTAAAGCGCATGCGCGATAACATCGGCGTCTCTTTGTTTGTTTGTAAATATTCTGCCTACTTAGGGTTAGATAGTGGTACTTGCACTTCAAAGGATGATTGGCTATTCACATCGAAATATGCTATTCAGATAATTTGGTGGAACATCTATACTTACGGGCCGTACCGTGGCCGTACCACAGATTTTTCAACTGATTAAATCTCGCTATCTACGACTAGAATACGGTGTTTTACCTGTCTGATAAAGTAACAACTAAATCAAAACGTATTCTCAAAACGTAAAGCGTGCATATCAGGGTTTAAGGTTACAATACAGTGAAGAATATACTAATTTAATTTTATCCATTATGAGTTCAATATCTTAGGTACATGTTTCCAGAGAAGCTATTTATTTTCTGATGCAATGAGAGGTAGAGCATAGCGTTTATTCGCTCATAGAGGCCAGCAAGATCTTTGTCGACAATCGGTATCGTTAGTAAACGATCAACCTTTGTATGGGATCGAGATATCACGTGATTTTTAACAATCTCTTATGTCAATCCCATACAAAGGTTGATCGTTTACTAACGATAACGAATGTCGACAACCATCTTGTCTACCTTACAGAATACCGCAGCCACTTGTCTTTTCCGCTGCTAGCAGCGATTCCTCGTAACTCATCTTCATAACTCCTTTTCAAGAAGGGTGTGAAGAGATGGTCAGCAGCGAGATATCCCTGGTATTGCAAGTGTCTATAGGCTACGGTAACCGCTTACTATCAGGCGGGCCGTATGCTTATTTGCTGCCTTGGCTGTATAAAAATAAACAAATTGAGTTATATCCAGCATAGCAGCAGCTTGAAAAACAGCATAGTTTCAGCGATTGTACTTATAATCCTTTCATCCACGGAGGTGAAGAGTAACTGTGCCCATCCAAAAGTGCAGCCTGTCTCCACACATAGATATCGTTGTACCTATCAGTTTGTTAGTCGTCAGTAGTCGTTCAGCGACCGTTGTTGCGCGAGCGCACGTCTGACGCATTGAAAGCCTCTGCGTTCCGCGTAAAAGAATACGAGAGCGCGGTGGAAAATAATTATTTATTCTTCTCCAACAGTGTACCAAAAGTTTTGCTAAAATTATCTATAGTTTATAAAAAAGCAAATGTGCTACAAATAGTAGGTTGAATTGGGCATAATGATTTGTCGCGTGAATATAATATTTATAATTGGACTTATTTTCCGAATCACGTCCGTGTCCCCCATCGCTGAAATTGATTCAAATGAAGGTGAGCATTTTGTATTTGTTCACTAATTATTTTATTAATATAAGATTTCCTATTTTGTATTTTTATCATTATTTATACCAGAGCTTTCCAAATTTTTTTTGACTGGTTTTACTAAAATCGCTTTACTTTTAAATATTTTTTTTGTAAAAAGGGGGAATGGATTTTCATTTTTTTTTATTATCAATGTACTGGATTCAGTTAAAGTTATAAATGTATGAAAAATAAAATAGTAGGTATTTTCATAAAATGAGAATTTCTTTTGTTTGTCATCTTGTTTACTTCCCAGAATTTGATATTTTAACCAAAACTTTGAAATAGCGTAGCGAAATCCTAAGTCTATGTATTGAATATTGCAATACTTAATACAGAATCTGTTTTATCAACGCGTTTGGTCAACGAATTGACCCACCAAAAGTCAGGCGGTCCTATTCTGTAGGCCCATCCGACGACGAATCCATAAAGTCAGTCACCATGTTTGGCGAACCGATCCCGTAGCGTTGAGCGTGCCTTTTTCTTAATGGGCCGCCTTCACTCCCTTCTAAACAAAGCAAGATTCAACTCTACACAGCGTGTATCGGCCCGATTTTCATTCATATGCTTGCGCTGTGTTCGCACACGTAACGCCCAAACGGATCCAGTCTTCAAGCGGTTCAAATCGCTTCACGCGAAAAATCATGGGTGCCCCGTGGTACAGCGTAATGAAAACCTCCACTTCGACCTAGGTCTTCCCACGGTCAAAGAACGCGCTTCACGCAGATTCATTGACACTGCTGTCAGCCACAGAAATCCCCTTATTGATAAAGTACAGCTACCTACACGCCATCTGCAGTCTATCCGCAGTCCGCCGGCCAAGGCAAGCCCTCACCGAGCCCGATGACCCCACACCTTAGCTCAGATCGCAGCTGACGAAGCTTGTAATAATACACACATACAATCGCACCGTGACCGTTCACCACGTTACCGTCCTCACCGTCGAGGACACGCGTCGCGACGTCTCACCCAATCTCGCCCCGTTCAAGCGGCCCGAGCTGCCAACAATAATCCGACTGCCCCTAATTTTTGTAATAAAAAACCCGCAACTCGTTTTTGTAATAAAATGTCCATCCCCTCCCCCCGGTAAGGCCCTCAGCTGAGGTTCGTGCCCCAAGCCCCCAACTGGGGCTTCCTCATCCTCAGGCGTAGTTATCTAATTATAACCCCGGTTGTGAGCTTGCTCGCCGATTTATCCGTGTAAGGGTGATAACGCCAATCTTGGGGCACCCAACTTCCTGTCAATTAAAAAAAAAGTTATTTTTTAACAATTTGTAATCTTCAACTGCAAAATAGATGTTATCTACTGTGTTGATTGTTTCTATACTAGCTATTGTATGTAGGAAGCGACCCAATAGCTTCGATACTAAATTGTCCGAAATAAATAAAGATAACTTGAAAATCGTTCGCGTGCAACAGTTATTTACCCCACCAACCCACATTTAATTGCATTCATATTTATAACCACTCCACTTACATATTTTTTATGCATAGATTATACATAGATTAATGTTCAATGGTTAGTTTTGATATAGTAGATATGAAATTAGGTGCCTATTGTTGTCGGTTAGATATTCGGAATGTTTTTTCTTTCACTCAAAATATTTAAGTAGGTACCTCCTGTTAATCGGAGGAACGCAATTGTGGCATCAGTCGCACGCTTCACGTTTATGCGAGCGGCGCGCGGGCGCCAACGACACAAGAACGATGCAAGAATACTTGTTTACCGCAAACTATCGATATTTCACACTTTTCCCACATTGCATTGTAACCATAACTTTAACGGGACTCTTGTAATGCACAATCTAGAGAAGCTCTAAAGATCGATATTTCTGTTATCAATATGGCAATAACAAGGGAACTATTAAGACCGATATATAACAGTGGCGTCGATTGTATCGTTGACATGTCTAAATAAAGGGTACCTGAGACATGCATAAGCCCGGTAGGAAACGTTCATGTGATGTTATCTGTGTCACGGATCGCAGGCGCAGCGGGAACGCAAACCCATCTGCACGGTTTATCTCGCCATCGATCGCCGAGATTGCTTCGGTCAAATTAACTGCACACCACGGAACAATCGGTACCCGCCACAATAATATAAGAATATATAACAGCCATTGATGCTGTCGCCGTTATCGAGCATCTTTATTATTTTCATTGTTTACATGACATGAACGGATTCGTTTGATAGTTAAGTACCGAATCGTCAAGCAGTTGTATCTAGGTCGCGGACAATAACTGAAGACCCGTAGCCGATTGGTTTCTCGTTCCGGTTACTTCCCCAGGTACTATATGGAATACCTAATTGTTTTATAGAGAAAAGGTTGATATGTCGAGTAATAAAGTAAAGAGATGGTAAATAACAAAGCGAGTATAGGATGTGATAACAAGGGCGCATAAAGCTCCGGGCACTACAGTCGACCGTTGAGCAAAATTATAGATAGACAAAGTCAGGTCAGGTTCAACGAGTGTTCGCCCACTTATACTTTGATGGATTACCCGTGTCCAGGGCAATCAAACTGTGGCAAAAACGACATGATGGCGACTATAATATCGTTAGCACACTCAACAACAAGATGCAACATACGAGTAGATTTCCGTAATAATGGTCCCAATTTGTTTACCAGTAAGTATAATGTTATTTACATCTTTCACTGTCACGTCTGAATTCTTAACATGTAGGTACTCACTGTTGAATGGTACGATGCTGTAGCAGTTTGCGGTAAAATTGGGGAATCAGGCGCAAATCCATATTGCCCGTGTCATTACATCAATGGAACATTTGGCGGTCGGCATTAGCATGCGCTAACGGTATTGTGCGATTCAATGCCGACCCCGACCTGAGTCATCAAGAAGCCACACTAATAACCTGTCCACCGCATAAAACTGCTCACCATGAAAGTATATTATAGATCACTATGAGCTAATGAGAGAAATGTCGCGCCGAAATACAGTCTTTTTGCTCATGTGTGCGTTCCTAAATGGGCCATGTGTGAAACTGCTTTCACTGAACGCGTTTGGCTCGACATAACATTAATTAGTTGATAATTATGTTTTAGATCTCAGAAATGATACCGTGGAGGCTTATTGTCACTTACCATCGCTTTGTTATTACTTAGCTCCATAGCATTGATTTACTGAATGAAAGTATTGAAAGGAGGATTACTAGACTGTTTTTTCCAATAAGTTTTCTGGAATATCATTTTTAACCGACTTCAAAAAAGGAGGAGGTTCTCAATTCGAATGTTTTTTTTTATGTTTGTTACCTCATAACTCCGTCGTTTATTAACCGATTTGGAAAATTCTTTTTTTTATTTGGTTTGGTTATTTGAAAGGGTACACTTCCCGTTTGGTCCCATTGTCAGGATTTGATTACTTCTTAGTGTACTTTGAAGTCGGTTTAAGTTTTTTGTAAAACAGTCCAATTATGAGTAACAATAATATTGATGGAATTTTACAGGAATTTAAAGTGTTTGAAATACAAGAAACTATAAAACACAACATAAACGAAGTAAGTAACTACCTACTAACAGTACTAATTTCATTGATATGAATAAACACAATAAAATCACTAATGTACCTTACGATACGAGAACTCGTAATAAAATTTCTAATTACGATAATAATATATTAGAATCCAATGGCAGTTGCTATTAGCAGTTTCTGCTAAATAGAAATCAAACACGCGGACTGACTGCTTTTAAAATGCCAATGTATGTAAAATGAAGGATAGCCGCAGGGAGATTTCTCCGAAGTCGCTCACGCTGCCTGGCAGAAGGATATTAAATATTGCAACAATACCAATATTATAATTCTATATTGTTATAAAACCTAATTCTTAATCTGTGCTTCAGTATGGCATAAAAGATTTTTTTACTTATAATACCCAAATTAAATTAATTTTAATTAAAATGTATGCGAAAGAATGCACTAACTAATGTACCGTTGGTTGTACCTACACCGTACGCGGGTATTCTAACATAAATCCGGTGTGTGATGCGTAGCATGGTAAGCAAGCAAAGTGGGACAATGTCTGCTAGAAGTCCTGACCGCGCCGCCCGCCGAGCGCGGGTCGAGACCGTTGTTGCCTTCTTAGAACACAAGTTACCAGCTAAAAAGCTCTGCCACCCACTGCCTACTATTTTGGGATTATTCATCGACGTCTCTAACGACCATCGCCATATTGCAGAATATTGCTCTAAAATTAATAACGGCTATATCGCATTTTTACTTTGCCGTTTACTTTTATGGACCCTACCCACGCTAATTCGCGATAATGGTAGTCGTTTCACTAAATAAAAATAATTATTTTTTGTTATAAATAGGTATTAAAGCTATTGTCTTCCGTGTTTGATGATATAAATATGTAGCGTTCGGACTAAATCGTTTTATTTGTTACAAAGTAGGTCGTGGCTTGCACTGGGATTCCAGCAAGCAACCTCCATGTGTACAAATCAGTTACAACAGCTTATCCATAAAAGTAACCTTTGGAACGGTAACCACTTCACATCTTCCAGTTGCATAACCATCAACGGTTATTCATTTTATTGGCGATTGAGTTAGCCGTTAAGATTATGGTTAGGACCCGTATAGCTATTTCTTAAAGGCACTCACGTATAAATTGCAATCTTGCAATAAGTTAAAACTAATTTCGAGATAATTACCTATAATAATTTGTAAGTCGAAGATAATTACTTACCTACATCAATATCAAATCACTGTATTTTCAGATGACAGATGACAATACGTCTATTGATAACTACCTAGGTAGTAATCACCTAAGAATGTTTTCCTACCTACTTAGTTCCTCTAAAAAAAATTATGTGAAAGTTGGAGTGGAATCACGTCGTTGTAGTTGAACGAATTTGAATAAACAAACATACGTAGACACTTATACCGAGACAGTTGATAGGTATCTCTACTCTGTGTAAAATTATTTATTGGAACTAGCATGCCCCCTGGGGTTTCAAAAGTAGCCTATCTTTCTCTCCGGACCAAAATGTCGACATGTTTTGCGGAAAATGTTCCGCAAAACATGTCGACGAGACATGCACCCATCATGCACCTAATGTACTTACCTTACATAATACCACAGACTTGAACGATTTGTTCAAGACCACAGATTACAGAATAAAAGGTTAATCAAAATAAATTACAATTTATTCTGTAATCTGTACATAATAAGTACATGCATTTCAAATATATTATTATTATTATTAAATAATTCCAATCGCCGCCGCCACGCCGTCGACTGTCGACCCCCCGCTTAGCACGATAAACATGGTGTAATGGCCCTGTGTGTGACGGACACGGTACTGAAATTCCAACAATGATGCGTGGTGTTTATTCATGATAATCACATCACATCGTAAAACTACTTCCTTTCGAGTCCCTATGTAAGCCTTTAGCATCACACACCCAGCGCTAACTACAAGCATGTAATTGAATATGAGATCGGTATTCTCGGTAGATAAGCGGTTCGGAACCGGATAATAGAGAAATCAAAAATATTCATGTGCGGACACGTAGGTAGGTATATTGTATCTGCAACTGAAGCAACAGACGTTTGACTAAATTCTAAGAAGTCATCGGAGCATAGCAAAAGACATCACGGCCGGTCTGTAAGGCAATTTAAAAATCTGCCTATATATAAGCTATATATAGGTAACTTCAGAATCCATCTAATGCTCTTACAGTTAGTTAGGTAATTGTAAAAAAATATGTTTGCAACCGTGTGTCTCGTTTTAAGTGTCCCATTTTCAGCAGCTGAACACTATTGTGTCAAATTTATCAAGCGGCAAGCTTCGGTGTTGTGGTCGTGTTCGTCCCAGAGGCGTACGAAGTAGCCCGCTTTGTTCTGTTCGCGCGTCGACGCTAGTGGGTCACTTTTAATTGAATTCGGTAACAACGGTGATTATACACGCACGCCCAACAATGCTATATGGATTTTCATCGTTTCTCGGCCGTTTGTGCAGATTATAGACACGCTAGCTTTTTTTTTTGTCGAAACCATTTGTCCAATGTCTTTCAACACAATCTACTTTTCATCCAAAAATAAAAAAATAACTAAGCCAAACTAAGAAGCCAGATTTGAAAAGAGGTCTGTCCCTATGTTTGTCTCTTAGGCACATAGATGTAAGGGACTGTCAAAAGTGACCCATTAAGATGGCCCTAGATTAGTCGGCTATGACAATGAGACAGTTCGTATGGATCGCATTGGCATAACTAAAATTAAGTAACCTATGTACGTAAATCATTGCATAGGTAAGTATAATACTTTGTAGGTACTCTATCTATATCAGACCAAAGTGTTTGAAAGCCATAATTAGGTACGGTAAGTCATTTCATTGAATGAGAGACTTGAATGAAGAGACGAATTGAAGAAGCGTACATATTGGGAACAGGGCAGGCATATGATGAGGTCATTTCATTGAATGACAATTGTGATGATAATGATAATTACGCTACATTTTTGTTTGGAATGTCAGGTCAGGTCATCGAACAATTAAACCAAAGAAGCGCAATGACTTTCATTTTGCTTGAAATGTATACACCAATTTCCCACCACCGACAATGCGCTCTGATTGGCTTAAACAAGGACACATGCGCTGTGATTGGCCAAGCCAAGAACACTACACGATGCAGGGATTGGAACTCTCTGTTCAAAATAAGTGCAAAATCACTGACTAGTTGCGGAATTGGATTGCTCGGTATTACTACTCTAAAGGGATTTTTCCTCGATGGGTCAGATCTAGTACAGCCAGGCCTAGTATCTACGTGATACGAGAGGGCAGTGGCGCATGTCACCGACTGCACTTTTTAGCATTTACAGCGTCTCTCGCGAAAATTAATTTCTAGTGCTTTTTCGCACAATTACATACCTACGACCTAAGTAAACAGGATTTTAATTACCCTAAACCTATATACCATACTCAATAACTGCGACGATCGGGCATATCGGATTGGACGACGTAAGCTACTCTGTTTAACCAAAAATTTTTTTTTACTACTTAGCAAACTAGCATACGGCCCGCCTGATGGTAAGCGGCTACCGCAGCCTATGGACGCTTGCAACACCAGGGGTGTCACTCACGTGTTGCCGACCCTGCAGAAATCTCTTCAGACCCTTTTTGAAGAACCCCATTCTGTACTCCATTGGGAAAACCACGGTGCTCATCTACATATCAGATTAGGCACTAAGAATGAATTTTCTCTCAAGTAGCATAACAAGCTGTATACAGGCTGTATTAAAGTTCGTCCTTATACTAAAAGCTGAATAATCAGGCTGTACAAAGGCTGTATTAGCCCTTATAAGTGTAAAAAGGGCCCATATTATACAGCTTATTGACTTATTGGAGCTGTATGGTAGCTGTAGAAGCATTCGAGAAGCTGTATAATAGCTGTATAAGGGCTGTTATTCGGTGTACAGAGAAACCTATACACTACAGGATATCCTCTTATAAGTATCTTGTAAGAATAAGAGTTCTAAATAGGTTTTTGAAGAGAATTATAAGAGAATAAAATAAACTATTTTCGATGCCATATAATGTGCAGATTTTAATTTATTGTGAACCTGTGTAAGTTTTCCGTCAAAATATTCACGCGCCAACAAAATAATCAAGCTGTGGGGTTCTACTCTTCCAGATTCAATAAAACTCCTTTCCAAGGTTTAAAACAAGGTAGACTGTATTTCCATAGGTTACAAATTACAAAGACAACTAAACAGTCAGCAGGTACTTAATGACAATTGTGATAATCTTAGAGAACAGCGAATATTTTACGAACAGGGAACAAATATGGAACACGGAACATTTTGCATACATTTTCCATTAGTACTTGATGTTTTTAGCACGCCCAGACATATTACGTGGATAATGAGTAAAAAACACTAAACTGACCAATAGGAACAAATCAGCAACATCACCTGATCCCTGGTCAAACGCTATTGGTCAGTCAAAGCGTCGTCCTAAATTTCCTTGACAAAATCGCTACTCGTATCCTCAGTTCCCGGAAACACTCCTCTAACCCATATAGTTATCTTTGTCAAACTATAATGACATCCCTCTCTATTCCACGTAGGTGTCCCTATCCGACAGATTACAATGTAAGAGAAAACGGTCAAGGGTGATCCGGTGCTAAAAACATGTCAAGTTCGACATTATGTAAAAATACCTAATTTTATACATTTCTATAGTGCTTTAGCATTAATACAAAGTACCTAAGTTAGTTACAATTCAAACATTACACTTAACTTAGTCAAATACACAGAATTACAAAAAAGTTTACATTTTCACTTATATCTTAGTACCTATTGATAATCTAACAATGCAACAATAGGCTAGGGCATCCATTTACTCTTTATTCCAATAATACAACAAAACAATTTTCAAGTGCCCATAACTTTTTTACCTGTGAATCCTTACGTGCCTTTCATATGAATTCGGCACCCTAGTATCTTTGAGAACAAAGATATAAAGCCCAAACAATACCACATAGGGCTGGCTTTATGGCAAAACAACAATTTATGGTCGAGAAAATCATGTACATAAGCTTATTTACTGCTCCGAATGAGCAAACGGCTCTCGCTCGGTACTGCCGCCTTTGCTTGCTTTAAAATATGCGTCGACCAATCAGAGCGCTAGCCCCGCCCACCGAGTTTATAAATAGCTTGCGTAGTCGTAAGCTCTTATCATTCTTATCATGGCTGTGGGATCCTTAACATATGTTATTGAAATTCATTCTTATCAATCTAAATACCTAAACCTAACAATTTACTTTAATGGACGTCATTGTCCGTAACATTCTCCCCCCGGCGAAGAACCTCGCAGCCCTTATCAATGGGCAGGACAATAAGACGCCTAACAGGTCTCCTAAAGATCCCCCCGCGCGTCCGCACATCCACGCTTCGAACTACGTTATCAGGCCCTACATAAACTTGTTCGACGAGGCCTCGGGGCCAAACATTACGTGGCAATGATCCATCCGCTATGATAACGACATCACCAATTTTGACGTTATCGTGATTTTTCCTAACATCGCCTCGCGGCGTTAACGTGGGCAAATACTCTTTAACCCAGCGAGCCCAAAACATATTGGCCAGAGCTTGAGCAGCACGCCATGTCTGCCTATCCGCCACCTCACATTCCCCTACAAACGGTAGTCCAGTCGCTGTTCCTAACAAAAAATGATTAGGCGTTAACGCCTCAGCGTCATCTGGCTCTACTGGGACATGTGTGAGTGGGCGCGAATTTACTGTGTTCTCAATCTCTGCCATTAATGTGGCCAAGACCTCCTCTTTAGGAGCTCGCTCATGCAATACCATATACAACGCTGACTTAACGGTTTTAATCATGCGTTCCCACGCTCCGCCTTGGTTCGGTGCGCCCGGGTCAATATATCGCCACTCCACTTGTTTGCCAAGAGTGTAGTTCTGCATCTCTGGCAGCCATTCCTGGTAAGCCTTTCCCAATTCTACCTCAGCGCCGTGGAAGTTGGTGCCGTTATCCGAGAGGAACTTCTGCGGCCATCCCCGGCGTGCCGCCATCCTTCTCAACGCCATTATGGCAGAATCGGTACTTAAACTGGCTATTAACTCCACGTGAATGGCTCTTGTGACGAGACAAGTGAAGAGCATACCCCAACGCTTCTCCCTACGTCGGCCTATTGCCACCCACATGGGGCCGAAACAATCTATGCCGCAATGAGAGAACGGTCTCGTGTGTGTACCAAGACGGACTTGTGGTAGATTACCTTTTACTGGTATAGCCGGATTTGCCCTACGCATTTTACATGTAACACACTGCCGTAGGATCGTCTTTACCATTGGCCTTAAACGTAATACCCAATATTTTTGTCGCAGGGTGTTGACGATCTGTTCCCTACCTACATGACTCTGGCTCGTGTGTTCATGCTTAATAAGCAGCTGTGCCAAAGGATGTGCACCATCAAGTATGGGCGGTTCCTTCATGCAATCTGGCACCGTAGCTGCGTTAATGCGACCGTTTAACACGAGAATCCCATTTTCGTTGATTTTGGGATCTAACTTGTGCAAGCGACTCGAGCGATCGACGTGTTTGTCTTTGTGAAGCTTTTGTAATTCGGTTGCAAAACTATCTTTTTGCGCTTCTTTGACTAACACGCGCTCAGCTTCCTTAATGTGTTTCGCGGTTATGCCGGTAGCACGCCGTCTGCACTTGTCAATGAACGCTAATACGACAGCCATGGTTCTTAATAGACGTTCGTAAGACGAGAACCTTTTAAAATCGACAAGGGCTGGTTCCGTATTGACATGCGTTATATGTGCTTCGGTTTCATTGTCTTGAGTCAGTTCTAGGTTGGTTTCCTGTGGCCACAAATCTTCAGGTTCCCTCAAAAAGGGTGGGCCCGTAAACCACCTATCTCTGCTTTTCAACCGAGTGTTACCCGACCGCGTTGCATCGTCGGCGACATTGTGTGCCGTTGGCACCCAGCGCCATTGGTCGATGCTCGTTAGCTCCGCGATCTCACTCAGACGATGTGACACGTACGGTGTGTACTTGGCCGAGTCGTTTCTAATCCAATGAAGTACCGTTTTGGAATCGCTCCATAGGACAACTTTGGCTTTAATGTTATGCTGTTTCATGATTGCCGATGCCAATCGTGCGCCTATTAAGCTAGCCTGCAATTCCATACGCGGTATACTTTGAGATTTCATTGGAGCGACTTTAGCTTTTCCCGCGACCATTACAACTCTTATGCCTTTATCGCGATCCCTATAACGCCAATATGCGACCGTGGCATACGCTTGTTCGCTTGCATCGCAAAATACGTGTAATTGTACATTGTCGCTATGTTGCCCACCATAGTATCGTGGCAGGCGGAGGTTGCTTACGTACTCGAGATCGTCGAGCCATTCGCTAAATACCGTAGCTTCCTCCTCGGGCAGAGAGTCGTCCCAGTCGATTTTCTTTTTCCACAATTCTTGCAACATTATTTTTGCTGTGATTGTATATGGACTAAGCAACCCCAGCGGATCGAAAATCGACATCACAGTTCCTAATGCTTCTCGCTTCGTAGGCGTTCTCCATTTATTCTTGACCTCTTCGGGTACTCGGGGCATCGCGGTATTAAACGCTAGTTCATCGCTCGATTGGATCCATAAAACTCCTAACGTTTTTCCATATTCGTGTGCGTTTGCACCGAGTTCTTTTGGAGCGCATGCTCTGCAATCGTCGGGGACAGATTCTAGTAATCGTGGACAATTGGAGCTCCATCCTGCCAATTCGAAGCCTGCTTTACTGTGGACTTCCCTTACTTCTGCCATCGTTTGGGCTGCTTCTTGTTCCGTTTCGAAGCTGTCCAACCAGTCATCCATATAATGGTTCTGCGTGATGGCTTGATATGCCAGCGGATGCGATTTCTCGTATTCGGACGCGTTCCTATTTCTCACGCTGTGTGCCATAAATGGCGAACTACACGCACCGAATATCATCGAAGTCATCACATACTTCTGTGGTGGATCAGTTCTGTTGTCTCCCCGCCAGAGAAAATGTTGGGCTACGCGATCTTGAGGCTTTATCTTCACTTGCAAGAACATTTCTCTTATGTCCGCCGTTATCGCGATCGTTTTTTCTCTGAACCTAAACAGCACGCCATACAATGATTGGAGCAAGTCGGGACCGTCGAGCAGAGCATCGTTTAAACACATGCCATTGGTGCGTGCAGCTGCATCAAAAACCATCCTAACCTTTCCCGGCTTGTTTGGATTCGTTACGGCGAAATGAGGCAAGAACCACAGACGTTGATCGTTTGCATGATCTTTCTGGCATTCTTCCGCATAGCCTTTCTTCAATAGGCTATTGACTTGTGTCTCTTTGAACTGTGATGATTTGTCCATCTTTCGCTCTATACCCCGCAGCCGGCTCATAGCCATATCATAGCTTGGTGGTAATGTGACATTATCATTCTTCCAAGGCAGTCCAACTTCGTAATGACCGTCTACTACACTTGCCGTGTTGTCAAATATCGCTTTAGCACGTTCATCTTTCGCGATAAGTTTCCGTTTGTGTGAGATACCTAGTGCATCTATATCGAAATGCACTTTCACTAGCTCGTTCAGCTCGGTATCTCTTTCACGTTGGATCTCTTGTGATGTGCGCACGTGCATCACAACGTTATCTTCCGTACTAATAACGTTCCTAGGTACAAGTCCGTGTATTACCCAACCCAGCTGCGTTAGCGATGCTGCTGGTTGGTTTCGCTCGCCTACCAACAATCTTCGTGTCACAATTAAATGCCAGTTATCCGCGCCTATTAGTATGCGTGGCCTACCATATTCGTAACATACATCTTCTGGCTTCAATTTACGAAGATGTGGTAATTGTAATACATCGCGACTTATTGTTTGACTCCCCAGTACCAAGTTCTTTACTGTTCTAACTTTAACGGTATGGAGGTCTTTCTGACCTTTCCCACGCAGCTGCAGGTCGATGACCTGACTATTCGGTTCTCTTTGACTAGAGGTGGCTCCATGAATGTGTAATCCTCTTATGGGACCTTTTGCCCCTAGGATGTTAGCCGTCTCTTCGTCAATTAATGAAATTGTGGAACCTTCATCGAATAATGCGTACGTGTTCAAGTCTAACCCGTTGTGCGCCTTGATTACAATAGGACACACTTTTAAAAATACCTGATGGTCCTCGTCTGATGCGTGTGCTGATGCCGTTATGACCGGTTCATCAGTTTGCATCGGTGTGTCTGCTTTCTTTGAGTGCAAATACGGGTGATGAGGTCTACGACACTCATCAATGCCACAACGTTTGGCTTTGCACGCGAACCTTCTATGCTTACTATTTAAGCATTGAAAGCAAACACCCGCTTCCTTAACCCATGACCATCGTTCGGGTATTGCCATTGCTTTTAATTTACTGCACTTAACCGTTTCATGCTCTGACCCACAGCAGAAGCACACTTTCTTTTTCGTTTGTGTGTCTGTGGTCGCATACACGGGTGCTCTCTTAGTGGGTTCTTTCTTTCGGTATGGGCTATCACGTTTTGTTTCACTATGCATGGGTCCGCCGGTACCCTTAACTGCATATGAATGCCTTATGGCCCTATCCGCTTCCCACATAAGAAACTTTGACAATGTTACGATTTCAGGCTCCGTGCCAGAACCATGGATTTCGGCATAGTCATTCCACCTGAAGCGCAGGTGTGTATTTAATTTTTCCAGGACTTGCCTTACCATTAATGGGTTCTGTAAATAGCCTTTCTTATCGACGCACCCTATTACCGCGACTATGTTTTGCATCTTGATGGCAAAACTATTAATTTCTTCGGCAGAAGTTCCCAATCGCGGTAGTTTCTTGATCTCATCAAGTGCTTGATCGATAATTAACTCTGGGCGGCCGTAACATTGTTCGAGTGTTGACATTATTATCGTTGGTTCTGTTGCTGTATGGAGGAGCGCCACAACCGCTTTACGGGCCTCGCCTCGTAGGCAGTTCCTGAGCCGCGCGAGGTTTTCTATCGGTGTAAAACCATGAAGGGTTGTCGATTCCTTCATTGCCGCTTTAAAAGGTAACCACTCGCCTGCTGCCCCACTGAAGATGGGTAAATCCTGCGTTTGCCTAGGCGGCCTCCGATCCCTGGTCATACGCTCAAATGCTTCGGCCAGTCTATCGATCGCACGTTCTTTCGATCGCGGTGGGGTTGGTGACCTTGGCCGTCGCGGCGGTGTCGGTGACCTTGGACGTCGCGGCGTTGTATATTCTAAACGAGGAAGTGGCTCCTTAAATTGTTGCGGCGGCGCGCGGTGTTCAGTGTCAATACGCTGTTCCGACTCCCCCCGTATTGCACTCTCATGTAACCAGTCGCGAACCTTATCCGTGGTTTCTATGTTTTCTTCGGCGCCTATGCTTTCCCGGTCCGTTTCATCTCTAATTGTCGCCACATCGACGGCGAGACGCTTCTTGATAAGCATTGCTTGCAATTGTAGTTCTTCACGGCGAATATCGGCTAACCGTTCCTCAGCTTCTAATTCCGCTTGCCTAATCCGGACTATGGTACTCGCGTTCGATTGTTGCGATCGTACCGACGGAGCGCGTGTACTCCTTGCAACGGTCGGACGCGGTGCGAATGGATCAATCGCGGTAGGTATTGTCGCGGTAGGTACGTTCGCGGCGGGTGTAGTCGCGGTAGGTACTGTCGCGGAAGGTACGGTAGTCATCGCGGTTGAAATGGTTCCGGAATCGCGAATTGAACTAAATTGTGCGTTGGATGTGGACGGAGACGCGGGAGGATCTTCAAAGATCTTTTGCATTTTCGAACCCGTACGGCGCGTCTGAATGGGGCTTCGCGGCGTAGTCATATTTTACAATTAACCAACAACAATAATAAAAAAAATATAAAAAAAAGAATTATAGAAAAAAACTTAATTAAAAAATTATTACAAATAAAAAATTCGATAAAACCTATTAAATCCTAATTTAACCTAACTTAATCCTAATCGGCCCGATTTCAGCAAAATTACCTTACTTGGCCAAAATTCAGCGAAATTACCCTACTTGGTCGAATCCCGACTAAATTACCCTACTTGGCCAAATTTTGACTGAAATACCCTATTCCTATGGGGTCCGATTATAGGTCAAATTACCCTACTTCCCTAATCGTCCCTATCAATCCGTCAGGAGAGCCCGGACCCAGCCGGGATGTGCTCCTTCAGGGATGGAAATGTAAGGATAGGTATAAGGGGGAACTACCCAGCAGAGGAGAGTACAAGGATACGGGGCGCTCGGAAGTCGGCTGGAATGTCCGACCCCATTGGCAGTGCCTGCAGTCTGGCCCCCGCACCGAGCTACTCACTTACTGGCGTAGTGTGCTATTTCAGTCCGCGCCCGGAGCGCTATAAACAGGACTGGTGGTGCTGCACACACACCACACCGCCTTACGATAGGCGTTAACTCTGAACACCGGCCGTTTGACACCGTGAGGTGGTCGAATGTATCAGAGCCACGGACGGAACCGTGTTCGCATTAAATTTACGCACTAAAAAATTCGACGGTGCCGCCACACAAAAGTCCATAGGTGGCCCCGGCGAATTATGGAACGGAACCCTAAAACTATCACAATTGTCACTTTCACTTTGAACGCCGTACGCCTTGTTGCCCGACGCTCCTAAGGCGCTGTACCAATACAGCGCTCTGCCTCGCTGACTATTCAGTCGTCGCACCGTTCGGTGTTCTTCCCACGCCGACCGCTTCTTCAGTCGTCGCACCGTTCGGTGTTCTTCTCACGTAGAACTCGCAGACTCGTTCTGTCCTGGCAGCCCTGCCAGGACCGGTGGTGGTCGTGCCGTGCAAGCACAACTTCTTGCCCGACACCCCAAATGCCCGCCACCAGGCCGTCGAATTCTCGTACCAGCGATTGACCACACTAACTTAGGGATGTGGTCTGCAATCGCTCTGCTTCTGGTTTCTTAATCCGGATGCGATGGACCACCAAATTGTGGGGTGTGGTCCGCAATCGCTTTCTTCTTTACTTGGTTCGTTAATCCGGCTACGATGGACCACCAAATTGTGGGGTTCTACTCTTCCAGATTCAATAAAACTCCTTTCCAAGGTTTAAAACAAGGTAGACTGTATTTCCATAGGTTACAAATTACAAAGACAACTAAACAGTCAGTAGGTACTTAATGACAATTGTGATAATCTTAGAGAACAGCGAATATTTTACGAACAGGGAACAAATATGGAACACGGAACATTTTGCATACATTTTCCATTAGTACTTGATGTTTTTAGCACGCCCAGACATATTACGTGGATAATGAGTAAAAAACACTAAACTGACCAATAGGAACAAATCAGCAACATCACCTGATCCCTGGTCAAACGCTATTGGTCAGTCAAAGCGTCGTCCTAAATTTCCTTGACAAAATCGCTACTCGTATCCTCAGTTCCCGGAAACACTCCTCTAACCCATATAGTTATCTTTGTCAAACTATAATGACATCCCTCTCTATTCCACGTAGGTGTCCCTATCCGACAGATTACAATGTAAGAGAAAACGGTCAAGGGTGATCCGGTGCTAAAAACATGTCAAGTTCGACATTATGTAAAAATACCTAATTTTATACATTTCTATAGTGCTTTAGCATTAATACAAAGTACCTAAGTTAGTTACAATTCAAACATTACACTTAACTTAGTCAAATATACAGAATTACAAAAAAGTTTACATTTTCACTTATATCTTAGTACCTATTGATAATCTAACAATGCAACAATAGGCTAGGGCATCCATTTACTCTTTATTCCAATAATACAACAAAACAATTTTCAAGTGCCCATAACTTTTTTACCTGTGAATCCTTACGTGCCTTTCATATGAATTCGGCACCCTAGTATCTTTGAGAACAAAGATATAAAGCCCAAACAATACCACATAGGGCTGGCTTTATGGCAAAACAACAATTTATGGTCGAGAAAATCATGTACATAAGCTTATTTACTGCTCCGAATGAGCAAACGGCTCTCGCTCGGTACTGCCGCCTTTGCTTGCTTTAAAATATGCGTCGACCAATCAGAGCGCTAGCCCCGCCCACCGAGTTTATAAATAGCTTGCGTAGTCGTAAGCTCTTATCATTCTTATCATGGCTGTGGGATCCTTAACATATGTTATTGAAATTCATTCTTATCAATCTAAATACCTAAACCTAACAATTTACTTTAATGGACGTCATTGGTGCCGATTCTGTTGGCACAAACTAAACTATTCCTAACTTAAATTTAGTTAAGTCCTGTCAAATCGACGTTTCCTATTCTGTTGGCGTACGATTAAACTAAAATTTAGTTTGACAGCACTAATATCGTTTTAGTTACTCAATTTAGTTAGGTGTGTAATTTTTCTATTCGGTTGGTCACGTTTTACGTCAAATTATGTCTAAAATTAGAAATGTCAAACTAAAATTAGTCGTCATCTAATTAGGTGTGGATTAAATTTAGTCCTATAGAAATTGTGTTGGAAAGTGGATATTTTGATCTGGATTATTCATAATTCTAAATATTTGCATATTAGAATAAGGACGACGCAAGATAGGGATATGTTACATATGTCACTGGACTACAAAACGTGAACATCGAAGTTTTATTTCTATTTTTTGTACTTCCAATGATATACCACTATAGTGCCACAAGCTTATCTGGCCCGGTGAGAAAAGCGCTGTTATATGGCCACAAGCTTATCTGGCCCGGTGAGAGAGTCGCTGTCATCGCATTTGGTGGGGCAAACAACCAATGAAAGTAGTGTTTATATTTTCTTTGACCAATGGCGATTGACATTTCGAAATGGCGTCGTTAGTTCCTCTTTTGACCACCGGGTCAGATAAGTTTGTAGGACTATAAGTAGTTTGTAAAATCGGCATTTCAATGACATCACAAATTCACAAAGCGTGCTTTGCATTTATTTTGCATTAGTGGTTGCGGCTATCGCTGATTCGTCGCAAAGGTAAACAACTAAAAGGACCTTTTGGCGAGAGCTTGCAGAGTGACGTTGCGTTTTCATTTTTACTTGCATGAATCCGTGTATTTTGAGTTTTATTGTGTATTTTCGGTGGTATTTCACCCAATAAAGATCATCCATATGCACCAGTGAAGTGAAATGAAATTAATTATGTGTATCGTGACTTTTCAAGTTGTCTAAAAAAGTCTATGAAGAGTTTTAGAACAATTACTACCATTATAGTAAAACATGACTTTTATGGACGGTATAATATAACTCGACACTGGCAGAAATAAGTCTTAATTTGGATTTGGTTGCGAAACTTAAAACTAAGAAGATGAAACAACTAAAACTCGACCACCATACGGTCGAAATCGACAAGACAGAATATTCAAAGAAATAACATCATATGAAAAGGCTGTATGGTTGAATATCCCTTGCCTATCCTTTTAAGGGTGAAAAAACTACTATAGTAGGTACTAAACTCGCCAGGCTAAAAATATATTTATTATGCCTTTATTCCACAGGTAATCAAGTTATTCAACAGACTTTATTACGCGTTATTGGAAAAGAACACAAATATATACACTTTTCTTGCCATAATTATAATTTTTTTAATGATATTTATGAACTAAATGTTTATTTTTAATTATTCTTCCATTAAAATTGATATCATTCGTTCATTATTTTTCTGTGCTGGTAACACTTATCAATTCAATTTAGGAGCTGTCAAAATCAAAATTAATTCTGTCATTTCTAAATTTAAATTTAGTTCGGTGTGACAACAGAATAGCTTTTAAAAAATCCTTAATTAAAATAAGGTGAATTTTAATTTAGTTTAGTTTAGTTCGGTGTACAACAGAATCGGCACCATTGTCCGTAACACAAGCTAAAATAAAGAAATTATTTAAAATGATTTATTGAAATTATTTACTTAGAAGACAAGGTTAAGCTGGCATCCAAAAAGCTCGGAGTGCTCAACAAAGCGAAGCAGTACTTCACATCGAGGCAAAGGCTGCAACTTTATAAGTCGCAAGTACGGCCTCATATGGAGTACTGCTGTCATCTGTGGGCGGGAGCACCTGGATACCAGCTTGCGCCTCTAGACTCGGTTCAGCGACGTGCTGCTAGAATAGTTGACGATCCCGAGCTCACAAACGGTTTAGAGCCCCTCAGTCTGAGGAGAGACTTTGCCTCCTTATGTGTGTTCTACCGCTTGTACAACGGACAGTGTTCTGAAGAATTGTTTAAGATGATGCCCACGGCCACCTTCTACCATCGCAACTCTCGCCATCGACAGGGAGTCCATCCTCACATATTGAAACCAGAATTGTTTCGAACTGTGCGGTCTCAAAGGAGCTTCCTTCCGCGGACGCTCAGATTGTGGAATGAGCTCCCTGCCGTGGTTTTCCCAATGGAGTACAGCATGGGGTTCTTCAAAAAGGGTCTGAAGAGATTTCTGCAGGGTCGGCAACGCGTGAGTGACACCCCTGGTGTGGCAAGCGTCCATAGGCTGCGGTAGCCGCTTACTATCAGGCGGGCCGTATGCTAGTTTGCTACCTAAGTAGTATCAGGGTTGCCAGCGCTTCAGGGGGTAAAAAATAGTAGAATAGTGACTTTCTTTCACAAAAATAGTGACAGAATAGTGAGTTCTTCGTCTAAATAGTGACCAAATAGTGATATATTCTCAAGCAATTTAGGAACTTTTGTGAAACCTAGTAGACTTTTTCACCATTTCAGAGCTCATTTGCAGTACATCCGTGAGAAATTAGTAGGATTTGGGATGTAAATGATGGACAAGACAAATGCTACAATAAAAGTATAAGAATATTTATTAAGATACATAATTTTTTACTTTTTGGGGATTGAAGTTGCTCGCGTCCGTAAGTTTACCCTCATGATCCCTGGGTGGTGCTAAACGAGCAACAAATTCTGATGGTAGGCTTCGGCCGCGGCTTGTCACCACCCCTCGAACTAAGCCACCCCGCCAAGCGTCTGCCGTGCTCCGGCGTGAAGTTCGAGGAAGCTAATTGTGGGGTTGGGTGTAAGCAGTTGCGTTGCACTAGTGAACCGGTCTCGGCGATGAAGGTAATGTGTACGGGTAGTCTCGTCTTGGAGGTTAGTGGGATTCGAAGCACGGTTCTCCGCTGGCCGACAGAAGTTAGAAGGGAGCCCAAGTAGTAGGCCAGCTATCTACGAAAGGCTGCCCCGCCAACTTGCAAAAATCCCGAGTTGCTCCATCGTGCCGGTTGGCGACTGGGTGAGAGGACCCGACGGCCACAGCAGTTCGTCCCCGCAGGCTCCAGACCAGCCTCCCATCAGTTCATCTTTCCTACGTTTGTCCCAAGGTTCCTATTGCAATGCCTTGCTTAACTGTCACTCACCCACTCACCTACCTATTCACTCCACATCAGCATGACCAAAAGTAAAAGAGTAGCGTTAAACAGCGGAAGCACGTCCTCTCACTCAAAGTGCACCTCTCTAATATTCGAGGTCTGCACTCCAAACTCGACGCCGTCCATCCCCACCTTGAGACGGACAAGCCTAACCTACTCTTTCTCACGGAGACGCAAATCAGATGTCCTTCAGACGCGGCATACCTATATTGCCCTGGAGCACAACTTCAAACCACGCGCTGGGATCTGCGTGTATGCTCGCGATGACATCTTCTGTCGGCGTCTCCGTGGCCTTAAAAAAACAGGTTTTTCCGTCCTGTTGATATTGGTGGGCACTGGTATAGAGCAAATCCTCTATGCCTCTGTCTACCGATCGCACAGCGGTGACCAGAAGATGATCGGGCTTTTTCAATACCTCGGCGAAACGGCGGACGTGGTCCAGCGAAAATATCCGAGCGCACAACTGGGCCTCTTGGGGGACTTTAACGCTCATCATCGTGAGTAGTTGTACCTATACCAGGAAAACGACCTTGCTGGGAGAGAGGCGTTGAAACTAGCAATTACGCTAAATCTCTCTCATCTCGTTCGCGAAGCCCTAAAGACTCTGCTATCAAATGAAAATAAAATTAAATGTAAAATAACTTTAAAAAGAAAAGTGAAAGAGAATTTATTAGAGAAGCAGTCTAGTTGCTTAAGAAATAAATGATATATTATGTTTATTTCTTAAGTAACTAGGCTAGACTAGAATAATATAGGTATAATGCATGTGATTGTTAATAAACTAAATAATGTACGTACAAAACCAAAAATGTGAAAGAGTGCACGCCTACAAACAGCAATAGTAGTTTGGCGACTATTAAATAAGCAAAACATGTAAGGTTTTTTGGAAATAAAAAAAAAAAAATAAGAAGGCGCGTTTCGACCATGTTGGCCGGATCGGGAAAAAGCTATCATCTTACCCCTCTGGGAGTAAAGCTTTCTGGTCCGTTGCCAAATCGGTCGAGACCAATTTCTACCACCCGTCGCTGCCGCCATTGCTGAAGCATGATTAATCACTAGCTTACACTGCTGTAGAGAAGAAGGCCAATTGGTTTGCCTGTCTATTTGCGGAGAATTCATGTCAAGACGCTGGTTTACAAACACTACCCACTCGCAACTGCCAAATGCCGGACATCAATATCCGGCAAAAGGAGGTTGTAAAGGTACTACGCGCTTTAGACGTGAATAAAGCTAGTGGTCCCGACGGCATTCCAGCCATTGTCCTGCGCAATTGTGCGCCCGAATTGATTCCTGTCTTGACACTCCTGTTTCGCCTCTTACTTCTAATGTGTCAAGTTCCGAAAGTCTGGAAGCTTGCTAACGAGCAACCTGTGCCTAAGAAGGGCAGCCGTGCCAATCCTTCATACTATCGACCGATTGCGATCACTTCCATACTCTGCAAGACTATGGAGTGTATATTGAATCGGAGGCTCCTGTCATACCTCGAAGATAACGAACTCCTTATCGATCGACAGTACGGTTTCCGGCACAAACGGTCCACTGGAGATTTTCTTGTGTATACCACACATCTATGGAGCGAAGCCATTACGAGACACGGGGAAGCAATTGCCGTTTCTCTCGATATTTCTAAGGCTTTCGATAGGGTCTGGCACACCAGCCTTCTAAGTAAGCTTCCTTCATATGGAATTCCTGATGGCCTGTGCGCTTGGATTTCCGATTTCCTGAGTGAACGGTCTATACAAGTGATCATACACGGGTGCTCGTCAGACCTCTTGGCAATAAATGCCGGAGTTCCTCAGGAATCAGTTCTCTCTGCAACCTTATTTCTGCTGCATATCAACGATCTGCTAAAACCCGGTATCTTTGTTTGGGTACGCAAACGACAGCACTATTGCAGATACATTTCCAGCGTGCGAGCCACCAGTGACGAGATCCAATTGCTTCGAGAGGCCATGGTAGAGCGTTTGAACGTGACCTTACAGGCGGTCTTCGATTGAGGCAAAGCCAATATCGTCTGCTTACGGGTAAAACGTGATAAGTGCAGTTAGTGTCATTTCGAGTAAATGACTTTTCAAAGTTTAAGTTTTAATTTGATCTATTTCAAACTCGTTAATGAAAAACCTGTTAAAGCGAAATGTTACATTAACTAACCTTCTTTTAATATTTACTCTTATATAATATTTGGTATTAGTAAAAACTGTATAAAATTAAATTAGATTGAAAGCGGACTGCATTTATGATGTTTTACCTGTACTTAACAAAAGTGATATATCTTCTGAATTCAATTATTTCATAGGTTAATTTCAGTTTTATGTAATGGCTTATTATATTTTACACCAATTACTTGATTGGAAAGTTTTTTTTGGACAAAATTCGCTGAAATAATGATATTTTTGATACATTTAATCTGTTTTACCTGTAGAGTTTAGTGTAAGTATGTCACTTATTAGGTGCTAACTTCATACAAAAATTATCAATTAAATAAAAATAAATTATTTTTTACGAGGCAAGGACGACTGGCAAAAGTTCCCTTCAGCAGCTTTGGCAAGAAACCAGTAAGCTCGACTCGAGAGGGAAGGCTTGTTACTGAACCTCGAGGTAGCAATTTTAGCGTTTTGCATAAGAGATGTTGCGCTCGTGGTGTAGCATGATTAGCAGTTCTTAATCGATCGGCAAAGTTAAGCTACGCCTGTCGTGGTCGGTACCTGGATGGGTGACCGCCTAGTGGTATTTCAAATCGAGCGTTTCCGTGCTTCGGAAGGCACGTAAAGCCGTTGGTCCCGGTTATCACTTAATTGTGATAGTCGTTAAGCTAGTTGGATGCCTCCTAGACGGCTTGAAAAATTCCAACAGTAGGTTGACCACTAGCCTACCTCCACCGATCCGCAGTGGGCACGCGTGGTGGAGTATTGCCCATTCCCTTTCACCTTCATTTGTGAAAGGAGGCCTGTGCTCAGCAGTGGGACATTATAGGCTGATGATGATGATGATGATGATGATAAGAGATGTTTGGGTCCTGATTAGATCGCACAGTTGCTTGGCTGGTGACCTTCTAGTGTATCTCACACATCGTTGGTCACTCGCCTTCGAGAGTCAAGGTAAGGCATTGGCAGTGAGCCTAAATGTGGCGAAGGCGTTCGATCGGGACTGGCAACAGAGACCCTGTTTTACAAAGTAACCAGCGTACGGGCTTCCCGAGGGGCTATGCAAATATGTCGCTAGTTTTTTGTCCAGCAGATGCATTAAAGCCGCCGTTGACGGTTGTTGCTCCAATAGCATGGTCATAAATTCCAGCGTTCCACAAGGCTCTGTGCTGTCCCTGACGCTGCTCCTGCTGCATATCAATGATTTGCTGTGTATTGACGGCATTCAATACGGACTCTATGCGGATGACAGTACTGGGGACACTCATTACTTGGGCGGTGCTAATATCCCTCATACCGTGGTGGTGGAAAGCCGCGAACTTCTTTTGTCTGAAATCGAGAGTACACTAACCAGTGTCTCCGATTGTGGTCGACTAAACCTAGTCCATATCAACCCCACAAGCCTGCGCGTTCACCGCTAAGAAAACCCTATTTACTGTGGCTTCACAATTCCAGAACACGTCTTTGAACATCGGTAAGAGCATTGGAATCCTTGGCGTCGACATTTCTAGCGACGTTCTGTATCCTAATCATTTGGAAGACAAGGTCAAGCTGGCATCTAAAAAGCTCGGTGTGCTCAATAGGGCGAGGCTGTGTGAAGTACGGCCTCGATCTATTGAGCACCAAAGCATGGGTTTTCTTAGCGGTGAATCGAGGCATAGACTGCAACTTCATAAGTCGCAAGTCCAGCTCCATAAGGAGTAGTACTGCCATCTGTGAGCAGGGGCACCTAAATACCAGCTTGTGCTTTTTGACTCGGTTCAACGGCGAGCCATTCGAATTATCTACCCCGAGATCCCGAGCTCACAAGCAGCTTAGAACCGCCAAGTCTAAGGAGAGACTTTGCCTCCTTGTGTGTGTTTTACTGCCTGTACAACGGACAGTGTTCTGAAGAATTGTTTGACCTGATGCCCACGGCTACCTTTTACCATTGCAAATCTCACCATCGGCGGGGAGTCCATCCTCATCCTCATATATTAGAACCAAAATGGTTTCGTACTGTGCAGTTTCAAAGATGCTTCCTACTACGGACACAGGCTGTGGAATGAGCTCCCCGCCATGGTTTTCCCAGAGGAGTACAGCATGGGGTTCTTCAACAAGGGTTTGATGAGTCTTTTGCCTTAGAAGTATAAAAAGCAGCCATTTTGATCATAATAATTATAAATAAAAAGATCACAGTTGAAACATTTTATCCAAATGTGGCTGTACCACTAGTGTAGTATACTTAGTTTTTTTTCTTTACCACCCTTGGGACGTAAAATATCATTTACATTCCGCACCTTAGATACTTTTAGGTCTACTTTCAGATTATGAGAGGATGAACAATTTTATTTCTACGCGGTGCACGTGTGCACGGAATGTGACAACTACGATCAATCGCTCTCGTTCTTACTGGTAAAAAAGTATAAATGACATTTATTTCGTTTTTGCTGTAGAGAAATTAGCAAACCAAGTTGAATTATTTAACTAGTAAAATAGAATAAATGCGTTTATGACATATTCTCAGAATAATTATTGCCATTTAACTATTTAAAATATATAATGTAAAAAGTTTTAACCGTATTTATTGTTGTTTACCTGTATAAACTGAAACGGATTTTGCCATAAGATTATTTATTATTTTATACTAGTATCTTTTATTCAAAATGTGAGTATATATCACTTTTACAAACTCATTATCTCTGCAGCCATTGGACATTGCATTTATTCAGTTTTACCAGTAGATAGCGCGTAAAAAATTACATGTAACTGCATTTTTAACTCGATTTAGTAAAAAAATGCATTTATCATGTTTTACCAGTAAGCAGACGATATGGTCTTTTTGACGCTACCAAGACACAGACGTATCTTTTCACCGCCAAACGGAGTCCATTCCACCAGGCTCCTACTTTATGAAATGTATACTTGCACACGGTCTTAACCCAGCTCCGATCTTACCCTAACGCACCTTACGTCTAAGGAAGGTCGGAACCATCGCTACGCAAATTAAACTCTCACTTGGACCGCTTTTTATTCAAGCGGCGGTGGTGCGAGACCATTCGCGCGCTCGTAGGACGTATGTCACTGCATTGGACCGCATCGCAATCGCGATAGCTTATATTGGACGCACAACATATACTAAAAGTGATTCCACGCGGGACAAACTTGTCCCCTACCAACGCGAGTTAAGAGGACTCAATTCGTCATACTTTTCGTACAAAACCACAGGCCACAGAGGGCCACCTTAATCGTAGTAAGCGAGTCGAGTTACAATTAAACCAGTTCTGAGCTCTGAAATAGTGACAATAGTGACCATATTCCGAAAATAGTGAGAAAAGTGACAGGATTTTAAAATAGTGCCTAATAGTGATAATAGTGACTCGCTGGCAACCCTGAAAAAAAAAAAAAAAAGAAATTATACTAAATACTGTAAATAAATGTTTGTTTTTGAGGTTAGAATAAAAATATATTATTAAAATAATAGATATGAGTAAACATGATCTTTATTCAAGCTGATAACCATGATACGGCTATAGTTATTATCAAATATTCCTTTAATTGTAATTTAAATGTTGTTTTTATAAATTTAAATATGTCGACAATTTGCTCAACAGCCTAGACGATATTTGGAGGGTGTTATAGGCTTAATAGCTGTACTTAGTATGTTATGGAGTATATTATACAGCTAATGGTTTTTAATCAGTTTTATAATATAATATTTATATGCCTTAGGGAAATGTCGACAATTTGCTAAACAGTCTTAAAAGATATTTTGAAAGGTATACTTATTGCTGTATTTAGTAAGTGAACACATGCAAAATACAGCCTGTATACAGCTTTAACGATAAAACCAGCTTGAAGTGTCATAAAATACTTAAATCTGTATTGTAGGTTTGATATTCTGTTTAAGAACCCTAAGCTGGCACGGATCCCCAACAAAGGATTTTATACAGCTAGAGCTGTATGATATCTCATAAATCACTCGTATAAGTATAAAAACCTTTCTTGACACTCTTGTAAGTCTCTAAAAGAACTCTAAGTTCTAAATTGGCTGGTTTATGGATGTTGAATATGCTTGCGTGCTGCTTGGGCTGCTGAAATTAAACTCCTAAGGCCCACTTGCGTCAACCTGAGTTATCTTAATAACTCGGAAGTTAGTTGCTTTATTTCTAACACTAACCATACTGTAAATAGGACAGTTAGAGCTTTGTAGTTAGTTACCGCAAGAATTTATGATGTACAGACTACTGTAAAGATGGCTATCGTCGATGGAATGGCATCGGCAGTAGCGATCTCGATGACACCATGAAATCGTATGGCCTCATAAATAAAGCTCGTGCAGGAAGGGCACAACGCGTGAAACGTTTATTGTTTGGGTAAAGCCGTTTCGCGCCACTCACTTGCTACAATGGCGAATGACGGTATACAGAATATTCGTCATAAATAATTTATTATACGAATGAAAGGCATAACGTCGACTTGTTCGGTTAAATAAAAGCTTTCTACATAAACAACAGGCTACTCTAGTTATTCCGATCCAGATACGCGCGGAATTTCAATCAGATTCGAATAGTTGCGAATTTAGCCGTTTATAACAACCGCAATATAATTGTAATGATAAATAAACTTATCGTGAAACAGGTTAGTGTTTCAAAGAACAAAAAAAACAACAACTTGCTTTTTGAATTTTTAAAACTTCATTATAGGTAATAAATATTTATTGCGAAGCTGGCCGCAAAACTGTTTACACTTCGCGGAATCATACAGAAACAGAAAGCATTAACATTTTCTTAAATGAAAACCCAAAGCCTGCACAATTCAGAAATAGATACGCTTTGTAGATGCTGTGTCCTATAACTTGTAAAAAATGCTCTAGAAATTTGCAACGCTAAGTAGCTATATATTACCTATGTTCAAATGTTTATATCAGTCGTCGTTTTCAACACCCACTTCTATAGAGTTATATATAACATTGTGTACAAAATTTGATGTCCACAATAGGTGTTACGGTCCAGTCGCCAGGTCATGCCTGCACATCCGTCAGACCAACATACTCTTCACACTATGACATATTAAGTTCGTACAAATGATAGATCACACATAATATCATTATGTAAGTAACTTTTTCGTTTGTTATATTATGGACACAGGTTAACGTATACAGCACAGACTAGTCGCAACTCTAAAAAGTAAAACATATTTTCTTACGCTTATCTGGGGGCACGGAAGTGCCCCCCGCCAAGACAGCCAAGCGAAGCGAAAGGGCACTACCTACCTTTTCTCGAAGCGCTTCGTCGTTTTTTTGAACCCTCATAACTTGGGTTTGGATTATACCAGATAATCAAAATTCTCATAACAATAATAAACTTATTAAACATCTACTCAAGAACTATTGAATAACAAAAAAGTAATGAACAGTGAATACATTTTTCACCTTACTCCCATGTGACGGTAGCGAAACGGCCAAGCCACATATTTTGATTACGGTGTGTAGAGTTCGTGAAGTTAGGGCTTGTAGAGTAAGTGCATGTAGAGTTATAAGCTTGGCTCTGCATGAAATCTGATAACTTTTTGACAGTACGAGCCATGTCTTGGCGGCAACATTTTACATAAAAATGTTTTTGGTGGGATATACTTATACAATTACCTGGTAGTAGCAGAAACGACGCATACGGCATACCTCATAATCATTATAACCCTCATTATTGAAATACTGTCGTCCTTGTAATAGATAAGTAGGCTTAATTTAACTATAGGTACAATTTTAATCAGTGCGGACATATTTTTTTCAACACACTCGCTCGTAAAGTGACATTTATTGCAAAATACCTACAAGTCTGCTTTTTTTCCTCGCAAGTGTGTTGAAAAACGTCGTATGACACGCGTGTGCATTGAATATTACACTCGGCTCACTTATCGCGTTCGCCTGCGGCTCGCGCGCTAAATACCGCCTGGAGTGTTAATAATCAACTTTGCACACATGTATGTACTATTTGCATAATGTAGGATCTATTGTGTGTATTTTATTAGTATCAGTACCAATGATATTATAATAGAGATATGCTACCCTCATACTAAGCGGCGTTCAATTATTGTTGAATTAGGTGAATGCGATATATAATACGGAACGTATGGTACAGAAAGATAGCTATATGTAGCCGCTAAGCAAAATTACGACAATTGTCTGAATTTGTCTGCAACAATTAGCGTGCGTTAATGCGATATCTACCTCTTTTTATTATAATATCATTGATCAGTACCTAATAGAAAACATTTCTGTCATTTGTTATTTATTTATTTTTTACACGACTTGAAAACAGCTAAATATGGACACAATCTATGAATGGGCGCGCGCGGCCTTATGGTAGCTGACTAACGGGGTGACTTAATGGGACGTTTTTTAAGATCTACTATCCGCCAGGATGTAGTGCCTAGGATGTAGTCTCCTGACGGTACATTTGTATTAGAAGGATTAGTTTCATTAAAAAAAAATATTAACACTATAAGATGTTTGTTTATACGACATTTTATAACGTAGTAAAGTTTCTCAGTAATTTTAAAATTGCATTGATATCGCATAGCGGTACCATACTCGAATGAAATTATGCATGTAGGTATTGTAGGTAGCAATGTAGCTTCCTCTCACAGAGTAGTAAGGCTACATCCGTTTCCAAATGTACCTGGTGCGGTAAAAATGCTAATGAGTCTGCAATTCCATTTCGAGGCCTAACCAATTTCTGGTTATTGTACCTCGTGTTCGTATCGAGGACATAATGAACCTTTTTGAATATACAGGGTGATTTTGAATTACTTAGCTATTTTAAAGGAGTCTCTCATTAATAAAAAATAAAAAATACATGTTTTATGTTTAGATATAATTTTTATAGAAAAAAATAAAGTTATGACGATCCAAAGTTTTCTCAAAATTGCCGAAATCGTTGGTCGTACTGCGCGCCAATACGCTACGTCACATAGCTGTCAACAACCGAGAATGTTAGATACTGCCTATGTATACGAAAACACGAACACCATCCAAATTAAATATCCTATACATTACTCTCGGTATTCTTACCCGTTTAAAATTTATAAAATGAAGCCACAAAAATACAGTAACTCACTTTTTTTATTAACTCAATTAGAAACATACTCATCGTATCACAATTCTAACATATGCATCGTTGTAACACTTTAAAACTTTAGGGCCAACTTAAGGCTAATTTAAAATCACATTGAACTGAATATTGCAGTTTATTGACAGCTTATTATTTGGTTTTAAATAACACACTTCCCAGTGATCTGCTACCACAAAGCGCACAGTTGGGTGGGGTGGCGGGCGCCGCGCGGCATCTTGTGTGAGGCAGAAGCCCTCCATTGATCAAACTGATAGTGTACTCCAGAGAGTTCCATAATTATTCAATTAAATTTAAAAATATTTTGTATCACCCAGAAACGACTGTTGATCTTCTAAAACGTTGCCCTAGCAACCAGTAACCAGAGAATACCTGCGTGCGCAACTCAAAATATTTTTTTCATAATCAGAAATTATTTCAAATAGGTTGACATGAAGTATTAAGCTGAACACACACCTAAACACGTCGTAGCAATTTTTTTTATTCTTTGTATGAAATTAAAAGAGAAGGGAAGAGAGGTTTCGTATAAGGACGCTTCCACACGTCAGACAATCGGTAGTCCAATTGTCATTCCGATTTGAGGCCTTTAGAGCGGGTTTGTAAGACGAGTGCTTTGTTAGTAAAGAATTCAAATGAGAAGAACATTTGAATGTCTCTCAGTCCGACTTGAGGCCTTTAGAGCGGCTTTGTAAAACGACTGCTTTGGTAGTAAGGAATTAAAATGAGAAGAACATTTGAATCTCTCTCAGTCCGACTTGAGGCATTTAGGGCGGTTTTGTAGGACGTGTGCTTTGGTAGTAAGGAATTCAAATGCAAAGAACATTTGAATCTCTCAAATCGAAAGAATTTATTCTCTTATAAAATTGAATCCACCGACTGACATCAGACCTTTTTAGCGAAATGGGCAATTTTAGAGTTTATTTCTAGGATAGATTCGTTTAAGGGTTGTTAACCAAGTCAAACATTTTAAAAAGCTATCCTGTTTTCTGCTTACAAAGCTGACATTCAAGTTTTCTTTTCTTTCCAATATAAAGTCGGCCGGCGATTGTATGATGTGTGCGGGCTGCCTAATGTATTGTTAATAATTATTGAAAGATAAGTTTCCTCCTTAGTGAAAATGAAAAATAGAATTTATTTTAGAAGATTTTAATGAATGACAGATTCGATTCAATGACAGTTTTTATTAATCAAAATACTCGAAATGTAAACAACATTATGACGAGTTTATTCCTGATATTACTTAATTTTGTGAATGGAAAATAGAAAAATAATATGGTGAAATTTTAGTAGGTATTAAACACAATTTCAACCTAGTGCGCGTTACGAAAGAATTCACGTATTTCCGCAGGATATTTCAATGTTCCGGTGACGTCTACCAGCTGAAGTTCAAGGTCATCTACTTGTTAACGTTATCCAGCAATGTGGAGTATTTCGGATATTCTTACGACAAAATTATGAAAAAAAAAAGGTTCTTTTTTTTGCACGGATGTGTTCTATTAGTGATTCTGATCTGAGAGAAAAAAAATAGCCAAGTAAATCATAATCACCCGGTATATATATTGTTTGAGATCTGATCATTGTGGAATTAAATGAAAAGTATAAATATAATAATAAATTCAAGAAGACTTCATTAGCGGAATAGGTATTATAATTTGGTACTCCCTTAATTAAATTAGGTAGATATTCGTCTGTGATGAACTGTCTCGCACGGTTTCATCCGCGTTCCCGTGATAGAAATTAGCCTATAATACTCGGGGATAATTAGTGTTGCCAGGTGTCCCGATTTGCGCGGGACGTCCCGATTTTCAGGGGTCTGGTGACACGTCCCGATTAACCCTTGATCGGGACGCCAAATGTCCCGATTTTTCACTAACCTCATGAGTCTTTACTATATTTGATAATTTTGACAGGAAAAGTGAATATAACCATGGACGAATAGATATATAACTAAGCTGCTACTACATAAAAATATTTTTGCTTTCATATTTTCTTACTAAATTCAGACTTTCACTACTGTCCCGATTTGAAACCCAAAATCCCGATTATTTTATCCTTACGTTCCGAAATTTGACATACGGGACCTGGCAACACTAGGGATAATGTAGCTTCCTATTAGTGAAAGAATTTTTTGAATCCGACAGGTAGTTCCATTTAAACAAACATATTGGTGTTAATAATAAAATTCCTATTTTTGATAGTTACATGTAAGGTACCTACTACATTTGACATACAAATACATATAATTTGTGCTAAAATCAGAACAGAATGTAGTTCATATTAATAGTTGCGTTAATTGAATTTGAGCAGTCGTTAGTGTCGTAAATGATAGATTGGATAACTTTAAGTCAAAGAATGCTATTCAGTTCTGAGTTTGAATTTTATTTTATCGTCCCAAACGAAATTTATTGAAATTGTTACCTATTTGAAAACATCTAAACCACTTTCTAGTTTTGGAGTAAATTGCTACGAATGTGCGCTGTCATCTCTTTAATTTGTGGCGGCTGCATTTTTGTGATCTACTTTTTATATGTAGGCACGTTAACCGATAAAAGTAATAACAACTCACAACAAACTAATATCTATACTTACAACTTTAATCTGTGTCTATACTACAAAAGTTAATTAGGTACATTACGTAACAATATTCTTGTTAACATAAAATATATTTTATTGTTTTACTAGCAACTCGGACCGCATGCATTTTAAAATTCCATTCAGAGTGGACACAAAAAATAGAAACAACATTTTCCGGAACAGGCACCTGTTCTTGTTCGGCTTAGTGATAACAGCGAGAAAACTGTAAACGCTATTACCTAAGTAGAGTTTGCTGCGCCACAAAGATAAATATCTCATTACTGCAAGCTGGTGTATACCAGAGATCAGCACGATCTTCAGCGCCTCCGGCTGCTGGATGGAGAGTTGAGTTGCCGTTCTTTGGTTCAATTCAGTGTATTAATCACTTACTGTATTGGAATCATTCATCATCTAATAGACGCAAATTCTTTGGAAACTTTTTAAGTTGCTCAAAACTCGTTTTTTAGGCTTCCGCAGTCTGTACCTCAAAAGAAAAGAAAACGGAACCCTTATAGGATCACTTTGTTGCCCGTCTGTCAGTCCGTCTGTCACCCCTTTTCTCGTAGAGGTAACAAGTTGAAATTAATATCAAATACTCTTAAACTTAGTCAACGCAATCAAAAGATACGGCCGTTTATTCCTATATTGTACTTCGCGTTGACCTAGAATCATGAAAGTTGAAATCATCCAGATTCTTAATTGCTTACTTGTAGCATTTCTTCACGTAGGTACGCTCTTTCATCTTTTATCACTCGCAAAAAATGCATTTTTGTCACCTACCATAGATAGGTATAGTAAGTAAACTAGCAAGCCAGAAAGAAAAAAAGATGGACCTCATTTATAGAGTAAGAGCCCACGATGATCTGACCTTCGTCATTTTATAAAACCTGAAAGTTTCTCTGTGTATGTCCCTAATAGAGGTAAAAACGATCCCCGAATATGAAGTTTGGATCGCGGTGGCTTTGGAAGTTATCAGGTAGCAAAGGTGTCAAAAATTGCACCTCAAATTCGTTAAAGTATAAAGGTCAGTTTTTATATATTTTATTTGGACTAATATTAGAAATCACGTCGTCCATTGTCAGACACATTGAATGGTGGAAACCCCCTGTCAGACACCCTAAAGTATTAAAAAATATTATTCAACTTTCGTCATTTTATAAAAGCTGAAATTTATATATGTTACTTGACGAACTATCAAACGATGATTTCTCAGTTGTCAGACACTTTCGATGGTGGCTTTGCCGTGTCAGACACATTAAAGGTCTACCGTAGGTGCGAGCGCGAGGTATATTCAATGTGATTTATTTTACAAACGAAAAGAGATAGACCCATAGTTATTTTGGAGAGTTTGTAGATTAAATCATGAAATTAATAAATCATGCAAAAAAGTCTACATCAATGACCCAGTTTTAGAGTTACAGATCAAAAATCTAAAAAAACACTAGTTTTTTGAACATTTTTTTACATAATATCGTTATTTTTATTAGATTTTTGTTCCATATTTTTATTTTATTTCTACTTATCAACCAGATAAACTTTCTAGCTTTGAAATGACACTACTTTGAACAAAATACACGTATTACTTAAAGAGAAACAAAGACAAAACTAAAAGATGAACATTTCATTAAAAAATAAATTAAAGCGCCGAACGCACTATTAAGGCCATATTTGTATTTGTTTACTTGGAGTGTAAATAAATAATGTTAATTTCTCCCATAAGTTCTAATTTATTGTAAACGCAAACGCGATAGGTAGTTTACTTACGTTAATTCTTTACACTCGGGGTACCTACTGAAGCATATTTTCATTTACCACCATACCATATTTTCAAGGGTATCAGTTTTTATATATTTTATTTGGAATACTATTAAAAATCACGTCGTCCATTGTCAGACACTTTGAACGGTAGAAACCCCCGTCAGACACACTTAAAGTTTTAAATAATAATGCTCATCAATTCGTTTTTTTCCTTGTTTCTTTTTACGTAATCGGTGTATTTTGTTCAAAATAGTGTCATTTGAAAGCTATAAAGTTTATCTAGTTGATAAGATGAAATAATATAAAAATATGGAATAAAAACCTTATAAAATAAAGGTGATTATAAAAAAAAAAAACAAAATAATGGTGTATTTTTAGATTTTTGATCTATAACTCTAAAACTGGGTCATTGATGTAGAATTTTTTGCATGATTTATTAAATTTCATAATTTATCTGCAAACGCTCCAAAATAATTATGGGTCTATCTCTTTTCGTTTGTTAAAAAAATCACATTGAATATACCTCGCGCTCGCACCTACGGTAGATCTTTAATGTGTCTGACACGGCAAACCCACCATCGAAAGTGTCTGACAATGGGCGACGTGATTTCTAATATTATTCCAAATAAAATATATAAAAACTGACACCCTTGAAAATATGGTATGGTGGTAAATGAAAATATGGTTCAGTAGGTACCCCGAGTGTAAAGAATTAACGTGAGTAAACTACCTATCGCGTTTGCGTTTACAATAAATTAGTACTCATGGGAGAATTAACGTTAATTCATTACAGTCCAAGTAAATAAATACTAATGGTACCTTAATAGTGCGTTCGGCGCTTTAATTTATTTTTTAATGAAATGCTCATCTTTTAGTTTTGTCTTTGTTTCTTTTTAAGTAATCGGTGTATTTTGTTCAAAGTAGCGTCATTCGAAAGCTAGAAAGTTTATCTGATTGATAAGTAGAGATAAAAAAAAAATATGGAACAAAAATCTTATAAAAATAACGGTGATTATAAAAAAAAAACAAAATAATGGTGTATTTTTAGATTTTTGATCTATAGCTCTAAAACTGGGTCATTGATGTAGAATTTTTTGCATGATTTATTGAATTTCATGATTTATCTGCAAACGCTCCAAAATAATTATGGGTCTATCTCTTTTCGTTTGTAAAAAAAATAACATTGAATATACCTCGCGCTCGCACCTACGGTAGATCTTTAATGTGTCTGACACGGCAAAGCCACCATCGAAAGTGTCTGACAATGGACGACGTGATTTCTAATATTATTCCAAATAAAATATATAAAAACTGACACCCTTGAAAATATGGTATGGTGGTAAATGAAAATATGGTTCAGTAGGTACCCCGAGTGTAAAGAATTAACGTGAGTAAACTACCTATCGCGTTTGCGTTTACAATAAATTAGTACTTATGGGAGAATTAACGTTAATTCATTACACTCCAAGTAAATAAATACTAATAGTACCTTAATAGTGCGTTCGGCGCTTTAATTTATTTTTTAATTAAATGCTCATCTTTTAGTTTTGTCTTTGTTTCTCTTTAAGTAATCGGTGTATTTTGTTCAAAGTAGCGTCATTCGAAAGCTAGAAAGTTTATCTGGTTGATAAGTAGAAATAAAATAAAAATATGGAACAAAAATCTAATAAAAATAACGATATTATGAAAAAAAATGTTCAAAAAAATAGTGTTTTTTTAGATTTTTGATCTGTAACTCTAAAACTGGGTCATTGATGTACACTTTTTTACATGATTTATTAATTTCATGATTTAATCTACAAACTCTCCAAAATAACTATGGATCTATCTCTTTTCGTTTGTAAAATAAATCACATTGAATATACCTCGCGCTCGCACCTACGGTAGACCTTTAATGTGTCTGACACGGCAAAGCCACCATCGAAAGTGTCTGACAACTGAGAAATCATCGTTTGATAGTTCGTCAAGTAACATATATAAATTTCAGCTTTTATAAAATGACGAAAGTTGAATAATATTTTTTAATACTTTAGGGTGTCTGACAGGGGGTTTCCACCATTCAATGTGTCTGACAATGGACGACGTGATTTCTAATATTAGTCCAAATAAAATATATAAAAACTGACCTTTATACTTTAACGAATTTGAGGTGCAATTTTTGACACCTTTGCTACCTGATAACTTCCAAAGCCACCGCGATCCAAACTTCATATTCGGGGATCGTTTTTACCTCTATTAGGGACATACACAGAGAAACTTTCAGGTTTTATAAAATGACGAAGGTCAGATCATCGTGGGCTCTTGGGCTATTATGTCTGTTTGTCCACATATTCTATGTCCCTAGCCTGAATCATTCTGAACAGATTTATCGCTAAGGATCGATTGCGTCCTAAAACTGAAAACAATAATAAAGTTATTTAGGAAAATAGTTAGATGTATAGGAATAGATAGCTTAGGATCATCAATTTCATAGAACGGGTGCACGGGAGATCCCATTACATCGGCGATACTATAGTTATTAGAGGCAAGAACGGCTCAGTGAGCAAGTCATTGGGTTAATGGAACGCCCGGATCGTTGCATCGCTTTGCTTATGCATCCGAGCGTATCACAGGGAAGGAATTGGTATAATTATATGAAACGCCTTGGAATTTAGACTTGAGCCTTGTAAAACTGGTTGTTACAGAAGTACTGCACCTCATCGGCGAGCCAGACTTTCGCGACGTGCGTCTGCGATGGGAATTCGGGAAGGACGACGAAGAAGATCGGCCCAAGTTGGTTGCCTTCCAAGTACACTATTGTGAACTACAAGCGTGGGGACAGTATCGATGTCGTACAAAGGTTAATTTTTAATTACCCAAATATTGCTAAGAAATATCGTAGGAATCGTATCAAAAAGGACGCGATATTGGCCTAGGTCACGTGTCGCGTTTTTATTACCGCAAATAAAAACCAAAGTGAACTTTCTACCAAGGTGTGAGATCATTGACATACTATAAAGTGCAGTGGGCACCGACATTAACGTGTAGCGAAGTATGAGAGTGTCGACAATGTAGTACCTATGCAGTAATGAGTTGGCACTCCGAAACGGGAGATAATGGGCCCAGGTTTGCGCATTGAGCGTGACCGTAGCACGACTGCGACGAGAAATATGCCCGCCACTCATTATTGCAGCTACATTACGTGATAATGTTATTATAATAAAAACACCGCACGGTGACCGCAAAAAATATAACGCACCCTTTGTTCATTAGTTTAACATTCCCAGGATATTTATTTATTTATTATTATTTAGACCATTTAGACTGATGAAGCAATATACCTACATCACCATTAAAATATATCAAACCTCTATATCTCCACATTATAGGTAATACTAGTGGCTCTGAGAGCCTGTAGACCTCACGAGTCTGTCTTTGAATAGCTTAAAACGCCATTTTGAAAAAAATCTATAAACTGAATCGACAAAATAAACCATATAATTATCGAACCTGCTCACAACATTTAGAATAGAATAGAATAACTTTTTATTTGACAGTAAAACAATCAACTATGCTAATACATACTTAATTATAATTAATTTATTATACTGCCAAAAAAGGGTAACCGCTCAGCAATATTGTTGTGGTATTAAGCCACAACGCTGATTTTCAGCGGCAACCTTAGTTGACGTTTGGACGCACCTGCTACAGAATGGATGCTCTTAAAAATTAGAAAAAAACAATATGCTAAAATTAAATATAAAGTAATTATAACAGAGAGCAGCAATTAACACAGCAGAAATAAATAACTTTCCTAAAAAGTAATAATAATAAAAAAAAATCTAAATTACATTAAAATAACCTTTTTAATACCTTCTGTCGAATTTATACGCCGCCGCCGCAAAACTAAACAATATAAAAAATATAATAAAAAAAGATTTTTAAAAAAGAAAAAAGATTTATTAGTATCGGTTGAGAAATGCGACTTGCAGAGGAGATCAGCCGGAAATCCGCTGGACAGACATACGAAAGCATTTTTGCCCAAGCTGAAACGGAGACACTTCACTCGCGCGAACTCGCTCTATCAATAATAGTCGATATAAAATATCAGTATCATTAATGAAAACGGCATTATTATCATTCTAGGTAATCGATCATTTGGATGAAGAAAAATCAGTTAAGCCGTCGACCACGGAATCATCATCCACATCAACGTCGACCCAACCGCCTGGCGGGCGTCGCGGGCGCACCTACAGCACGCGCATCATAGGACTGCGCATGGCTACCACGTACTCGTTTGAAGTGCGCCCAGTCAGGCGGGATGCGCGTGACCTCGCTGACCCGCACTCTATCGGTTCCAAAATAATCATAGTACCCACCAAAGGATGTAAGTAATTAAATTATCCAACTGATGTTCTGATGATAATACTGTATGGTATAATGGTATTATTTTCTATTTCGGTACATTTGGGTTTATAGTTTCAGCTCGCGCTACGCAGTGTCTTCCTCACGCCAGTGAGGTAGAAGTATCTACGGGGCCCTTCTTTGGCGGTCGCATCGCAGTGGAAGCCGCAGACGGGGGCCCAGAACGGTGCTCCATTCAGGGTAACCCCAACAGCGCACAAGACGCATACATCTTGCGGATACACCATGACGAATGCGGTTCTGAAGTTAATGACACCACAGTAGCGACTTACGTTATCGTACAAGAAAATCTACCGATACTCACACATAGCACCAGACGGTAAGAAAAGATAAAATCGAACGAAATACCTACACGCTTTCAAACCGATGTTACGCTTTCAAATTGTAAACGCCTGTTTTTATTTACAGCTTTTTGGTTCTATGCACTTACAAGCCGGAGACGTTGACCGTTAGAGCCGGCATTAACCTGCCCAAAACGAATCCTGGAGATGTGCTTCATCAAACGAAACCACACAGTGGCTCCGTGGAACCGTTCGATAATCAAGATATGGATTATAACGAGCTTCAGCCTGCCAGACTCGAGGCAAGAAAAGAGGAGACTCATCAAAGTCAGTAATACCTATATTTGAAGAATTACTTTGGTTGTTTTTTAGTCTGAATGACAACTTTTTTTTTCAGGTGTTATAGGCGAAGTTTCTTTAGTCATCTTTTTGGTAGTAGCCGCTTTTGGAGGGATCGCATTATTGATATGGAAAGTGGTACCTCAATCAGACAAAGACAACATATCGATTGCGACAGTATCTTCTCTTAGAAGCGGAATTTTCGGGAGACGGAATAGAGATAGATTTTCTGACCAAAGCTCCGTGTATTCAATTACACTGTCGGAGAAGGAAGATGGTCCAGTGCAAAAACCAAATGATGGTGATAACACATCGGAAGCGTGATTTATTAATAACCTTACTATCAAACATTTAATTAAGTGCACGCTGCACGTGTTCTGAAGCTAGACGAGAAGAGAGCGGTAATGCTTGACTAATGTAAATATTAGAACCAAAAATAGTTAATGACTTTACAATATGGCCAAGTAAATATGACATTGTAGGTACATATAAACGACAACGACAAAAAGTGAAATTGAAATGATGAAATCTATTTTCGGCACATTTATGCGATGACATAGAGACCAGTATTTTTTTTTGCACTTTGATTGAACACTTATATTATGTTTGTATCATTGGTGTGATTACCATAGAACAAAAAGTGTTAAACTTATTTAGAGTTGCTGTAAAAGTTTGTGGGATATTGATGTTTTACAAAAAATATTGTTAAATAAATGTTTTTTGTTAAGCATCAGTATCGTATGATACTTTCGGTTAACCATTTTGTTTGTTACTTTAAGATATTTTAAGACCATGGCTTATTTCCTGAAGCACCAAACTCGATCTACAAGATATTAAAATTGTGTTGTCGAATTTGTTGAATACAGGTTTTGTTACTAATAACATTATGCTAATAAGAATAAGGAGTTTCCTAACATCGGGAAATAAGCTCGAAAGAGTGTGATTAAAACAAAAGTTAAAACTTACTGTTATTTTATTTTAATACATCCTCTGGTTTATCCAACACAAAAATTTGTCCTTCCATCTTCAATTCAGGAAACAAAAATTGGTTAACAACATCGTTTAGTTCTTCTAAAGCTATTTGAGCATGTAGTCTAACAACAGAGTCTTCATTGGAATCACTGTAAAGGGCTTTTAAAGATCTGTATATTGGCAGTAAATTCTCCTTTAACTCTACCAATGTCTCTTTACCCAGTCCCTTGATCAAACTTGATATCACCATGACTGCAGCTCTTCTGCATTCGATTGCTTTATCAGTCTCTATTATACTCCAGACACATAGCAATACCTGAAAATTAAGGTGATGTCATGTTTTCGATTTACATATTCATTCACTACGTAGAAACTCTCAAGAGGACCGCGAGGGAACTCGCCTGGGAAGTTGTAATAATCCTACGCGCCTATAACTAATAGTGCAAAAACAATATCGATGCCAAAACTAAGTCTAGTTAGTCCTGGGTTAATAATAAAATCCCACACAAGTATGTTTTTGTATCCAGGTCCCTGAGTATGATCTCACTTACTGTAACTAGTAAAACAAACTATTATGTATTCTGTGACCGTGCATTGCTAGCCCGCATTAATAGATCGCTTCGAGCGAGGGCATAAGTTCGTAGTAGGTACCTACTATTATACCATTTCAAACGCGCTGGGAACGGAATTTTATTTTCTAGCTATGCATTCATTAGTTTTTCTGTTTATTCATGTGTCAATGTTTTTGAAGTATTATCAGTCTAAAACTGGAGTGAAGCTATTCAGATGAGGAATACTAGCTGTCCCCCGCAGTTTCACTTGCGTTAACGGTATAAAAACCTTAATACTCGGGGATAATGTAGCTTCCTATTAGTGAAAGAATTTTACGAATCTGACTGATAGTTCCAGAGATTAAACCCGTTTAAACATATAAAAAGACTTCCGCTATATTATCCATATATACGTATATAAAAATGAATTCCTATTTCCCTTGGTCACGCCATATCTTGAGAACGACGTACCATCTTTTTTTAAGTTTTCTAAAATTCTGTAGAAGGTTCTTACGGTTTTTTTTTTGGAAAGTTGGTAGGGAGCTAGTAATAGTAAAGATTGGGAACAAACCAACCTTTCGCTCCGCAGATCAGAGAGATCTTATACTTTCCTAAGATCAAAGTAACTTATAAATGTTAATCTGGAGCTTGTTGTGTGAATCTATTCAGCCATATAGTGTGACTTTGTAACAACAATCCTCACAGAATTTCGTATTTAATAATATTAGGTAGTAGTATAAATTACCTCATAAATAATGGAGCCAATCCTGTAATGGATAACCAGAGCGATTTCAGCCAAGTTGGAAAGAGCAGATGTTCTTATTAAAGGATCTTCATCTCGGCATCCACAGAGCATTGTATTCAACAGTATAGTCTTATGGACTACTGCCATTTCACCTACAAAAAGCCGAGAGAAGTTAAAGCAATCTTATAAATTATATTACACTTATGTGTATATGTGTGGCCTGCTTGATGGAAAGCGGTTACCGTAGCCATAGAGACGCTTGCAACACACGGGGCATAATACGCTGATATTGAATAAAGCCCACATAAACAATATGAACTGTATTTCAAGGTAAAGGATTTAAAGTAGATGACCTAACCACAAAAAGTAGCACTCATAAGTACATTATGTGGAGGTGTGGAGCCAACACTCGGGCGTTACCGACCCTTCCCCCCTCCTCAATGAGCTCTGGCGACCTTACTAAAGCGCAGGAATGCAACATAAAGTTATTTGGCTGCTGTATTCTGTAAAGTGGAGGTACTGTGAGTCAAGCTGGTCTTAGAGCTAAAACACGCAGCACTCTACCTCTCTTAAAATTTAAAAGCTATGTACCATTATGAATGTTTTCCTCAATAAGATTTATACTTACCAAGTCTCTTAGTGACCTTAACAATAACATCCCCAATTTTCATCCTCAATTCAGAAATCTTATTCAGAGTATCACTTGTTTCAATAATGTCTTCCTTGGAGGATACTTGTAAGAACTCTTTACACAGTACATGCAAGACATCATCTGTACAATGGGTGCACAGGGATGCTAAACCATTGACAGCTGATAGGTAAATATAGGAATCTGGATCTTTTAGTTGCTCCTGAAAAAATGCATCCTTATTGAACATATTTATAATTTATATTAGATATCAGAGCTTTAATCAACTTATTGAGTAACTATAAGCTTTTTAAATTCATACCTGAAAGAGACAAAATATGTAATGCTTCTTGGAAATAGTTTCTGAATCTGCAGCATCAATTAGTTTTGTCAACTCTATTATTCCATGAGCTCTTACTGGCAATAAATTATCAAACACATCAGATATTGCCTTCCCAAATGGTGTATCTGATTGTTGAGGCAGGTCAGATGTTATCAATAATAAAGCTTCATTACATAGAATGTGATTAAAACTGGAAGTATCCTTAGACATCTTCTTCAATACTGGTATTAAATTATGAAATCTCTTTTCCAAATCTTCACTATTAGAGTTTGATAATATTGTATTCAATAAAACTAGAGCAATAGTGATACACTCGTCATTTGACTTAGCATCAGTTTTGGAAATAAAATGTTCTATGAAATTGAAAACAATTGAGGGATTTGTTTTTAAAGATGTTATCACTTTAGGTGATGTAGATATTTCAGAGAGCAACTGAAGTATAATAGCATATTGCTCATCAATTTTATCTAAGAGAACTGGTTCATCTTCCATAGCTAGTAATGTATTATCATTGCTTTTTCTTTGCCTTTTAACACTCAGTTCAATTAGTATCAGTAGAGAAATCTCAAATATGTTTTTGATTAATTCATTATCTGTTGCAGCTTTAAATAAATGTAAAAAGAAAAGCAGCCTATCTTCATTAGGAATATCAATATGATCAATTCCTAATTTTATGGCCATACCAGCATCATATTCTTCAATTTGAAGGTTTGGTGTACTGGTCTCCTTTCCAAATAAATATATCTTTGTGATATCAGACACTTCAACTTTATTCAATTTCTCTAGACATTTCAATATAATATCTCTTAACTTTGTTTTCATGTCATTACTTCTTGTGCATTTAACACCCAACAAAAAGAGGATATATAAATTGGGTCTCAAAAGTTTTGCTGCCCAATCTAATTTTGTTATACACACACAGGCATGCAAAACATTTACTTTGTGCTCTATCTCATGAGGTGAGAGTATTATAGTACCTGGTAAATTAGATTTGGATACCAATTTTTCATATTCTAATGCTTGAAAGATTTCTTTAACCAAATCCTTCACAGGACTTGATTGGGTATACTTCTCATTAAGACTCAACACACATGCCACAGCAGTTGCCAAATAATGTGTGTTGTTCAATGATAATATCTGATTTAATTGTGCACAAATATTATTAAGGTAATCAACTTCAGAATTGCTTCCATGTTTAGCTGTTACTAATCTACAGATCATATCAATTTTCTTCCATTCAAAACCAGTATCAATGTCATAGCTTTCAATGAAGCATCTGATGAGGCTCAATAACCCACCCGGCATGAGAAGTCGTTGGCTTAACTCCTTTGCTATCACTCTCTTTACAAATGCTGGAGGAGATGGGTTTTTTACACTTTGCAGTATTAAGAGTTCCTTCATAAGGATTGGTTGAAAACAATTGGCAACCAGATGGTCATATATTTTAGCATACTTTTGTTGATCTATACGAAATTTGTCATACATTTCATTTGTCATAACAAAGTTATTGTAAGTACCTGGCTTTTTTAGTGGTGCAAATGATAATTGTATTAATGCGGCCAAATAGTCACACAAATGTAATGTGATAATAATGTTTTTTAGAACTGGTATCTTGTAGCTTTGTGTGTAGAAATCTGTACATTCTAGTAACATTTCATACTTTTGTTCATCACTAAAGTTGAGTGTAGGTATAATGGCAGCAGACGAACATCTCTTTGATAAAGATATTCCCAAACCGGGTATCAGACATGGTGATATACCCAGAGAGGTAATCAGTTGAAAGCAGGTACGAAGCAGTTTCTGATTCTTCACACTGATAAGTATTGTATTATCATTAATAATTTCATTAGCCAAGTCATCAAGTGTATTAATTATCTTTTGAAGAAAAGATTGAAGAATCTGAAATGTGTTAAGATTTTCCTCCCCCACATGTTCTTGCTCTTTATTTCTGAAGGTTTGGACATGAGCTGATAAAAATTCACACTGGCCTTCTGGAAATTAGATCACTCAATTAGTCATACTATTGCTAAGTACTAAAATATCATAAGTAAACTACATATTGTAGGTACCACAAGTATGATGGCTGTTTTGACATGGGTGTGTCTACTTAACTCGCTATGCATATCTTTTTGGGTCTGATTTAAATATGGGCTGTCAAAACGGCCATCACAGCGTGCCGCTAGTTTAGTTGTTTTGTTTTGCTTTCTTACCTTCTTGAGTCAATTTCTCAATTCTTTCGAATATTTCTTTTACTCTCAACATTTTGATGTCATAGAAACTGGCTTATAAGTACGCTTATAATGAGGATAAAGAATAATTCAATAAAAATACTATTGTTATTATTATTTTATGTTATTTTCACATTATTATAGTTGTCTAATCCTATTCACTTTAGTTAGCATGTTAAAAGTATGTACTATAAAAATATCAACAAGGTTATCCAGTTCACGCAAAGTGTATATAGGTATTTCTATTTTATTTATCCCGTCTGCTGTTTTTTTTTTTTTTTTTCTTTGGCAATCGTCTTGGTCAGACATTTCTGCCAGTGTCAATGTAGATAAAAACGAGGAAACGGAATAAAACAGAAAAATATGCCTAACTTCGGAAATTTGGAAGGAACAAGGAGATCAGGAAAGTAAGTGATTAATAGGATTAGAAAAGATTTAGGGTGTGAAAAGGATAGATGTTACACTTTAATATTATTACATAAAATAAAGGAGGATATAATATTATAAATATCATTAGAATTATAAGACAGTAAGGATGAGATGTTTAATGGGAATGGAACATGGAGGGATATTAAACTTTCTAAAAAAGTAGATCGGTCATAAAGTTGGCAAGCAAAGAAGATGTGGTTAAGGTCACCCACATCGTCACCACATACACAATTAGGATTGTCCACAATGTGCAGTTTAGTTAGATGAGCTGGAGTACACACGTGACCCAAACGCATACGAACAATAATTGAAGTTGAAACTTTACAAAGATTCACCCGGAAGAACCAAGGTTTATTAGGGATGAACGGTTGAATATTAAAATAGTGTCGACCCTTGCCACTTGCCCAAAGCTTATTCCAAGATTCTTGGAGATAAGCTCTAGGCAAAGCAGCAAGGTCATGACAATAATTTTGGTAAGGGAATAAGTCCCCACACTCTACAGCCTGGTTGGCAAGCTCATCGGCCTTTTCATTACCTGTAATACTATTATGGCCAGGTACCCAACACAGATTGACTAAAAAACCTTTATCAAAACATTTGTAAAGGAGATCTCTAACTTGAAGGATTACAGGATATTGAAATTTTGATGTAAATGGAAATCTATTTATAGTTTGAAGGACGCTTAAGGCATCCGTAAAAATTACCGTTTTTTTAAGTTTCATAAGAAGTATATACTGAAGTATTTCTGGTGGTAATTTAATTTTTTGGACAATATTATACTGACTATGGTATACACCTATACCAACATACCCACTAGAAGAATGCTTGGAAGCATCACTATAAATGCAGTGTGATTCTGGAAAATTGTTAAGTAATTCAGAATTGAAATTAGCGTTTGCATTGTTATCATTTTTCTGTACATTAAAGTTATAGCAGATATTAGGAGAAAAAATTAAAGCTTTATATTGACAGTTAAACAAAGGGAGACGGTTTGTACGATGAATAGGTGCTACAATTGCAACAACTTTTTTATAACTATTAACAAGACATGGGGGAGATTTATGTTGCCAATACGATGATGAAGTTAAAGATTCAACAAGAGATTTAAGTTTAGGAATAAGAGGATGGTTATTAAACTGCAAGGCACGAAATATAAAATTGTCTGATAAAAATTGGCGCCTCAAAAATAGAGGAGGATCACAGCATTCAACTTGCAAAGCATTGATAGGGCTAGACTTCATTGAACCAGTTATAATTCTTAAGGCTTTTGATTGGATACTATCTAATTTCTTGAACCCAGCCACGCTACCAGGTATCAATAAGAATGTCCCATAATCAAGAATACTTCTTATTAGAGCATTATATATAAGCTTCAAAGAAAAGGGATGTGCGCCCCACCAAACACCAGACAGACATCTAAGCATATTTAGAAGGCGTTCACACTTGGACACTACATAATCACAATGTGGTAGACCAGTGAGTTTTGAATCCAGAACCAATCCTAAAAATTTGACTTGACTTTTGACTGGAATAGTTTCATCATCATATGATATGTTTATTGGAGGTGGCATACGCTTTCTCGTAAACAAAACTGCAGTACTCTTCGAAGTCGATAAGTTTAAACCATTTTTATCTAACCAGATTTTTAAATGTTTTAGTGCTAAAGATAAGTGTGAATTAGCAATATTAATTGATGGATCAGAAAAATATAAAAGTAAATCATCAGCATATTGTAATACGCTCACTGAATTATTAAGAGAAGATTTTAGGTCATATGTGTAAATGTTATAAAGAAGGGGACTCAATACTGACCCTTGAGGGAGACCTTTCCATAGTGATCTTTGAGTCTTACTAGAATTATTATTATAAGAGTCTAAAGTAATAACTCTTTCACACAGAATATTCATTATGAAATTTGTGAGCATCTCTGGAACCTTTAGTTTACGTAATTTGTCCCTCAGGACAAGTAAAAGGACACAGTCATAAGCTGAGCTTATATCAAGAAATACTGCCAGAATTGAATCATTACGAGAAAAAGCTAAGCGAATATCAGTGGTAAATATACTGATGCTGTCAATTGTGCTTCTACCCTTTCTAAAACCAAATTGACTATCAGCTAGCAAGTCTTTACTCTCAATAAACCATTCCAAACGGTTTTTAATTAAATGTTCAGTAATTTTTAATAATACTGAAGATAACGCTATTGGTCGATATGATGAAACATTAGATGGTATTTTATTCGGTTTTAATATTGGCAACACTAGTTGCGTTTTCCATGCCGAAGGAATAAAGCACTTATTACACGTTCCTATTTTTAGGATCCTAACTAGGAAATAGGAACGTGTAATCGCAGAAAGAACGGTTAGTGTCCTAAGTAGTGAGATAGGAAGGTCCCAACCGCTCTGCTTCCTTAAACAGGAAAGTGTAATCGCGTCGCTCCGATTTAGGACGTTTAGGGATGTAACATTGTTCTTCAAAACATCGATGTTTTGAAATAATTATATAAGGCTTCTAAAGTCTTGGCGTATATTTTGAGGGATGAATGTATAGGTCATTAGTAATCAAAAAACAATAATAGAATAATAATCCGTACAATATATAATTATTTCAAAACATCGATGTTTTGAAATAATTATATAAGGCCCTTCTAAAGTCTTGGCGTATATTTTGAGGGATGAATGTATAGGTCATTAGTAATCAAGAAACAATAATAGAAAAATAATCCGTACATTGAAAGTACTACATTATTTATAAATTAATACTTGGTACTTACTTAAATAAAGTTCAATTTTGTTTTATTTTAATATAAAGGAGCTCATTTGTATTCATTGAAATTTTAATTTGTGTGATCGGTTTGAGAGAATAAAAAACTTAAAACATCGGAAGAACATCGATGTAAGTATAGTTATATTTTTTTTAAATCGACCTTTGTTACATCCCTACGAGTCGTCCGTCCCGCTTTAAGTATAGTTGCTATACTCTTTGCCGCGTCCTAGTTAGAAAGCAAGATAGTGTAGTGTAATAAGTAGCTTCCTGCTTCCTTGTTAGAACCATCCTAGTTAGGATCCTAAATATAGGAAGATGTAATAAGCCCTTAATACCGGAACACATTGCAGAATTAATAATATTTAAATAATAAGTAAGAGCCTGATCACCTAAATTCGTTAAAAAGGAATATGGAATACCATCTTCTCCTGGAGCCGAATCTTTTACAACTGAGAGTACTCCTTTCAATTCACTTTAACGAAAATAAAGTGTTAAGATCTGTATGGAAATCTGCAGATGATGAAGATATTACTAGATCTTTTTGTGGAGCACACTGAGGAGCCAGATGATCCAAGAATTCTTCAGCAAGTGAAGGTGGAATAAAAGGAGCACTACCAGTATTCAGTGAAGATTTAAATCGTCGTATATTACTCCAGACAGTAGATGCTTTTGTATCAGGAGAAATTGAGGAACAGAATCTTCTCCAACTATCAAATTTCTTTTTTTTAAATAATTTCTTTGTATTATTAATTGTATTTGAAAGTGCTTGAAAATTTTCTGTGGTCATACAGTTACAATAAATTTTTTCAGCTTTTCGTTTTTTAATGGCCTCTGTACAGTCACTATCCCACCAAGGCGGGGAAGGAATATTATTAGTAACTGCATTTTTTAAGGGAAAGATCTCCTCAGCTGATTCAACAATTGCCTTTGTCAAAGCATCTGAACAAACTGTCTCACCATGTAGAATACTTGGGAAAGATGAGACCTTATTCTCTACTGTGAATTTAAATTTGACGGGCCAGTTGGCGCAGTTGGTTAAGGTTCGCCTTACGCGCCGCAGGCCGTGGGTTCGATTCCTACACAGGACATGCATTTGTGTGCATGAACATGTCTGTATGTCCTGAGTCTGGGTGTAATTATGTATATTAAGTATGTATTTACAAACAAAAAGTAGTATATGTATTATATCAGTTATCTGGTTTCCATAGTACAAGCTCTGCTTAGTTTGGGATCAGATGACCGTGTGTGAGGAATGTCCCGGGATATTTATTTTTATTTATTTATTTATTTAAATTTATCCCAGTCAGCATCTGAAAGTCTATATTTTAAGCGTGGGTTTCTTTGCAGTTTCTTTGGTTTACTATCAGGAAATGAAATAATAATAGGAAAATGGTCACTACCAAATGTTGAAGACATTGTATACCAGGACAATGAGGCTGCCAAATTAGGAGTGCAAATAGACAAATCTATAGCACTTATACCTTCATTAGGTCCAGTGCGACGTGTTGCAGAACCATTATTCAATATGCATAGGTTATTTGAATCTACTATTTCTAACAAATCTTCTCCATGACAATTATTTTTAGAGCTTCCCCATGAACAATGTTGAGAGTTAAAATCTCCCAACAGCATAAAGGGTTTTGGAAGAGAAGAAATAATGTGGTTAATTTCAGTGAAAATAGTAGGGGAGGGATGAGGGATGTAAATAGAAACAACACAAATATTATTAATCATGGCAGCTATTATTGAAAAGTTATCACTATGAGGAGGAAGAGGAAAAGAAGAATATGGATAAATATTTTTGATGAGTATAGCTACCCCGCCATACCCATCTACTCTGTCTTCTCTGAGACAGCTATATTCAGGGATTTTAAAATTATAATCATATTTAAGCCAAGTTTCAGATAAAACAATGACAAATGGCTCAAATTTATTAATAAGGTAAATTAAGTCACTTTTTTTATTAATTATGCTTCGGCAGTTCCATTGTATTAGGTGTCTGTGATCCATTAAGGAGTAGATTCTTAAAAATTTCAAGTAAAGGGGCAACGTGGGACGGTATAATGGAAGATTGGGAGAGGATATCGATCAAGGATATGATTATGTCATTAATGGAGGGATCAGTAGTATTAGTGTCTTTTTTAAGTGCACAACCATTATTGATTGGAGAAGGAACATTATAGTCTTTGGTTAACTGTTCATGAGCAGCGCGATCATAACCATTGGATGAATGTATATTATGTGAATGAGTGCGAGGTTGGAGAAATACTGTTTTTTTATAAGATGTCTTCAATGGTTGATTGTGAGAAGAAGAATTTTGAGAAGGTTTATTAGGGTTGGTAATGAGAACATCAGAAAATAATTTTGAGACAGGAGGGTGGAATTTAATAGCTTCAAAATATGAAATACAACTTTCAGCCATTGAAGATTTGATTCTCTTTTGACGTTCAAATTCAGGACATGTTTTACTAGTTGCATAATGTAGTCCCTCACACATGCAACATGAGGGATTTTCAACCGTGCATGAGTCACCAGAGTGATCCTGCCCACATTTAAAACACTTAGGTTTAGACCTACACTGTAATCTTGTATGTCCATATCTGCAGCAATTGAAGCATTGTATTGTTGGATATGAATATAATTCTACAGAAAGTGAGTTATAGCACATAAAAATTCGCTTAGGTAAGACTTGCCCATCAAAAGTTAGTACAACTGTTTGAGAAGGCTTCCATACTGGAGAACCCTCTATCATTACTTTAAAGTTCAGACGTCTTACTTTTAGGATCTTGCCACAACCTATCGGTACAGATATATTTTCAGTTACCTCTTCAGGTGACCAATCAGCCGGAACACCACGAACAACACCCATTCTTGTAACATTAAATGAAGGAATAAAAGCCTTAAGTTTATTTAATTCCAAACTATTATGAGTAAGAAAAGAGTTTGCATCTGTGTAATCCGAAAAAGATAGAGATACCCTGTTACGGCCTATTCTTTTTACACTGCCATTTATAATGTTGTTAACTTTATTTTTTTTCAAATAATTTCCAAATGTAACAGGGTGGAGTGTGGTACCATCATTAAGAGAAGCCTGAATTTTTTGTACATGAACAACAAATGGGGCAACATCTGTAGTTGTATATTGAGTTCTACCGACTGAAATTGTTTGAGAGGCTGTCATAGGGGTAGGAGGTATGGCATCAATTGGCTTATGTAAAATTGAAATTGGTTGTGAGGATGAAATAGGGGGAGTAGGATCTGTACAGCTTTGTATAGTTTCAATTTGTTTATCTTTTTTTTCATCATTAGATATGCATTGACAATCTTGTGGGTTTACTAAAGTACTGCCTTTGCTCTTCCTCTTTTTTTTATTGCAATGCTTGCAAACTCTGTGCAGTCTACTGCGTTTCAAAATACGTTGGGTAATAGATCCATCAGTGTCCATTCCAGATGAATTATTTATTGTAACATAGTAACCCGCTGCCGGGGGGCCTAAGCCCCCCGGGTCGGGGGGCTCAGACATGAACAACAAGAAGACTTGAGAAAAAAAAAACTAAACTATATAACAGCAATATATGAGATTTATATACGAAAAAAATGAATAATACTAAACACTACATATACTACACTATATATACACTACTTAACTGATCTTAGAACGAATAAAATTTAATAAAATTATCAAAGACATTTATAAACACTCCCGCTAATTCGACCGTTTCCCGCGCTTTCCCGTCTGCTGTTCAAATGTCAAGCTTTGGAAAACAAACCGTTCTTTCATTTTTTTTTTTGTAAATTTGTTCTTAACCATGGATACTAAGTCCTTCAGTCGCATACATTTTATTTATAATATCACTATAATATAGTCCGCACATTCACTTTCACATAGTCTGCATGTTCAGTCACCGTCCAGTCATGTTTTAGTAAAATGGTGGTCATTGTACTAAAACTTTTCATGGACTTTTTGAGACAACTTGTAAAGTCACGATATATATATTCATTTCATTTCACTTCACTGGTGCACATATATTGATCTTTATTGAATAAAATACCACCGATAATATGCAATAACACTTAAAATACACGAATTTATGAAAAAAAAATGAAAATGCTAAGTTCCCGCCAAAAAGTCACCGTTCTTTGAAAAAATCAAAACAAGGAGCCCCGTTTCAGTGCTGCAAACCCCAACTTGCAAAAAAGAAGTATATTTATGACTAAAATCTAGGAGACAGGGAAAAAAAGAAAGAGAAATTAAAAAACTACCCTTTTTGCTTTCTTTAGAGTAGTAGGGATTTTTATATTCTTTTAAAGTTCGGCAAAAAATAAAAGTTTTTATTAGGTTTTATTTTTGCCAATGTCGAGTTATATTATAAATTCTAGTCACAAAAATCTCTTTCACATCGTGCACTCTATCATTGTCCATAAAAGACATGTTTTAGTAAAATGGTGGTCATTGTCCTAAAATGTATCACGGATTTTTTGAGACAACTTGAAAAATCACGATACATACACGTAATTTATTTCATTTCACATCAAATTCACTTGGATTGATCTTTATTAGATAAAACCAATTTGTTTTCAAATTACACGAATTTAATCCCTTGACTTGAAAATAAAATGTAAACGCAACGTCACTTTGCAAGTTTCACAGTTCAAATCGGAATCTGAATCACTTTACATTGATTGATTATGTTTTGAGAGAATTGATTGATTTATTGTATATATTTAATAGGTGTTATTCTTAAAAATATAAAACGTCGTAAACTTGGCTCACATCGTGAAAATCCAGGAGATTTTCATTGAATTGAAAAATAAATAAGGAGACATGTCCAAAAATCATGGAATCTCCTGGAAAAGAAGGAGAGTTTGCAGCACTGCCCCGTTTACATTTCACAAATCGTAGGTACCTAAAGTCGTATTTTTAGGGTACATTCCGAAATGGATAATGTCGATCACAGCGATTACAGCAATAATTTGCGTACCGAATTAGATATCACGCTTATGACAGCTGAGAACTATCAATAATTCGGAACGCCCGTTATCGCACTCACAGTATTCAAAACAGAAAATTTGAGAATTTAATTAAAATCTGTCTTATCAATGCGCTAGGACTCCTTATATCTTTTATAAGTTGACTCGCAAAAAGGAATATCTGCTTTTTTATTATTTTTCTCTCATAAAATCATAAAAAGTATTTTTGCCAAATAGAAAACCAAGAATCTTATTAGATTTTTGCCGTCACTTTTGACAGCGCTCACGGTGATATCAGTTTAGGGCATGGTCGGTGTGAGCGCAAGATGGCGCATGTCATGACGTCATCTATGATGTTTCACGGGACATCGTTAACTGTCATTATTCAATTCGGTACGGGTTTAAGCACGCTCAAATCGATTACAGCGATTACAGCGGTAATTCGGAATGCAGCCTAATTCGGTACGCAAATTATTGCTGTGATCGCTGTGATCGATATTATCCATTTCGGAATGTACCCTTAGTAGTAGTGTAGTAGTTTATTCATCCATAAAAGGATAGGCAAGGGTTATTTTCAACCATACAGCCATTTCATACGTGTAATTTTATATAATATCATTTTCATTTTAGTACAATGGTGGTCATTGTACTAAAGCTTTTCACGGACTCTTTGAGACAACTTGAAAAGACACGATACACATAATTCATTTCATTTCACTTCACTGGTGCACATGAATGATCTTTATTGGAGAAAATACCACCGATAATAAGACTGTTTTGCACTCCAACAAAACAGTTATTATGTGTGTGAAGAAACACACAGCATTTTATGAAGAAGCATCTAGTTATTTACCATATTAAGCATGAAATTTTATACTTTACCTCTTCTTTCTTATATTACCTGTCTCTTTCACGCACAGCAGAGCGCGACATGTACCTGAACTGGAGTGCACCTGTCAATGTCAACTCATAGTCTTCCTTTCATCACCAGCAAGAGCCTTGCTCCAATGCTGTGTGTTTCTTCACACACATAATAACTGTTTTGTTGGAGTGCAAAACAGTCTTATTATATGTGATTCAAAACACACAGCATTTTATGAAGACTTGTTTGATATCTGCTGGTGAAAGAGTACATATAAACGCTATGTGAAAATAAATTTCAATATGCTCTCAATGATATATAATAATTTATGCATATTCATTCATGTATTCATTATTATTATTCTTATATCTAATAATATATCTTTAAATTTCCTTTAATTAATGATAATAAAGGACAAAGTTATAAATTCAATATCTCCTGATCCACCTAATCATAAGAAATTTTGTGAATAAACATCTTATTTTATTATGTACCCACTATATACTTTTCATATCCTTAACAAAAACTTAAGGGAACTTCTTGAAGCAAAGCCTCATGAATTAAAAATATTAGTAACATAAGAAAAAACTTGATAAGTATTCTACTAAGATATCTTAAGATTTAAATAAAATTAATAACTTAAAAATCTTTCCAAGATCAAAAATCAATAACATACATTAAGTATACAGTATTAATCATATAAAAGAAAATTGTAATACTAAAAATCTAACAATTATCTAAAAGTTTATCCTTATTATTTTTAATTGGACTTAACTCTATTTTTCTATCAATGGCACAACAGTAGAACTCTCTTCTAAAGGTCTACTTTCTAAAAAGCTAGAGCAAAAGATTAAAGATTGTCAGTCGCACACTGCCTGGTGACACTTTTATAATCTTATTTGCTATCATAGTTTGGGCACACTTAAACCAGCTGGTTTAAGTGTGCCCATTTAATGATATAAAAAGATTTATGTCTCTTTATCATGTCTGCTATCTGTGATATTAATAAATCTTTTAACATTTTGCACCAGGCATATGCAGGTGCTGTCTCAATAACCAACCCGATTGGTTTTTATCAGCACTATCTGTTTTTGAGCCAAATTTTGGTCTCAATATTATTTTACTTATAAATGTCATCATTATCAACTAGACAACTCTTGAAAGTCATGAATTATGTCATGAATTCTTTGAAATGAAGGTAACATTAAAATCATTGTTGTTCTTCATCTAACAGTATCAAACAACATCTGGTTAATCAGAGTATTTGTAAGTCAGTCAAAAAGCAGTTCAGTTTTCCACATGGGTGCTTTCTCTGGTGGGCTTATATCACAGACCTAATCTTTTTTGTCTGCAGTTTATATAGCTTTCAAAACAATTTACAGAAATTGTTTTTGTGTAATTTTTAGTACAAAGAAAATGTTTAGGGTTCCGTACCCAAAGGGTGCCAAATAGGACCCTATTACTAGCTGAATAAGTGAATATTGCCCCTCTATGTAGGAGTATAGTCCTATATGCCAGTTTGTCCATATGCTGTAACTTATCTAGAAACCTGGCATCTGACTGATTTAGGCTAACTGATCAGAAGGTTCTAGCAGAACCAGTATCAAGATAAAATATACCCAACATCTCACAACACTGTAATGGAAAATTAAATCTCCTGAAAAGAAACTTTAAATTATCATCATACAAAGATCTACTAAGATCTTGGATTTCGTGGTGCAAGGAAAACCTGATTGAACCTAAATCTTTCAAAAGGCAACGAAGCAGTTATCATTCATGTCGCGGAGTTTTGGTGGGGCAGCACCAGTGGCATTATATTGGATGGTGGAAAACACTCATGCCAGCGCAAACTTCCAAGAAGGTTGACTGAACGCGTCTTAATAAAACATGGCTGACCCATCTCTGGAGTCCCCTGTAATGTAACAGTCTACAACTGCAGATTCTTTTGACACATATAGGTCGATGTTTGGTACGCCCTAAATTTTGAATACGGCTTCCGAGGCCGGAGAAAACACATGCCATTCCGGCACTGGTCGATCTTTGGACAGGTGATCGGTTTCTTTTGGCACGAATAGCTCGATACTTGTTACGCCCCAAATTCTGAGTACGGCCCCCGAGGCCGGGGGCAACAAGTGCCATTCCGGCACTGGTCGGTTTTTGGAGAGCTGATCGGCTTCCTTCGGCATGAATAGGTCCATACTTGGTACGCCCCAAATTCTGAATACGGCCCCCGAGGCCGGGGGCAACAAGTGCCATTCCGGCACTGGTTGGTTTTTGGAGAGGTGATCGGCACGAATAGGTCCATACTTGGTACGCCCCAAATTCTGAGTACGGCCCCCGAGGCCGGGGGCAACAAGTGCCATTCCGGCACTGATTGGTTTCTGGACAGGCGGTCGGCTATGCCGTTGTATCTCCCCGAGAGATACACCGCCGAGTGCAAGCCATTTAGCCCTTCAGTGACCTCTGTGAGCTTTGTAGTTAACTAAGACTAGGGACTGCAAGGCCGCCCTTGTTCCCTATATGCGCCACAGGCGTCTTGTTGTCGGATTGCACCAGAATATGAGAAACTGTTGGTGAGAACCTAACGCATCATAACAATTCGTACACCACAAACACTTCTTTACATTTAAGTGCCACAACCTCTAGTGAGCACACCATTTGCATTTCAGATATCTCTCGTTGTGGTGAGCGCCCCCGCTCGCATCCGCTGCGTCTGTGGTAAAGAAGTGTGTTTCCTCTCTCCTGTGGAGTGCTACTAAACTGTGAGTTATCAATCTGCCACCATCATAGTTCCTGATGCTGGAGGAGATAGTTCTCTCTTATTTTGTGAGGAGTGAAGCTCAAGAACCATTGTGTTAGCCGATAGTACCCTCCTGGAGTAGTCATGATTGTAAAATTGAGGAGTCCTAGTCTGTTGTTTTATAGCACAGTCCACCTATTGGTGTTTCACAAAGGCAGAAATATTCCTGCTCTTGCAAAGGTGTTGTGACAGACTTCTGGTAATTGAGATGGCAATCTAGAACTTTTATAATATTAAAGGTCTCCGAGACCTGATTCTGTAGCCAGCCTCTGTCCTGATTGACTAGGATGTAGTCTTAAGTAAGATTCTTATTTACTAATACTACCTTGCAAGCAAGATCTTGTGATCCTTTGCAAAAGTACTGGCTAGTACTTGGTTGTTATAGTAAACCCTTAGGAATTGATGGTGTGACTCTGCTATTGGTAAATAAAAATAGGCCTGTTGCAAGTCAATTCTTGCCATCTAATTGTTTTCTTATAAGAATTCGGCCATATCTGTATATGACACTAGAAATGCATGGTTACTAGTCTGTTGAGTGAAACCTCGTTGGTTGAATATGTGATGCACTCCCCCCCCAGTTTCTTTGCACTTACAAAAATACCTTTTTCTTGTAAGTAAATTTTTTTTTTTTTTTTTTTACAGATTTTACTTCTATAGGAACCTTTTTGTTGAATTTCCTTTATTAAAAAGGAGTCTTGTTATGAAAGGACTACAACTACTAGTAATGATATTTAAAATAAATTGGTTTGCACCAAGCTCCTCCCATGCCTGTGCATGGTGCTTCAAGCATCCTCCTCTGACTGGTAGTTTGCTCAATATATTGTCATCTTAGTTTCTGGTTTTGATTGGCATTGATTTAATTGGCATAGTTGCCAAGGCTTGGCATAGCCTGGAAAGTTATGATGTTAGTGGGAGGCCTTATGAGGCCTTAATAATTTATCTCTATCTATTATGTTTGTAATCTGTAGAGGATCTAATCTAACTGGACACAGTTAAATATAATAAAGTACAAGGGATCTCTTGTATTTTATTAAATTCTGGTTTATACAACTATCTCTGGGAACCTTCATGTGACTGAAAGATAGCTTTTTTTTTTTTTTTTTTTTTTTTTCTGAAAAGGTAATTGGCACATATAGGAATCTCCCGCAAAAGGACTTTTAATATTTGACTGTAATTTACTTTAGAATCTTCTTTTCGTTTCCATACACTCGGGGAGAGTGCCACAAATAAATTGCATTATTTTGTCTATGCACTTATGAATAGTAGAGTCTGGTCCCAGTAGCCCAGACATCTTTTCAAACAGTCACTTGGGTTTCTGGCACCCTAGTTTATGAGATCCTACAAACCCTGCTTTAATAGTTCCTGTGGTTCCTCTTGTCCTGAATTATTAGTCAAGGCAGTTGACATATTTTCAGCAGAAGCTAAAATATCTTTTTATTTTGTAAAAATGGCTTAATTTTTAATGCAACAAAATTCGGTGTTGCTGAATAATCCTAGATAAAGACTTGTACCGTTTGCCTCTCCACATTTGTGTATCAACATGCTGAAGTTGATTTAACCTTTTCAAGCCTCTACTTCTTCGCAGAAGGAATTCCCTCTTTTCATCAAAGTGAGCATTTAATTACCTAATTGAAAATAGTCTGTTCTCATACAATGATTAACTAAGTAAGGAGGCAGAGAAACTTGATTGTTCAACTTGGTTACTGGGTTCAAAAGAATCAGGTACGAATCTTGTGTGGTGGAAGTAATATATTACGGTAACCAAAAATACGGTACGGTAGTCAAAAATCCGGAAATATAACAACTTTATTCATTATAGTCAATTGTTGTGTGTCAAGTTGATTGTACTTACGGCGGCGTCCGTTTAGGGGTGGTAAGGCTTTGACCTCCTCATCTTCCGAAGATGAAGAAGATGCCTTAAATACTTGGAGACACCAGTGCAGCTTCGAGTTGGTTGCTTTTTACTGAAGTAGCGGCATCCGACCCTACATAAACACCGTTCTTACCCGCAGAATCTTCGGTATTTAACATAGAATGATCTCTCATTCTTTTACAATAACTCTATCTTGACACAAACTAAAACTTTTTTACTTGAAATCGAAGAAATAATCACTATTATTAAATAAAAAATAGTACGAAAAAACTTTTGCATGCTTTTAGAAGTAAATAAATAAACGCTATGAGTTGACATTGACAGGTGCACTCCAGTTCAGGTACATGTCGCGCTCTGCTGTGCGTGAAAGAGACAGGTAATATAAGAAAGAAGAGGTAAAGTATAAAATTTCATGCTTAATATGGTAAATAACTAGATGCTTCTTCATAAAATGCTGTGTGTTTTGAATCACATATAATATGCAATAAAACTCAAAAGTTGTTATTTTTGTTATATTTGCTGTGCCCGACAGGGTCCACAATTTTATTATACTTAATTTATCACCTAAGGTTTAATATTGATGTGGAATGCAAATAAAGAATATGAATATGAATATGAATATGAAATACACGAATTTATGAAAATAAAAATGAAAACAACGTTACTCTGCAAGTTCCCGCCAAAAAGTCCGCGTTTTTTTGCCACCGGGTGGCATTAAAGGTCAACGCACACTTATACGAGCCTAGGAAATCTTCTGCAGATTCGGACGATTCGACGCGGGCGAGCGTGCGAGCTAGGGATGTTAAAAAATAATCGATTTTAATCGAGTATTATTTTCTAATAATCGATTTTTAATAAATCGATTATATAAATTACGCGTTTAAATTGATTTTCATAAACAGCACCATCTATGCGACGGATGAAAAAAAAACTTGAAGTAAGTTTCAATTTTATAAACAGCGCCATCTATGCTGCGGACGAAAATATTGAAGTAAGTTCATTATTTAACTAGCAAGTTGAAAAAACGGCGTCATCTGTAGGTATGTATGCGCGTAAAGTTAAGTAGTTTCAGTGTAGTGACTAGCCCCCTACGCGTCTTATACACAGCGTAAGTGTTAATAATAGTGTGTTTTGAGTGATAATAATAGTTGTTAGTAAACAATCAAAAATATCTTCTAGTTCTAACAGTAAAACACCTAAAAGCGTATGGCGAAAGCATTTTATAACTAAGAAGGGCACAGCAATATGCATGAACTGTCCGAGAGATTAGTAACTAGTTACTCCGATGGGCGTTTTGGTTTTTTCAGTAACTACACACCGTGACATACTATTGAACTGTTACTGAACGCTACCATGATCGTCGGGCGATCACACGATGTTTATTACAGTAGGGCGATTAGCTAACTCTGACTTCAATTAAATTTCTATTGAAGTGTAATTGAAATCAAAAACATGGCGGACTTGCGACCACCTATCTCCGTTTTGACAGCTGTGACGTCAACAGAAACGCCTTTGCAATTTCATTTTTTTTTTGTATGGGATTTCTATCGATAAACTTAATTTTGCGATCATCTAACTCTATTTCTATCTTAGTGACAGCTTGTGATTTCATAAATTTCTATTGTTCATTGAAGCAAGTCTTAGGTAATTTCATCAAGCAATAAAGGTATTTCTCTATTGTTATTTTGTTAATTGTTCAATAATAAACAGTGATATATAAAGTTAAATTGATAAGTCTATATTACTGGGCTATCAATAGTCCAATTACTACGAATAAAACAATAACTATCTTATTTTAGTTTAAAATGTCACGAGCATTTCGACTGGGTTATGCGGAGGAGCAAAGTCGCAAAAACAAACTAAAAATAGTGAAATAGACACAATGTCACTGCTTAACAATGAGTTCGTGGCTCAGCAAAGATGCCTTTAAGGAATTGTGCCGGAGTCATTCCCAAGCTCCCAGCCGGCAGACGATCCACCGCCATGAGCTCAAAGTAAGTTCAAGTCATAAATGTCTGCACATACCTATGGCCTTTATTATCATGTAGGTACAATAAGCGTATATTTCTTTGTATTTTGGATCCATTAGTAAATGTTTTCTTATTCACTTAGGTTCTTGCGGTGTTGGCTTTTTAAAGTCATGGGTCATACCAACGTGGGGTAGGTGCTTCTTACCTCTACAATATGCCCCAACTTCACTGTCGAATTGCCTCAATGATGTCACCAAAGCGTTCAATTCCCGGAAGTACTTAATAAGTAAGTACATAAAACCATGACAGACAGAAAGAAATGTAATGTCAAAGTACCTAAGTATGTACTATAAACTACCAACCTGTCAATATCATTATGTATATTAGATACTCCAATTACCCATGGACTTGTATATGTATGTGTATATACATTAATTTTACTTTGTAAACCATTTAGAAAAATAGCCAATATAGTTGTCCAAAAAATATATAAACATGTAAACTTGCCGATATTCTTGCCAGATTATTGTTAGATGAAGGCCGTTATTTTATATTACTTACTTAGTGGCAGATATATAAATAAAAACATTATTATTTTCAGGACATCAAAGCTCTCACCAGCACTTTGCACAACCTCCTCAGCAGAGCTTCTCCTTCTCCTCAACAGTCAAGATCTCAAAGATAATGTGAGTTAAGTAAATGTGGCTTCTAATGTTTTTATGACATTGTATTAAAATACATATTTTACTTTCAGTACAACAACATGAGGGCTGCCTCGCTGGGCCTACTGAAAGAAGCTATGGTGGAGTTAATAAGAGAAATTGAAAACATAGATAATATACCTATATTATCTATAATCTTAATTTTTTAATTAAAAACAAGTCTGATTGATTTAATCTGATGTATAAATACCGAGACGGTGAATAAATTCCTCTTTACAATAAATGTCTAGTAAAATGTATTGTTTAGGTGCTTGGTGTTTATATAATTGAATACATATTTAATCCTATATGTTTTTTTAACTATATGTACCACCCTCTTTGATCTCAGTGCTATTTTAAGTATTCATAGGTACTATGGTTTAGTACTTATAGAAATTTGTGAATATTGAAAATAAAATGATACTTTTTATTGAAGTGTTTTTATTATTCTCATTAGTGTGTACAAGGTTTCTTTGGGTTTAGCTTACATTTACGGTTTGTTAATAATCCAGTATTATTAAAATTGAAACAACTTAAATGTAACATGTTCTAGATCTAAGCCTAGAATATAATAAATCTTTATAATGAAAGTCTAAATTTAAAAGAAAAAAATTTAATTCACAGTTTTATTTTGCTTACGTTGGGTTTACACAATATTTTATTTTATGGTCTGGCCATTGGTTATTTCATTATTGCTTATACTAACTTACAAACTAACATTTCATTTTGTGAATGTACAACAATTTTAGGTGATTACTGCATTCATAAAAATAGAATTAGGACTATATTTATAGATATAGTATATTAAAAACTGACACATTTTTTTATTATAACAGTAAGTAGATAGCTTATGCTTATGACAGTAAAATAAAGAAAAACTAAAACAATACTTAATTAAAAATATGTATAAAATAATAATGTGTTTCATAATGTTTAGATAAGCATATCCCTATTGCTATCTGGAATTTCCTCAATCCTAGTTGCCCTGTGATAACTTGGTGCTCTTATTCACTGGCCATCTTTTGATAACAAGCATCACCAACATGCTTTTAAGTAATGCAATGCATTGCTCCAGGGTTTCATCAGTGAGCATCCGTTAAAATCTCTTCTGGAGATTCAGGATTAGCGCTTCGGAAAGGTGTCATCATCCAAGGCCTTTGAGCATAATCGGTCTCCTGCAAAAAGAAGGATTTCGATTAATAATAATACTGGGCATATTAATATGATGATATGCAGGGCATGTATGAATGTAGTTGAAGCAAAAGAGGTTTGTAAGTCAGAACGGAATGACACTCTATTCTCACTGCCTAGCCCATGATAGTATCATTGTGACAATATGTGCCTATGTAAATTTATGATTGAATGATCATGCTTATTATAAACAGAAGGAATATATGAATATACTCTGAATTATTTTGTGTATTTATTTATTTTTGAATTAATATTAGGTACCTATTTAGCTAAAATACATACCAAGAAGCCAACAGCACTCTATTCTGTATCCTTTCTTATAAAGATTTCTAATAGAGCATTGGTGACTTCATGGAGGATGGAATGGATGCTACAAGTCGGTGCGACATATTGCACAAAAAGATTCAATAATTGGTACATTTACGTAAAGAGTCACTTACTTTTAGTTCAATACGAATGGCAATTTTCGTCTGAGACAGGCATGTGAGGGCATAGTTCTTCTAATCTGTTGGAATCCTGCCTTTGTAAAAACAAAATGCGCAATATAATCCTCCTTTGGAAACTGGAATCGATCACTCTTGTCGCGCAAGCGGCGTCTCTTTATTCGTAAGACACTCATGCTCCTTTGTTCTTCCGCAATCCCCATCAAAAACGAACGGGATATGTATTATTGTTGTTTTTATGAAAACAATAAGGTTAATTCGGCCGGCAAAAAGATAAACAAACAATGACAGACGATTTCAATCACAGATTATACACATAAATGTCTGTCTAAAACTACGTACCAATCTGTATTAAACGGTTTATTAGAAAATGTAGTGCGTTTTTAGACGTATCATAATTCAATAGTACTTTTTAAATTGGTCGAATAGCTAGGTCTTGCACCAACTTCACATTGGAATATATCGATAGGTAAGGTAATGAAATCCTTGTGAAATAAGTTACGTGGTCGCGATTTATCGATAGAGGTAAATTTCAGTTCGCTTGTGTGGTTCTTAAGAACCTGATTTCTAAAAAATTGCGTAATCGCCCTACTGAACGCAGCCCTATAGTCTGGCATACAAAAGTAGAACCTGAAAAAGCGCGGCAAATTTAAGATGATCGAAAGAATGAGAAGGTGGACACTATAACGCTGATTTAGCTATAAAGCCATTATGAATAAAGGGTTAGTATTGTTTGCATTCAGTAACAGTTCAATAACATGCGGCCCCTGTGTGTATTAATTGAACGCACCCCTGTGGAAACCACTGTCAAAAATGACAAAAACAAAAGACTTTTTGGCGGGAACTTGCAGAGTGACGTTGTGTTTTCATTTTAAATTTCATAAATTCGTGTATTTTGGGTTTTATTGCATATTATCGGTGGTATTTTATCCAATAAAGATCATTCATGTGCACCAGTGAAGTGAAATGAAATGAATTATGTGTATCGTGTCTTTTCAAGTTGTCTCAAAGAGTCCGTGAAAAGCTTTAGTACAATGACCACCATTGTACTAAAATGAAAATGAGTCCTATAGAATCAAAGCCGGCTAACTGACGTTTTTTGTAAAAACGAACTGAGTATAAGGCAATACTCAAAATTTTGAATACTTTCTAAAGTATTTTAATATCCATATCAGAGATGGCTTTTTTCCATAGAAAATCAACTCAAAAGTAACAGATTAGTAACAAATCCGGCCTTCTGTAAAGATTCAATATCAAATATGGCAAACTGCTCGCTCAACCAATCACAGGCGTCCATTATTTTTGCGTGGTTTCATGGCAGTAACATGTTTTAATTATTTTGTACTGTGTGATTTTATTGATTTATTAAAGTTTCTGCTGCTGAAGTTAAACAGATTATGTGAAATTATAACCATGAATTGTTACCCAACACCTGTGAATAATTGTTTTGGCCGAAAACACCAAAAGAATCCAGATAAATGGAAAATAAATATAGCTAAAAGAATAAGGTGTGTACGTTGTGTAGGGTTCGCACTTTATTCTATATATTTTATTTTTGTTTATCTCGCTTATATAGGTATTTATTTGTATTTATGCATTTGTTTAGTATAATATTATTTTTGTTTCGTTTCAGTAGTGAACTGCTAAGATGTACTTTTGAAGATAAACATATTTATTTAAACAATACTGACTCTTCATTTTAGGGAGATTTTGTAGAGGACCTACAGCACTCCCACAGTTAAGACGAATCTAACGACACCTCATATTCTCGTTACAGAGTACTATATTCCTTGCCTCATATGTTTAAATCCATCAAGCCGTTTAGGCTGCAGTACCCCTAGTGTAGAGTTGACGTTTATAAACGCTTACTAATGCGTTTGCGTTAACTATAAAATGGGAGAAATTAATACCGTGTGTATTCCGCTAGAGGCGCTGTGCCAATTCCTATATAGGAAGGTCGTAAACGCAAACGCATTAATAAGCTTTTACTAACTTCAATTCTTTACACTCGGATACAGACTGTGCTAAAGAAATAGACATCCATAAATACTACACTCGAAAAACTTTTATTTTATGATTGAAGAAAACATAATAATTTTCATTTTTTGTTTGTGACAACCCTTGTTTTACCTCTAGTTTGTTTAGAATCAAATACTGCGATCTGTCATGTAGTTGGGATCAAATATGGATATCTGCAATAGACTTAAAATCAAATATGGCCATCTTCAATGTTTAGAATCAAAACCGGCAATCTGTAAAAAAGATTCGTCACTTGTCTCTTTAATGTTGACTCCACATCGTGTTTTGTGTTTTTTCTATTATTAAAAATAATTAAAGATACATATACAAACAATTACTATAAAAAAATGCCATATAATGAAGTACAAACGTTTTTCTTTCATTGCCAATATTTTGTAAAAAATCAGATATCCGCTTTTGATTCTATACGACTCAAATGATATTATATAAAATTACACGTATGAAATGGCTGTATGGTTGAAAATATAACCCTTGCCTATCCTTTTATGGATGAATAAACTACTACTACAAAGGGTACATTCCGAAATGGATAATATCGATCATAGCGATCACAGCAATAATTTGCATACCGAATTGGATATCACGCTTATGACAGCTGAGAACTATCAACAATTCGGAACGCCCGTTATCGCGCTCACAGTATTCAAAACAGAACATTTGAGAATTAATTAAAATCTGAATTATCAATGCACTAGGACTCCTTATATCTTTTATAAGTTAACTTGCAAAAAGGAATATCTGCTTTTTTTATTATTTTTCTCTCATAAAATCATAAAAAGTATCTTTGCCAAATAGAAAACCAAGAATCTTATTAGATTTTTGCCGTCACTTTTGACAGCGCTCACGGTGATATCAGTTTAGGGCATGGTCGGTGTGAGCGCAAGATGGCGGATGTCATGACGTCATCTATGACGTTTCACGGGACATCGTGAACTGTCATTATTCAATTCGGTACGAGTTTAAGCACGCTCAAATCGATTACAGCGATTACAGCGGTAATTCGGAATGCAGCCAAAAACAAAACTGTCAAATCATCGACCAACCAATCAGGGTTGGATTTCGTAGTATAATTATACTATTTGTACCATAATTTTGTCATGTGTAGTATGTAGTATCGTAATGCCATTATACTACGCGAAAATACCATAATTTTACCTTTAGGTTGATTGCTACTGTTATTCGTTGAAATAAATTAAAAAATATTACTTTAATTACGAAATAAAGTTGTAATCGTTGTTGTAGTTGTAGTATATCTGTCTATTGACTCCTGATACTTTCATGCGATGCTGTTAAAGAAAGTAAATGTACCTAATGTGTATTGAATTTATTCCATCTGACGACATGCTATGTCGTATCAATGCCAAAGACGAAGTTTCGATTGACGAATTGGCTGAAATAAACATCTACTTGCCTTAATTTGGTTGATTTGTACAATACAATAATACTAAAATTTCCTTCCAAATGCATTTTTATTTAAATTTATAACAAACTGGACGAAAAACGCGAAACAACGATAATTTTATATTCCATAGACAATAATTTTCTGGGGGTCTGAATCCAACCCTGCAACCAATGAAAGCGAGTAGAGGTAGCAAGCAAACCGAACCGTGAACCGACCGATATTTGCAGGCCGAGTGTTTTTTCCAATTTTATTTGTAGATTAAGCTAGTAATAGCTATAGATTGCATATTGATCTCCTAGTAATACACAACATACAAGATGTTGATTAAAGTTAAGGTAAGACGTAAATTATGGCATTTTACATAATATTTTACTTGCTTTGTTTGTTGCTAAAATAACCTCATTCGTTTGCAGACTCTCACAGGGAAAGAGATTGAAATAGATATAGAGCCTACAGACAAAGTAGAGAGGATTAAAGAGAGAGTGGAAGAGAAAGAAGGCATTCCACCACAGCAGCAGCGTCTCATATTTTCAGGAAAGCAAATGTAAGTAGCTACAATACATTTAAAACTGAACATGAAAACAGACTGTTATTCAATTATAAGCAGGGTTGGATTCAGACCCCCAGAAAATTATTGTCTATGGGAAATAAAATTATACTACTTTTCGAAAATAATACTACGTTTCGCTTTACGTCCATTTGGTATGAATTTAAATAAAAATGCATTTGGAAAGAAATTTTAGTTTTATTGCTATTGTACAAATCAACCAAATTTAGACAAGTAGATGTTTATTTCAGCCAATTTGTTAATCGGGACTTCGTCTTTGGCATTGACACGACATAGCATGTCATCAGATGGAATAAATTCAATACACATTAGGTACATTTACTTTCTTTCACAGCATCGCATGAAAGTATCAGGATTCAATAGAGTGATTTACTACAACTACAACAACTATACCAACTTTATTTTGTAATTAAAATATAATTTTTAATTTATTTCAACCAATAACAGTAGCCAATCGACCTAAAGGTAAAATCATGGTATTTTCGCGTAGTATAATGGCATTACGATACTACATACTACATCACAAAATTATGGTACAAATAGTATAATTATACTACGAAATCCAACCCTGATTATAAGTCTTTAGGGCTACTTACCTTCCACGGTCTTCTGACCGTGGAATGGAAAGCTAGCCATCACTGCATGTCAAATCAATATGGATAAAATTGCCTACTTTTACTACTGTGTTATACAGGTCGTTGTTTTGGTCAGCGACGAGAGACTCAGGGTCGATAATACTCAACGGGAGTACGAGGGAGTAAAGGGGTGGGGCGATGGCGGCTTCTGCCTAGCTCTAGTCTGTGCACGTGCCTAGTAACCATACTTTGCTGTAATTTTATTTCAAATTGAATAAGGTATTTCTCAACATATTTACAGTATTTAATGGAATTAAGTCCATTTTTGGGGAATACAGATTTTGTACTACCGCTCCTGGGTCGCTTGTCGCCGACCAAAACAACACCCTGTATAAAATAGTCTTTGTTCATCTTGTGTGTTATCAAACTTTGATTAAAAATATACAAAACTAGCTGTCCCGGCTAAGCTTTACATTAGGTGACGACGAGTATAGGAGCAATTTTTTTTCTGGTGAAGTAACTTACTATTATAAACATATTTACCAAAGGATTTTGATAGGAAATGAAAAATTTTTTTTTTTTAATTTTCGATTTTCATCCAATTCTTAGGGTATATCTTACTCATTTCTTCTTTGATGCTGAATCGAATGAAATACGTGTAAAATGGCGCGGCGCGAGTGTAGTGTACCTACTGTTGTTGTGTTTTCTTTTGATAAATACTGTTACAAAATAGAATCTGCCAACCGACTCCATGTAGCACTTGTCTGTCTCAACCCTAGAGTGTTTTTATAAAGACGGAGGCACGGAGGGAGAGCAGTCTCTGCCAGCTGTAACAAACTACCGGGTATGGATGTCTGTAGTTTGTTACATAATGGCGAAGAGACTGCTTTTCCCACAGCGCCGGAGCCGTTGATATCCGAAAGTCGCTAAAATATGCCAGTACATTTCAACAGAAACTTAGACTTTATACAAGAAGTTCGAATGAGTTTTCACTTTTCATATTTTTCCTATACTTTCCTTAGTTTTCCCGATTTCAAATATACAATAGACATGACCCAAAGTACCTAAAAAAAATTGGCGTATTTTTTGGAGTTGCCACCTAATGTAAAGCTTTACCGCTGTCCCCCGCGGTTTCACTCGCGTTCCCGGATAAAAAGTAGCCTATGTCCTTCTCCGCGTGAGGCGTGAAAGCGTAACAAACATACAAACAAATAGAGTTTCTTTCACATTTATAATATTAGTATGGATTGTCTACCTTAACATGAATAGCTGCACTGGTTATAATATATTGATATTCCATTTCAGGAATGATGAGAAGACTGCACAAGACTACAAAGTACAAGGTGGCTCAGTACTTCACTTGGTGTTAGCGCTCAGAGGGGGAGAGTAATCTGATTTGTGATATTCTACTTATATTTATATCTCTTAATTTTATTTTCCTTTTCTTGTATAAAGCGATAATGATGTGAGTATTGATGTAATTTCATTTCTTTGTTTTAAATAAGGTTATTTTGAAGTACAATTTTTAAACAACTAATTATTATAGCATTGAACAGTGGCGGCCCTAGGGCGGTGCGAGCAGTGCGGCCGCACCCTAAAATCCCACCAAAACATTTTGCTAGGGCCGCTGCTGCCATTGAATATCTTGTGAAGCTAAAAAAACTGACACATATATTATGATACCTTGGTGACCTCATTAGAATGACTAGTGGCCGCCACATGTTGCGTTCACGTTTATTCATACATTTTGTATAGTATTGGCGCATACCGATTGAGTGGCTGCGTCTGAGCCACAAGCTGCGGGAATCGACTACGCTCACTACTGGTGTCACAAAAAGTGTCCAGCCAGATAAAAAAAAGTTTTATTTTTCAAGTTGTTGATTCTATGACTATCATAGGTACAGCTTTATTACTGACACAACATGATCATCATCATTTCGTCAATACTGATTGAATAAGTCTAATAACAATATATTTGACCAACATCAAATTCAAATTCAAATTATATATTTGTTAAAATAGGTTCAAAAGATGTTATAAATTTACATGGTAGACTCACTATTTTATGCTTTCATCAAGCGTACAAATCTTCAATTACAGTACAATTAAATAATATATTATAAATTAATTACAATAAGATTCCCAGTAGATAGATTCAACAATTAATTAAATTATCATCAAAATATTCTCGTATGTCATAGTAATTTCTTTCTTCTAAGATATTTTTTATTTTGTGCTTGAATTTATCGTAGCATAAGCTTCTAACGTGTTCCGGAAGTTTATTAAAAATATGTCCTATCATGTAATATGAACTATTTCTCACAAGAGTGCAAGTCGGTGCTGGCAGCACTATTTTATTTTTTATCCTACGGAGATTTCTTTTTAGTGGAAATGTTTTAAACCGGTTGGAATGCTTTTTTGCAAAAATGAGGCATTCCAGTATATAAACACAGGGGACCGGCAATATTCCCAGTTCCTTAAAGTATGGTCTGCAGCTTTCCCACGGTTTCAGACCTACAATGGCTCTTATACACCTTTTCTGTATTTTGAATACTCTTATCCAGTTTGTCGAATTACCCCAAAATATTATGCCATATTTTATTAAGGAGTGAGCGTATCCATAATAAGCTGTGATGGCTGTATCTTTATTTGCAATACGAGCTAGTTTTTTTAGGGGGAATATGAAGCTATTAATTCTAGAACAAAGTGTCTCAATATTTGTTTCATCTACAGACTATCCTGGTCATTAGGTCCAAGTTAACATATCATTGCAGGACAATCATATTTACAAACATGTACCAATATTGAATTAGTAATAAAGGTATAATCCTATACTATTAAACAATCTATGTTTGTATTTATGTTTTGAGATCTCAAAAACAGATCCAACAATTCAGATGAAATTTGCTATATGGGGGATTTTGGGCACGAAATATCTCGGTCACCCAGGTACTAAATATATGCTATTACATGTCTATGAAATTCCCAAACCAATTCGGAAAAGAGCTCTCATAACTTTGAAAACGCTGGACAGAATTTCAGCAAATACAGCTAAAAACCATTAGCTTACACATAAGCTGTCCCTTGTGCTTCTTCATCTGCGTTCTGAGGATAATAAGTACCCTATGTCCTCTCGTCCATGCCTTAGATTAGACAATCTTCATGCCATACTACAGTGTGATTGATTTTGCCATTTTGTGGCTACAAGAGGTAACAAACTCACTTTTGCATTTATAATTATTAGTTGTTGTTTATAGTTTCACAGGGGGGGTAAGGTATGCTAGTTACCTTAGAGATCACTTTTAGTGATAAGGTCGCCCATTGTAAAACTTTCTTTTTTAAGTTCTTGTATTTTTATTTTTTTCATGTGGTGTAACAATAAAGCGTTATATATCTATGTATCTAGTTTACCAACTTAGTAGTATAAAAAAAAGTATAGGAACTGAAGGAAGTGTTGATTAAATAAAAAAGCTAACACTTGAGCAGGTAATTTATTACACCTATAACATTGTACATTTAATTCATGTATATTCTATACATCTTGCACTGAATGAAGTACACATAAAATTATACATCTTTGGTTCACCCGACATAAACATCAATTTTCTAAAGATTTTTTTCTTATTTAAATTTTATAATTTACAATTAATTTAACCACAAGCCTTTCATTTCATAATTCAAGAAAATAATACACTAATTTGGAGCATTTGACTACTCATGAAAACATATTTTGTTGTAATAATAATTTGGCTACTACAATTTCACATAAAGCATACAATAGTGCAGCATGAATACTATGAGGTTTAAGATATAAGTTACACTTATCTCAAGTATTGACGATACAAATAATAGGCGAAGTATGAGACGACAAATTCTAGTTTAGAATGTTTGGTGGAATTTTAAAATTCTACATTTATCTAATATTATCAAAAATGATTAAATGACTGTGGGACGGAACAATTTCCATTGAAAAATTGAATAACGTATTCTGCAAAAAATATGTCATTTTATCTGAATGCTTACTATGTTTTATATATATTTTAGAGGTTTTCAAAATTCTTTTACTTTTATCTTATTTAACATCAATTGTAAAAATGAGTTAATTTTAAAATTTCTTAAGAATTTTTGAAATAATGAGTCTTCGCCTCAGGCTATGAGCATTTTTATTGCACATTTGGCACGAAAATGTTATTTACATAAGCATAGAATAAAAATATCCATTTACATAGAGAGTACCTACAAGTAATTTAAACTATTCATTACTAGTTTTTGCGGGCGTCCTCCGTCCTGGCCTCCGCCCGCGTGACATCTACTGTAAGGGCCATTTAAAGCTGAACTCCTTTTTATACAAATGTACTTAATATCGGAGTTCACCTTATATTACCCAGTATCACCAATTGGTTGGAAAAAATACATTTAGGTATATCCGGCTCCCGATTTCGAGATAAAATACTATACCATTTTTTATGTAAAATCATAACACCAAATGTTTGAACAAAATAGATCGAGTAGTTATTGTGTGATAATCGAACAAACAGACAAACATTGGTGATTTGGAGTCAGGACACCTAGCGTAACCTTTTTTGTATCTTCAATGTACAGACATACATCTGTTACAGTTTTATATTATCTAAATGGAACCTGTTTAAGTCTCAAAAGGTTTTCAACATTACCCAGATAGATACCATAATAATAAATGTAGTAACTAATGCTGATAACAAAATTAAATAGTATAGGTAGGTACATAATATAATTGAGGAGCGTTGGAACATAGACCTATAAATCCTTAGTACTTTTTATTTTTCATAATAAAATCCCATAAACCGATATATCCAGTTAGTTTGGCCAATAACCGATACATCTCAACAGGTAGGTAGGTACCTACCGCACACACGAATGTAGAATTTAGGTTTCCAAACAGAGATTCCAACAGCAATAAATTGATGGATTTCTTTCAATTCTAAATTAGAAAACGATAGACTTGGGCCAAATTTTAGCAATTTCCCATAAACAAACACGAGTGATTTATTGGTTTTTGTTTCGACGCTCATACTTATAACTACCATTTTTGTTCATTTTTGTAGTTGATTTTATGTTGGTATTTGGTATTATTACATAATCAATTTGTTGATTATCACTACACACACCTAATTTAATTAGCTTGGACATTGTTTACGAGTCTAATAAAAGAAGAACACATACTTACACTTTTTAGTATAGCTATTAAATGGCCTCACCCGTAACATAATCTAACACATAGGTAGGTTGGTACCTAATAAGCGAAACACTTGACCGATCAATGTATAACGTTCATAGGTTTAAAGCACATAATCAACTAAACACACAGCAGATGGCGTTATTAAAATTTTCACTAAGTAGTTAAAACTAAAATTATTCTTTGAGAATAACTAAAGAGATCCATTCTGCATTACAGTTGACCTGCATCATCTGAAAAGATAAATAGGTAATATTTTATTATAATTTTGCGAGAGGTTCGGCGGGACTTTCCATTAAAAGATATCTAAGAAAATACTGAACCTTCACGTGAAAGTCTCAACGAAATGAAAACCGACATAAAAAAAACTGGCCAAGCGCTAGTCGGACTCGCACACGAAGGGAGGGTTCCACAAAGACGAATTTCCCTTGATTTTTTTATTTTATTTTTATTATTTGTTGTTTTAGCGGCAAAAGCATACATTTTTTGAAAATATCAGTATCTACCTATTACGGTTCATGAGATGATCACGGATGACGATGCCCTGGCTCTGTCTGTCAGTGGGCTGTATCCACTGACAGACACGGACGGACAGCGGAGGCATATCTGTGGCGGAGGCTTTGGAATAGGGTCCCGTTGGCACCCTTTAGGTACAGAACCCTCAAAACTAGGTGTTGCAAAGCACGGTGGGGATTAGTCAGAAATTAAACAAATGGTGTACTGGCGACCTACTGGAGGATTCCGCAAAGACGAATTTCCCTTGATTTTTTTATTTTATTTTTATTATTTGTTGTTTTAGCGGCAAAAGCATACATTTTTTGAAAATATCAGTATCTACCTATTACGGTTCATGAGATGATCACGGATGACGATGCCCTGGCTCTGTCTGTCAGTGGGCTGTATCCACTGACATACACGGACGGACAGCGGAGGCATATCTGTGGCGGAGGCTTTGGAATAGGGTCCCGTTGGCACCCTTTAGGTACAGTACCCTCAAAACTAGGTGTTGCAAAGCACGGTGGGGATTATTCAGAAATTAAACAAATGGTGTACTGGCGACCTACTACCATTTGTATATTGTTTTTCAATTTTCATAGTACGTGGAATAATGCTCGATCCCCGCGTGAATATTCATCCGTTTGGTTTGTAGTTTTGCACCCCTATTCGTATTTAATGATATAGAACCAATATTGTGGGACATAGATAGTTACAGACGGCTATCGTGTAGTTCGTTGGCTATCATCTTGATAGTCTAAATTGGTAAATGATGCAGTTACGATACGTGGCGGGTGCTCGCCTGCTCGCCCTGCTCTAGCGATGCGATCTATTCAGGTCAAGGGCATACCTTTGATTATTTGTATTGAAATGCAATTTCTACCGTTCCTAATTTGGATGTTATCCCGATTTATATTTATATTAGGTTCTATACGTAGGTATCCTATTTATCTATAAATATAAAATTCAAAGTCCTGACTGACTGACTGACTGATTGACTGATATATCAACGCACAGCCTAAACCGCTGGTCCTAGAGACATGAAATTTGGAGAGTATATTCTTTGTGAAGAGTAGGTATCCACTAAGAAAGGATTTTCCGAAATTCCACCCCTAAGGGGGTAAAATAGGGGATGAAAGTTTGTATGAAAGTCCGTCAGTTTCGATGTTAGGATCTTCAAATTTTGTGTTAAGGCTGAAGATTAAAAATTAATTGATACGTGTCTCAGCGTTTTTAATAATTCCACCCTCGAAGGGATGAAAAGCAGGATGAAGTTGTGTATGGGAACTCACTGATTGATATATCAATGCACAGCTTAAACCGTTGGTCTTAGAGACATGAAATTTGGAGGGTGTGTTCTTTGTGAAGTGTACGTATCAAATATGAAAGGGTTTTTCGAAATTCCACCCCTAAGAGGGTGAAACGGGGGCTGAATTTTCTGAGAAACATATTATTGCACACGTGAGTTTTTGGTTTTTTCATACGTTTTTATGATTGCATATTATACTTTATTTTGTAAATAAAAAAAAAGTATGAAAAAAAAGCCAATATATTATAGTAATCATCAGTCAGAATATAAAATTCCAAGTCCTGACTGACTGACTGATATATCAAAGCACAGCCTAAACCGCTGGTCCTAGAGAAATGAAATTTGGAGGATGTATTCTTTGTAAAGAGTAGGAATCCACTAAGAAAGAGTTTTTTGAAATTCCACCCTTAAAATAGGGGATGAAAGTTTGTATGAAAGTCCGTCAGTTTTTAAGTTAGGATTATCAAATTTTGTGTTTAGGCTGAAGATTGCGGTCAAACACAGGCCTATAAACAGTAAAAAAAGATTGAGAATTATTTTTTAAGTGTCACAGCGCTTTTGATAATTCACCCTCGAAGGGATGAAATGCAGGATTAAGTTGTGTATGAGAACTAACTGACTGATATATCAACGAACAGCCTAAAGTGCTGGTCCTAGAGACATGAAATTTACAGCGTGTCTTCTTTGTGAAGTGTAAGTATCCACTAAGAAAGGTCACGTGTATCACAGATTTTCCGAATGGGATTGCCTAACAGAGTCAATAGGGCTCACACAAGAAAAAAAAAACAAATGAGAGGGAGAGAGGGTACTTATAATGTTTGTTTTTGAAGAAAATATGTCATCTGTTTCCTATAGGCGACGCGGGCGAAGCCGCGGGCAGAAGCTAGTATTTTATAAGTATGTGAATGTTTGTATCTAAATCTTTCACGCCATTATGATCCTATGTCTGAACGGATTTACTTAGATAAAACTTGGCTTATTGATTATATCTTGGAATTAAACAAGAACTTTTTATACCGGTAAACATAAACTCTTTCGAGAACGCGAGTTAAACCTCGGACTTAGGAGAAGTTTGTAATTTTTTTGATCCATAATCATTCATTTTGATAATGGGTGGTATATCGGGATGGTGGCCATTTTCAGTCAAGAGAATAGGAATGTATCTGTCTACCCAAGGTAGTATTGTAAGGTTCATCTCATAACGGCATCAGTTTAGACAGAAGGTATTAATTAGTATCGGCGATGATAGCTCAGTTGGTAGTTACATCGGATGCCGAGACGAAGGTCCTGGATTCGAATCCTACAATGAGCTTGCGGTGAAGAAAAACATCGTGAGGAAACCATAGCACGATGGTAGGGGACTTTGTAGTACCTACCTGTCTGGCTACCACCCTCATGTCGAAAATCTGTCGCCAAAGACCTATCGTTGTGTTCCGATAGCTGCAGCTTGAGAGCCAGTTCTTCGTTACCACCTTCGGCGACATCATCACTTACCATGGTGAGATTACAGGCCTAACATAGATTTGACCAGTAGATTGGCAATGCAAAACAATCCTTACCAAATGTAGTCAACCGTCAGAGAGTGCAGGCGTGACCCAGCCGTACTTGTCGTGCGTCTTGACGACGGAGCGGAACGCCTCCTCGGCGCGTCGCCGCGAGAAGTGCGCGGCGGGGCGCGGCGGCGCGCGCGCCACGCGCCCCTGCCCCTTCACCACGGAGGCCGCGAACTGCATCACCACCGCCTCCACCGTGTACGCGGACGCCCAGCCGCGCGGCGTCAGCAGCTCCATGCATATCGCACCGCCTGCCAAACGATACATACTATACTATATCATTCAATCAGGGAGACGTGGGTAATTAATCAACCATTAATAGCGCAAATCTACTTGCCTACTTGAACGACGTTTGCCCAAACATAAAGTAGTAAGTTCACAAAAACATCTCTAGGTTTCTCTACCTACCACATAATGAATTTTGATAAGGGCACAGTTTTTTTTTTTTTTTAATTAGATGGGCTTGCGTTTGGCCACTGACCCGCCCATATGGGGCGATGACGAAGCCTAAGATGAAACACGCTTACCCAGAAGAAACCTATTCACTCTGGCCTTGAAAGTACCTAGATTGTAAGCGTCAGGAAACACAGACGCCGGGAGCAAGTTCCACTCCCTTGCTGTCCGCATTATAAATGAGGATGCAAAACGCTGTGTCCGTATATTCGGTATGTCAACAACATACGGGTGAAAATTTTCCCGGCGTCTTGTGGTTCGGTGTAAAAATGGGGATGGTGGAATAAGGTTGAACAATTCCTGCGCACACTCTCCAAAATATATCCTGTAGAAAACCGATAAGCAAGCAACCTTTCTTCGACGAAGGTCAAGGCTCGTGAGTTTCGCCTTAATTAAAGACTCATCTCCAATTAGTCTCCTGGCTCGGCGGTCTATTGAGTCGAGGGCCTCAAGCTGGTACTTAGCTGATCCATCCCAAAGATGGCAGCAGTACTCCATGCATGACCGGACACAATAAATATTTCAAACAGTAAGTATTCCCCATTAGGAGTCGAAATTTGAACCCCTAGTGGATGCCTTCGTTAAATTAGGACAGATTTCCAAACTATTGCCTATAACGGTCAACTGGCACCGAGACGCGACGCGGTGCACACTCAAAATTCGAATACGCCTGCGGTAAGCGCCAATAACTTGTCACGAATTCTCTCACTGAAATAATGTACCATTTTTTGTAGTAAATAAAGTCCTATATTGTATCGATACTTAAAAAGTACCCATCGCGTTGCATCTCGGTGTGAACTGACCCTTAGTTGGTGACCACTACTAGAGAAAGATGGGTAGGTACCTACCAGCTTTTATATTCTCACCTTCCATTACAAATCCCTTCTCTATCCGCGGCTCGATCACGCGCATGAAGGGCGGCGCAAAGGGGAAGTTCTCCGGGAACACGATGTGCAGTAAGATGTGCTGGATTTGCAGCTCGCGCAGGTCCAGCGCCAGGTCGCTCTCGGGGTCTATCTGGTGCAGGCGGACGTGCCATTCGAACAGATTGTCGTTCACTAGCTCCACCTGAATAAAACAATTTGTTCTATAGGAATATCTTCCTTTGAATAATGAAGGTATTAGAACAGCTACCGCGAACACTAACGCTGGCTCTATATGTGCCAGCCAATGAAGGGGCCGCGTCATGATAATTGGATACAATACGTTAGTACCTACCAGAACGTAAGTATAGATGGTAAAGGTGCACGCACATGGAGGAAGAAGTGTGGCAACATCAGTTCACGAAGAAAAAACCATAGCAGCACGATACCACTTTATTGTAGCACCCACTTATGGCTACAATCCTCAATTTGGAAATCCTTTGCCAAGCACCAAGCGGTGTTTTCCGACAGCTGCACTTGAGAGCCAGTTCCTTCTAGGCTTTTTGTGCTTACCACCTTCGGCCACATCTTCACTGACCATGGTGAGATTGTGGTCAAACATAGTCCTATATATAAATAAAAAAAAAAACAAATCGTATTTAACAGTTTTGTATACTATCCCTTCTATATTTCCCCCTTAGAAAAAACATTTATAAGAGTATTCTTAATTTCAGGGCGCCGAGATATTGCCTATATGATCTGTGATAATTGCTAACTTATCAATGACAATCTAATTCAAATCTGGCCGACCCAGTTGAATACGTGGGAGTCTGTGAGTGGCACAGACATTAGTTCTTCAAACATATTTTTGATTCCGCTTCCCGGAAAATATAATTCCGAGAATTCTATTTTTTATCTTTATTTACCTATATTGCTTATTTTAATTAACCTGTTTACAGAAAGTTTAGGGATAGAACTGTTTAGGTATCATATATTTATATACAACTTTATAAAATCTGGGGGCACGGGAGTGCCCCCCGCCAAGACAGCCAAGCGAAGCGCAAGGGCACTACCTACCTTTTCTCGAAGCGCTTCGTCGTTTTTTTGAAGCCTCATAACTTGGGTTTGGATTATACCAGATAAACAAAATTCTCGGGACATGATGTCAATAGTAAACTTATTAAACATATTAAGTTTCAATAACATAGCTCTTATATTTTAGATTTTATTGATACCTAAAATACCCCGATTTCGTCACTGACTCACTGATGATCATCAAAACTCATAGGGTAATTCCGGAAGTCCTAGAAAGCTGAAATTCGGTATGTAAGGTTGTATTAGTACACAATCAACAAAAAAAATATAAAACTTGGAAATTTCAAAAACAAAAAAAAAATAACAATCGTAACTTACAAAAAGAAGTGAAATCCCAACAAAAACATTTTTATGTAAAATGTCGCCGCCAAGACTTATAGCTTGCACTGTCAAAAAGTTATCAGATCTCATGTAGAGCCAAGCTTATAACTCTTCTTGCCCTTACTCTACAAGCCCTAACTTCACAAACTCTATACACCGTAGTCAAAATATGTGGCTTGGCTCTACATGAGATCTTATAACTTTTTGACAGTGCAAGCTATAAGTCTTGGCGGCGACATTTTACATAAAAATGTTTTTGTTGGGATATTTTTATTCAAAGATAAGTAACCGTGTAATACCCGGGTTACGGTAGGAGAAATATATACAAAATAACAGGTGGATAAACATATACACCTCAGTGTGTATTATATATGATTTACATATCGATCTTTTGTATGTAGCCAAAAAGCTTACAATTTAGTTAGTGTTATAGTCGCGTCTATAAAATATAATAAAAAAAATATCTTTGCAATAAAAATAACTCACAGTGAAGACAGGATTAGGCCGACTTTCTTGCAACCGCTGGATCTCCTTGAGCTCCTTCATGAGCCTGCGCGTACGCACCGCGGCGGCACGCTCGCGCACCTCATTGGCGCCCGCTGCTTTCTTCTTGACGAGTGTCGTGGCAGAGGGACTCGCAGGCAAACTGGCCGCCGCCTCTGCAGGACTTACGCCATCTCTGTAGGTAAATAATATTAAAAAAATATTTATTTTCTATAAAGAAAAATTACGTATTGTGGTACACACGGCAACACATCAAGCTATACATTTCCAGTATAAGCTGATCTCGCATTGTATAGGATTTCCGTACAATGAGAGTTCAGCTTATATTGGAAATGTATAGCTTGATCTGTAGCCGTGCGTACCTATAATTTTTTGCCGTCGCATATCAAGTAAGAATATACTCATTAGCTCGTCTTCTATACATTGCAAAATACAAAAGCTTTGTCCTGAATGACTGACTGATGGATCGACGCACAGCCTAAACCGCTGATCGTAGAGACTTGAAACTTGGAGGGTGTTTTTTGTATGACGTATATCCGAAAAGAAAGGATTTTCCGAAATTCTACCCCTAAGGGGGTGGAAAACGGGGGCAAAGTTTGTATGGGACCACGTGATTCCTTCTGTACCTACTTCAAATTTTGCATAAACATTCGATGGAAGACGTGTTTCGTATTTTATTGAAACTCATCGCCTAACGGGGTTAAAAAGGGGTAGAATGTTATTTAAGGGGTGATATGCATCAAAGTTGATATCAATACTCCTTAGTGCTTTTGATTTAAATATTATTTTATATGTGAGACATTCCATTTTTAAAGAGTTGCATTGCACCAAGCTTTTATATGAGTTCATCTTTTTTAAATAAAATCGGATTGAGTTTTTAAACATGTTCTGTCTGTTCCGGCTGATGTTATCAGGAGTAACTTAGCTACTTTTATTTTAAAAATAATTAGCGTTCCGCGCAAAAAAAAAAAACAAACCGTACGCGGGTGAAACCACGGGGGTCTGCTAGTCTATTATATAATAATGAATCCCTACTTCCCTTGGTCACGCCATAACTTGAGAACGAGTTCACCGATTACATCCATCTTTTTTTTAGTTTACTAATATTGTAGAAGAAAAAAAATGGAAACAAAATTAAGAAAGTTGGTAGGGTACCTACTCGGTAGAGTCGAACTTATATCACTCGAAAGGTAATGAGCCACGCCATGCAAAAAACCTGTCCTCCCGACCACAAATCGTTACGTATATATATGCTAGTGCAAAATGGAGTTTACTTAACATTCCAGTCCGATTCTGTAATGACAAGTAAGCTAAGCTAGCCCTACCTACTTTCTATACCAATGTGCATTGTGTACTGAGGCTTACTTGCGTCAACATTGGGTTATCTTAATCCCACCATTTTTATATAAAATGTTGCCAAGACATATGGCTCGCACTGTCAAAAAGTTATCAGATCTCATGTAGAGCCAAGCTTATAACTCTACATGCACTTACTCTACAAGCCCTAACTTCACAAACTCTACACCTAAGATGCTTATGATTTTTTTTTTGTTTGAAATTTCCAAGTTTTTTATTGTTTGTGTACAAATACAAGCTTACATACCAAATTTCAGCTTTCTAGGCCTTGACCCTATGACTCGTACCCTATCAGTCTTATTACAAAAAATGCGTTAAACCTGGCTTTAGGCCAGCGATAGCAAAGCCAGATCTAAAACTTAACCTTCGGTTACTTCATTCCATCATATAATGTCAATGTTAACCCCAGGTAAGGAACTCTGAGTTACTAGATAACTCAGGTTGACGTAGGCCGTAGATAGTATTGGAGGGGCGTAGGGCGCAGTTGCGCACGCTTGCCATCCAGGAGTGGAAGCCAAGGCTGGAGCACCCTAGTGCGGGTCTTAGGACCATCGAGGCCATCCGTCCAGTGATGAATGAGTGGCTAGAGCGGAGGCACGGCACGTTGACCTTCCGGTTGACGCAGATCCTCTCGGGACACGGTTGTTTCGGGAGGTATCTGTGTCGGATTGCCGGGAGGGAGCCGACCGCCGAGTGCCACCACTGTGACGGGTGCCTCGAGGAGGAGGCACAGCATACGCTGGAGGTGTGCCCAGCCTGGGCAAGCGAGCGCAGCGAGCTCTGCGCCGAAGTGGGGACTGATCTCTCGCTGCCAAGCGTGATCCGCGCTGTGGTTGACAGCGAGAGATCGTGGGACGCACTCCACTCCTTTTGCGAGCGAGTTATGCTCGCAAAGGAGGCGGCGGAACGTGACAGGGAGGACACTACCACCCTAGCTATCCGCCGCAGGAGAACCGGGCGTCTGAGGGCGGCTTTTTTGAGCCACCTTCCCCCCAACATGGGCCCAAGGGTGGCGGACTCGGGGGAGTCTGCCGCCCATCAACATCGGGCCCGAGTAGTGGAGCGTGTGTTCCCGCACGCTACTCAGGAGGAGACGGCGGAGACAAGAGCTCCGGTCTCTGCCGTCGACGAAGAGGAGGCCTCCGATCAGGCCGTCGCTGCTGGATACGCGGACGAATGCTTCGGCGCCCCCGTATATCCAGCCGGCAGCGACAGGTAGGAACGCCGTGGGGTTTTAGTCAGTAGGAGTCTGACATAACCCGGGCACTCCGGGGGGAGCGGCCGGGTATTCAAGAGGATTTCCCCACGTAAAAAAAAAAACCTACCTACCATAGAGTTATAAATATTCTGTATGTGAGTTTTGCTGACCTGACTGACTGACTGCCTGACTGATATATCAACGCACAGCCTAAACCACTGGTCCTAGAGACATGAAATTTAGAGGGTATATTCGTTGTGAAGAGTAGGTATCCACTAAGAAAGGGTTTTTCGAAATTCCACCCCTAAGTGGGTAAAATAGGGGATGAAAGTTTGTATGAAAGTCTGTCAGTTTCGAAGTTAGGATCTTCAAAATTTGTGTTTAGGCTGAAGATTGAAAATTAATGTATCTCGGCGTTTTGATAATTCCACTCTCGAAGCGGGATGAAGTTGTTTTGTTTTCTTTTATTGTTGTAGAAAAATATGACATTTGTTTCCTGTAGGCCACGCGGGCGAAGCCGCGAGCAGATGCTAGTCTGTGATAAAGCTCAAGAACGAAAATACGATATAATCGATCGATTAACGGATTCCACTTGCATGGTAAGCCAGTCAAAATCTATGTTGTGATTTTATATAATTATTATATTTATTTTTATTAAGACAAAATCCACAGCTAAATACTTGATAAATGCCTATGTAGGCGAAGTGGGTTTATCAATATTCTATTATTAACTCCTCATGATTTATTATCATAGACTTCGAAATGAGATATACTAAAATAATGCATTTCAATATAGAAAAAAATAATTTTAACGTAAAAAATAACTACCATGATGCCTCTCCGTTTAACTCGTATATAATTTATATGTTTACTAATTAATGATTCAACACTTACAAGTAAGAGGTACCTTCTTAGAACATCTTGATAGTAAAGCGATTATGACCCTTACCTATATATTTCTCATTACAACAAAGAACTCTGAAATATGCAAAAGGCATGCAAATCTTATTCATTGCGTGAGCAAGATATCATATGATTTGAGGCTGGGACAGACTGGTATTCTTACAGAGAATCCGTTCGGAATGCAGTCGGCCTGCAATTCTCATGGAGTGCATTCACTGTCAGTTGGGCTAAAAGGCCGCTTGAGCAAACATGCAAATGCAATTAATTTTTTCGAATTCTTGGCAGATCTCACGTAAATAATTCCGTTAAATAAGTAGTTACTATATTATGTACAATTCATTGCAAACTGTAATGCAAAAATTCGGATTGGATCTCCCGTAAATTCGGAAAAATGAATTTCATTAGTAATATTGCTTTAGTCCTTAGTTCCTTTCTGTGGGTACTACCACTACAATACCTAAACAGTATAATATTTTAGGTCCATCTTATTAATCTAAATTGGGACTGCCTGAATATAAATAAATGCGAAAGTAACTCTGTTTGTTTGTTACGCTTTCACGCCTAAACTACTGAACCGATCGCAATTGAAATTTGGCAGATAGCATATGGTATGGAGAAAGACATAGGCTACTTTTTATGAAGGGAACGCAGTTGAAACCGCGGGGGACAGGTAGTTAAGTAAAATTTGATGGATGTTGTGTGAATCGCGATCTATTTCTGTCTACATAAATTTAATTTTTGCTTTCTGTGTACCACTTATTTGGTTGGGGATTTCGGGACCACAGCGTAGCTCCGAAATTACTATCGGTATCAAATTTGCTCGGTTTTCCATTTTCAACGGCGAGTCATGATGTGATCCATAGGTACATCCCGTACATCTAACCACTCGTCTGTCGGAAATAATTTTTATTTTTACAGGTCTTCACTGGTTATAATGTGGGTAAAACAATTTATTTGTGTTTTTTTAAATAGCTCTGTCGGGCTTGTTTTAAAACCCTATCGTGTTTGGCACGGTGATTAAGCCTCTGTTGTTCTCTCTGTTGCGACAATTAATCAACGTTGCAGGCCATCCACTCGGAGGGAACCATTGATATATATATATTACGTAGGTTACTAGTACATAAGAGAACGATAAATTTTATATCTAGGTTGGTTCGTCCATTCTTAAATGACAATCAGTACGATAAAGAAACGAATAACTACCGCTATATATAATTTACTTAAATGACTAGTTAAAGCACCCGTAGTACGGGTCCCGTACTCATAAAATAGCTATTGGGAGTTTTGTTTTCCAAGAATTAGCGTAATTTCCCGAGTGAAAAAGTTTCTAACATTTTATTTGGCGGCGCCATCTTGACAAGAAAATACCTACGATATTGGCCATTAATAAAACCAAGTCAAACGACAGCGAAAGTTACAATCCAAGTGACACGTTTGACCACCTTGGTTTGATAATAAACATTGTCATCAAACATTTTTTTCGTAGATGCGGTGACTATATGAGAATATAAGAAGCAGCCGGATTTATGATTGAAACCTGTTTTACAAAAAACTTAAATCGGCTTCAAAGTACACCAAAAAGAAATCAAACACTGACGATGACAATAGGACTAAACGGGTAGCTCCAACAAAAAAAAATCAAATCGGTTAATAAATAACAGAGTTCTGAGGTAACAAACATTAAAACTACCAATTGAATAAAATTGAGAACCTCCTCCTTTTTTTGAAGTAGGTTAAAATATGACTGAATGATAAAATTGATGCCACAAATTAGCGCAGATGAAACAGTGGAACTAAAGAATATTTAGGATATTATTATCAGAAGAAGATAACAAAATAGTGTTGTTGCAGCGAGCAGTCATGTTGTTGTATGTATCCAGCGTTGCCAGACGTCCCGATTTTGGCGGGAAGTCCCGATTTTTAGCCCAAAATTAAATGTCCCGCGCGGGACAGGCTCTGTCCCGCTTTTCGAGGATTACTCGACGGTGAAATCATCGTTGGACGTGGAAGTGGGAATAAAGACACCACTGCACAGAAATGGCACCAGCTTTTTCGTGATGCGTCTTAAACACCGCTGTGGTTGGTTACGTAGTAACTATTTAGTAATCTGTGGCAGTGGTGTGGAGAACCGCGCCAAAGTGCGCTAAATGTCACTGTGACATAAAATCAAACTTCTAAGTCAACGCAATCAAAAGATACGGCCGTATATGCCGCATATTTTGAAGCTCGCAGAATTAAAACTTATAGGGTACTTCCCGTTGACCTAGAATCATAAAATTTGGCAAGAAGAAATTCCATGTAGCACAAGTAAAGGAAGAAATCCGGAAAGGGTTTTGTAGTTACAACACAAAAAAAAACATGCCATTATATTAGAACAAACGAAAGAAGGTGAAAAATCTTCGAGATTCGATTCCCGTGATTAATTAACTATTTAAATACAAGTTTCTATGGAACCCTCGGGATGCGAGTAGGACTCGCACTTGGCTAAAACCGGCCAAAAAAAACTTGACAAAATAAAATTTGTAGGTATGTCCCGATTTCGGCGATAGAATCCCGCTTTTTTTACTCAAGAGGTAACAAAATCCCGATTTGCCCGAAAAAAAATCTGGCAACGCTGTATGTATCTATCTTTCATCCACCCACGTCCAACGTTCCTATAAATTAAAGTGTGGACAGTGATGAACGATTAGTTGCGGAATTGGAGCATTTCGCCGCTGAATTAGGTAAAATAGGTTTCTGTAGCGACACGGTACCATTTAGTACGAAATGAATTAAATTATTAAAAGAAACAAAAAACCCGACTGCGTAAAACATAAATTAACTGAAAAGAGACAAACAAGCTCTTAAATCTATAGAATTTTGAATATAACTTGAATTTTATAAGGTATTGCAATTGGGGACAACCAATAACCTAAGTATGTATTTTTTTATAATATTTGTTTATCCCCGACTGCAATACCTTATAAAATTCAAGTTATATTCAAAATTCTATAGATTTAAGAGCTTGTTTGTCTCTTTTCAGTTAATTTATGTTTTACGCAGTCGGGTTTTTTGTTTCTTTTAATAATTTAATTTATTTCAGACTTTTTAGTTTTATACAGAAAGAGTTATATGTATTAGTAAGTAAATGAGCGGTACGGTAAAGGAACGCTAACAATCATCGCAAATCTGTGATTTACGTATGGTAACGGCTCAGTACCTACTGTCCTTGCATTAAACGTGGTTTTTTGCAATTTACGTCAAAATGGTAGCATAAAAGTATTACAATATATACATATATGGAATGGTCTATTTACAAGCTTTCATTTGATACCCATATTGTTATAATAACGAAACTTTTATTTTTAATACCCCCCCTATTTTTTTATTCTTAGGAGCTATATAAAAATAATATACCCTATGACACTCCCCCAGTCAAGACGAATCTAACGACACCTCATATGATTAAATCCATCAAGCCGTTTAGGCTGCAGAGCGGCACAAAGAAATAGACATACATACATACATACATACATACACTCGAAAAACATAACCCTCCTTCCGGGTCAGTCGGGTAAAAACAAGAGTCGTAAATAATTTCAACATGTCCCGACCATGGGCTTGGAATACATCCAATGTGAAAAAGCGGGTGAAGGCGGTCATTGACTTCCGGGAGATTTATGTAAGACTAAGTATTAGTAGATTACATCAACAGCATCAAGCCGAAGATAGATTGCAGTCTCGGAACCTTAACGCTAAATATAAAGTAGGTACTCGTAAGTACTTCGATGCACAATCAATTCGAGGTTAGATAAATCGCTCTACCTTTGTAGGTACAAAGTCACTTTACAAAGTCTTTGTTTATATTTGCAAATTAATTATGCATTGCAAAATGGAGTGTTTAATAGGCACGTTATGGACCTCATAAAATATACATTTACGTCATGCTTAAAATATACAAAGAACATTTATGACATCATCTGGATCCGGAATACCAACAACAACGTAAAGGCCATCAACAAGTCTCAGCTGACAAGCTCCGTATCACATAGATGGAGTCTTTGTGGTTTGTGGGCTTTGTGGCTAATGATTAAGTGCGTAGGTAGTAGTACAAGATATTATTATGTAACTACTATTATGTATAATGCATCTTCCGTTCTCCTGCAAAGTTCGGGGGGCATAAGTGTACAAATTCGTCGGTGTTACCCTCCCTGTATTCCTTTTTAATTCAAAGTGCTTGCGTTTGTCCACTGACGCGCCCATAAGGGACGATGACGAAGCCTAAGATGGAACACGCTTACCCAGAAGAAACCTATTCACTCTGGCCCTGAAAGTCCCTAGATTGTAAGAGTCCGTATTTTCGGTATGTCAACAACTTACGGGTGAAAATTTTCTCAGCGTCTTGTGGTTCGCTGTAAAAATGGGGATGGTGGCATAAGGTTGAACAGTTCCTGCGCACACTCTCCAAAATATATCCTGTAGAAAACCGTTAAGCAAGCAACCTTTCTTGGATGGTCAGACTTGTGAGTTTCGTCTTAACTTCTTCGTACTCTTGGCGGTCTATTGAGTCGAGGGCTTCAAGCTAGTGCTTAGCGGATCCATCCCAGACATGGCAGCAGTACTCCATACATGACCGGACTTGTGCTTTATAAAGTTGAAGCAACTTTTCAGGCTGTTTCTGCCTTCGACTGAATAGGTCACAATAAGACTCAATAGGACAACCAAAGTTTATGCCGAGGAGAAGATTTTTATTTATTGAGTTACGTTAGCGAAGCGGGATGAAGTTGTTTTGTTTTGTTTTATTGTTGTAGAAAAATATGTCATTTGTTTCCTGTAGGCCACGCGGGCGAAGCCACGAGCAGAAGCTAGTTCTTATATAAACGTACTTATAGGTAACTTGATAATAATAATTATTAAGTTAATAAATCTATTGTTGTTATATTGTGGGTAGTGTAGTATTTTTCAAGCCCTATAGGCTTCAACAATCCACTTCCAAAGACGTAAAAGTAAAAAAAATAACATAACAGTTAAAATTGCGAACTGGGGCTATTGGAGAAAATCTAATCCAAAATAGGTTACCTATATAATCTAGGTTAAAGTTGAGAAGACAATCGTCATCGTAGTCGATATCCATCTTGTTTAGGGGGCGTACTCTCTTTTTACTCGCTTCTCAACTTTAACCTAGATTATATAGGTAACCTATTTTGGATTAGATTTTCTTCAATAGCCCCAGTTCGCAATTTTAACTGTTATGTTATTTTTTTTACTTTTACGTCTTTGGAAGTGGATTGACTGGGTATTACGATTGCGCTTATTACATAAGTCGTAACAAAATTTTGGTAGTATTGTGAGCTTTATGCATTTCTTAAGAACATAAAGGAAAAGTGTTTCTTTTTAACTGATTATTATAATTATTTTAAGCATTGTGCAGTGTAACCGTAAAAGTTAATGCAAGTGAAATTTACATTCTCTATAATTATGTGAATGAACATAACCTACAATAAACAAGAGCGAAAGTAATAGATTGAGTATGAATATGGCATCTTGCTCCGGTCAAGTTTGTTTTATTTATTTATTTATTTAACATGATAGTACACAGCATTTAACAAAAAAATTATAAAAAAAATATAAACTTATATTACTGTTGAATGACGACATTTGTGTTCGTAACCGCACGTAACGTCTCCAACAGGTACCAACCTACCTCTCAGATCACACCTAATAGTCTATTAAGTATTGCCATGGTGGGACATGACTAGGTTTATATTTAAACATCGTGGAGACTTATCAGTGATTAGTACCATAATTATTGACGCTATTAAAGTCGCCAAGATCTAATAGACCCGTTTTGACAGCACATATACCTACATCAACGTGTCAGAAAGAGACAAACATAGTGCGACAAGAAGAGACACCCTCTTTACTTGTCAAAAAGATCATTATAGATAACGACAACTCTAATTATTATCGCGTATTTAGGAAATTTCTTTATAGAAATTGGTACAACGCCTCTCGCGGTTTTTGTGAACGCGATATTAAATTAGAGGGACAAGTAAAATGTTTCCATTATCAACAGCTATTTTACGCATCGTAAGAACACACTGTCCTTCTGGCTTTGTTAAAAGCGTTTTCAAACGACAATTCTTTTAACACAGGGTATATCGGTTAATAGATACATGGTTGAGTAGGTAAATAAATGTATTGCTGACGATATGTAGATGCTTTGCACATTTCTTTCTGTTCATTGCACTTTTGTTGTCGTTTACTCATACAATCTTATTATAGTAACAAACAACAGTCTGCGGCGCGCTAGGTAGGTAGGTACCTACTCTATCTAATCAGATGACATGCTAATGGATGTCGTGTTTATACTTTCATCATTAATAATTTACATTGTCGTGTTGGTGTTGTAATATTACCTCACAATTGTTATATTTACTATATTATTCGTCTATCTAGCTATACGGTACCACCAATCTACTCAAAATACGTAGTAGTTTGTTGAAATCAGAGTAAAAATCAAAAAATCTAAATCAAAAAGTAGTTATTAAGGCACTTATGGACGTTAACAAAATGACTCTACAAATGTCATAATGTCGTTCCTCGTTCAACTACCATAAAGACATATTTAGGATGAGGAATACTTATACAATTACAGCTGGGAAAATCTAGGGAAGACTTATTTATAGGTACATACGCATTAGGACTATTCAGGAGACAGTCGGACAGTAGGACACCTTACATCTGTTATTTGCGGTAGGTACATAACGGGAAATATATGGCAAAATCATGAGAGTTTTGGTCATATAAGGTAAGTACTTGTGTTCGTAATACTTTATGCGAGATGTCTTTGTTGCAGTGTTCCGCGTTGATACGTCAGTCAGTCGGTGCGCCCGCGATTGTAAGTATAAGGGCATACCATCTTTTTATGGAATATTTATTAATTATTTAATTTTATTATGGAGATTGACCACAATCAGCGTAGTAAGTGATGACGTGGCCAAAGGTGATAAATAAACAAAGCCTAGAAGGGATATTTTAAGCCTTATTTGAATTGTAAAGAACCAAATATTAATATACCTATGCATCTAATTTGGTCAAGATAACTATTACATAAATTTTCGTTTATTTAGATTAACCCGATAAGTTTGATATCACCCAATCGCAAAAAAAATACTCCAAAATAAAAGTTTACTTTTCTAAAGATCGAGTGGCAACCTTAGATATAATCGAAACAATACAGTAGAACATGCCTGAGAGCTTCTGTGTAAACAATGTCTTTGTCTCCACACCACAGGAGTTATGAAATGACGCGGCATCGGTTTCGCACTAAGAAGAAAGAGTAGAAACAACAGGTACCTACGCAATGTTCTATTGTCAATTGAATCAACGCTATTAGATTTTTTATGTGAAATAAGTACTTTATTAGTAACGGTATACTACATACTATAAGTTATTGGTTTATTACAGTGCCGGGTGAGAGAATGCGTTTCTGACACCTGTTAATATTGGCCAATTCGCTGAAACGGCTGATCTGATTAAGATGGGACAACTGTGCAGAAGAAAACACGGAACCATCCTGTGAGAGTCCCATCGCATTAGGATTAACCATTTCCGACATTAGCTCAACAGGTGTCAGAAACGCATTCTCTTGACGGCCGCAGTGTAGTATCGTGAAAGTATTCGTGTATTCTGTTTAATTGTTTTTGGGGTATCTTAGGTACTAAAAGTCACAAATATTCAGTTTTACTTATTAACGGGACAAGTACCTTAGTCAGTTTCAGTACTTTGTGCATACGGTAGATAACCAAGTTAGCAAGTGAGCTTTGCCTCCGCAAAGCGCTCCGAAATTCCTATAGCACCGATGTAGCTTGCCAAGTTTGCAAAATTGACACAAGTTATGTTTGTATTATCAATCGTTGGCCAATTCAGTACTATAATAGGGCCTTCCTAATAGGTCACTTTTGACAGCCCATATACATCCATATGTCAAAAAGAGACAAACAGTGCGCCCAGGAGAGACACACTCTTGTCAAATATGACGTCTTAGCATGGCGAGCTAGGCTACATAGCTAACAAAAAACGGTATAACTTGCGTGTTTCGATACAAAGATCGCCTTGATCTTATTAATATATTAGATACAGTCATGTTATGTAGCAATCAAAAGTTATTGCGTTACAAACATAAAAACAAAGAGTTGTAATATAACTTTGTATAGGTACATAACAAACAAAGTAACCTAGTTATACTGAATTACTGATGTAGGAAGCGTCGATGAATATAATAATAATAAAATCGTTTATTCACTCCCACATAAAAACAGGATAACAAATTAAATTAATAACTAGGTAGTTAGTACATTTAATTGTGGGAGACAGGAGCCCAAACTAGGTTTCCCAGTGCTATGAGTCTCCTGATGGTATGATATGGATGGTCCCCTTCCCCTTGGTAGGATCTAGTTTCAGTCAAAGGGGATAGAACCTTTGTGGCATAGCTAGCCGCCGCCATTTTGATTTTTTTTCAATGTCGCGGCGCACGATGTACCTGGTATATATGGGTAGAGGACACATATACAAACAAAAAATGTTAATCCATATGGTGGCCTAAAGTGTCACGTTTCCGAGATATTTGCAGGTTAAGATCGCCATATGAGAATTATGACAATCATTAAAAATTTACTTATTACGTGTTTATATGCATTCGATTGTATTCAAATAATAGTCCCCAGGTTGATTTATCAATTTTTTTGAATAGAGTAAAACTAGGAGCACGAAAAACAATATTTTTAATTACTTACCTACTAAACAGCATCGTATTATTCGCTATGAACCACAATGTTGTCAAAGAAGTTCGGATCGTGACTTGTTTTCCATCTTGTCATTATTATACAAACAAAAATGACAATTCTTGTCCTAAAATCTATGTTACCAAGTTAATTGGAACTAAAGATCGCTAAGTAATGCTCCCTGAGCGCCAAAATTGCAATAGCGTCGTAAATAAATAAAAAAAACCCGATCCCGCGGGCGTCCCGACCTAATAATTTCCACCTAAATGAAAGTCCCGTCTTCGCGGAAGACTGCTTACGTGCACACAATGCCAAAAAGGCGATAGATCAGACCCGACGTATTACAGGCCTATTGCCATCACCTCCCATTCTCTCCAATGTCATGTAGCGAGTGATCAACACGCAACTCTTGAGATATCTAGAGGATCACGATTTGTTGAGTGACCGACAATATGGCTTCCGCCATAGTCCCTTGGCTGTGATGTGTCTATGTATACACTAGAAGGTCACCAGCCGAGTGGTCACTTGCCATTGAGAGTCAAGGTGGCGAAGGCGTTCGATCGGGTCTGGCACCGGTGTTCTCTAACGGAGTTACCAGCATATGGGCTTCCCGAGGGACTATGCAAATGGACCGCCAATTTTCTGTCCAGCAGATGCATAAGAGCTGAGAGATATAAATGCTGGCGTCCCGCTAGGGTCTGTACTGTCCCCAACACTGTTCCTACTGCATATCAATGAAATGCTGTCTATTGACGGCATTCATTGTACAGAGGATGCGCATCGCCCGCGCCGCACCACCTACCCGGCTCACTGACCCACTGCCTGTGTCTACTACGTCGGCCCCTTTTACGAAGCCCATGCCTGAATAGGAATCGAAGCGGGCTTGTGATGATGGTTTTGAGAGAGTGCAAAGCAGGAAGCACTGTCAGAAAACGAATAAGAACCGATGCGGCACAGCTCCTGTGGAGCCCAAGCAAACCATGTGTGCTGCCATGCCAAACACTCCGGTGTATATTTCTCGTCTACACTACGCCACCAAGGCGGAGGACATCGTGTAGTACATTCGCCAAAGAATCAAGTACTCGCTGAGGGTGCAGCTGTTGGAATCAAGCCGCAACGTCAACGTCAACATAGTGCAGTGCAGTAGTGTTAACTAACATAGGCTTAAATGTTTTATACTAACAAAAATGTTTTATTATAATATTTATGTTAGTTTGTAAGGTATTTATCTATGGGCCACAGTAGCTTGATAATAAAGATTTATTATTATTATTGCAAATATTCCTCGTTTCGTGGTGGAGGAAAGCCGCGAACGGCTTGTGTCTGAAATCGAGAGCTCACTAACTAGTGTCTCCGATTACGGTCGACTAAACCTAGTCCATTTCAACCTCACTAAGACCCAAGTATGCGCGTTCACCGCTAAGAAAACCCCATTTACTGTGGCTTCACAATTCCAGAACACGGACATCACTGAAAGCATCGGGATCCTCGGCATCGACATTTCTAACGACGTCAATAGGCCGTCTAGAAGACAAGGTTAAGCTAGCATCCAAATAACTCGAAGTGCTCAACAGAGCGAAGCAGTACTTCACATCGAGGCAAAGGCTGCAACTTTACAAGTCCCAAGTCCGGCCTTATATGGAGTACTGCTCTTACCTGGATACCAGTTTGGGCCTTTAGGCTCGGTTCAGCGACGTGCCATTAGAATCGTCGACGATCCCGAGCTCACAAGCGGCTTAGGGCCCCTCAATCTGAGGAGAGACTTTGCCTCCTTATGTGTGTTCTACCGCTTGTACAACAGACAGTGTTCTGTAGAATTGTTTAACATGATGCCTACGGCTACCTTCTACCATCGCTAGTCTCGCCATTGACGGGAAGTCCATCCTCACACATTGGAACCTAAATAGTTTCGAACTATGCGGTCTCACGGGAGCTTTCTTCGCATACAATTAGGCGGGCCGTATGTTTGTTCGCTACCTAAGTAGTGTAAAAAAACCTTTTATTTAAAGGTTTGAGGTCACGGCTTGTTTCTATTATGTGTTTTATTTTATTTTTAAAACCGTGATGCACTATTATTTGACCATTATTGCTTAAAAACAAGAACATAAATTGTACTTAATCAACATTAAACTATTGTCATTCGTCTCATATTATATATACATCGATATTCCAATATCTCGGTAACATGATATTTTAAGACAAGTATTGTCATTTTTTGGTTAATAACGGCGAAATGGAAAACAAGTTAACCACTACGATCCGAGCTACTTGACAACATTGTATTTCATTGCGAATATTGCGATGCGGTTTAGTAGGTAACCAATTAATGAATATTGTTTTTTCGTGCTCCATGTTTACTATATTCTAATAAATAGTTAAATCAACCCGGGAACTATTATTTGAATACAATCTAATGCATATAAACACGTAATAAGTTCATTTTTAAAGATTGTCGTAATTCTCATTTGGCGATCTTTACCTCCAAATATCTCGGAAACGTGACACTTTAGGTCACCATATTGCTTAACATTTTTTGTTTGTATAAGTGTCCTCTACCCAAATATATCACTTACACCGTGCGCCGCGACATTGAAAAATTCAAAATGGCGGCGGGTGGCTATGCCAGCTCCCATACAAAAAAGTTCGTACCCCTTTATATGAGAATCCGATTCCTAACGTAAGCCCTTATTGACATGGTTTATAAAAACAAAACATTTTTTTTTTTAAAGTTAAATTGACATTTAAAATAGTTTTAGCATGCAAGCTACATGTTGTTCTGGCTTGCACGTGGACTGCAGAAACGTTTGGTCCAGGTAGGTACTAAACGACCTAAAACGTCAAGTTTTTTAAAGAGCCGCATGTCTCATTTTGGCACATGGTCAATAGTTATTAATCACGACTTTTGTTCCCACTTTGGTTTAGGAAATACGACATTGAAACCGGGGGCAGTTTTGTCAGCTTGCTTCATACCTAAATGTATATTATGGATAAACTTCTCTTCTGCTTGCTTCAATTCTTAGGTATATTGATATCTTTGTACACCTACTTATTAAAAACCATTTTAAATATCAGCGATTATAATATATAGGACAGAATCAATTAGCCAATTAAATGTTATTGTAATGAAAACGCAGACATGTTATGATTATAGCCATATAATTGCAGTAGCCATAACAGGAAAATTAGGATATATACCTAAATATAATAGCACTAGATAAGTAATGAACTAGATCTAAAATAGCTTTCCTGTTTAGATGGATCAGCCACATGTGAACTTTGAAGAGTTAGCAAGGGTTCTCTAATTTAGTAAATTTCCTTAACCACCTAACCTTCAGTACGATGATGGTCGAACGTAATCAAAAGATGTTATGAAGTAGGTAATCTACAATTTTATAAACAACCACAACATGTAATTATGCAAATGTGACGCGAGTGATTTCCTCAATTTAAAATATTATACCTACTATACTATGAGGGCCATGAATGAATAATTCTAACCGTTACTAAAATGCATTAAAATAATTAGGAAATGGTTTTTCTCTTTTAATTCTTTTAGCAACTAAAAACACATCTACCTAGATACATAGATCCAAATAATCAAATAGACGGTGGTGCCGAGTTCACTTACAATGTATTTGTAATTTATAATTAACTTCAGATGTGTTATATATGTGTAAGGTCATGATTAATTGCTTTACCTAAATGATATATTAGAATAGAATAAGCCCTATCTAAAGTGGTGGTATTTTTTTTTAAACTTAGTGTTGATTTTATAAGAACTTTAAAGTAAATTAGTTTTATTTCAATGTCAACTATTTGGTCACCCACCCAATAGCTATACTAAAACTTGCCTAATATATTATGGAGATGGTCAAGTTATCGGTGGATGGTCTTCGCAAAGTTGACCTTAGGTAATTTATATAAATATTTAAGTAAATAAATATTAAATACCTTTCCTACCTCAAAAACTTGTAACTTGTCGAGAATGGTGTTGAGGCTCAATGAATGACTCCTACGTGATCGATCGTCTCGATTGCATGTTTTGTTATCAAACATTCCACCTTATAATGATGTTACGACACCTTACACGTCCGTTTCGTTGTTATTGAACCATTGCACATTCTTATACCATATCTTTTGGATATTTTTGTGCGGTTGAAATTTAACATAATATGAATCAGATTTTTTAAACTTATGGGGGGCTACAAAGGCCCTTGAAGCAGTATTGCTATACACAATTATTTTTTTTAATTCTTGGCAGATCCTACGTAATTCCAATATTTTTTGTTAAAATAGTCAATCATTATATACAGTTTAGTTCATTAAACAATTCTGAATTTATGAATTGCATAAGATCCGCCGAATTTGGAAAAAATAATTCCATTAGCAATATTGCTTGAGCTTCCTTTTTAGCCCCCATGGTACTAATAACAGAATTTCGATTTCACTTGAAATTTTCAAGATATTTTAAGTAGATTTGATCCGGTGATACTTATAAGGAACTAATTATTAATTACCTGTGTCTCCGAAGCAAACCGCGTCTCGCCGGCGATCCGCTGGGTCCAGCCCCATCATTATCCAGTTTCTCAGGAGACCGGAACAATTTCCGGAAAGCAGCTGCTACCTTTTCCTTCGAGCGAGACGTCATGATGCACTTATTGAACTTACACTTTCTACAGAAACACTTTACGAATAGATCAGTCAACTTTCACACAATGTTTATTTACATTTGTATGACTGCGGCACATTTGCAGATCATGTCACTTGTCAAAGTAAAAATTTTAAATATCGATTGCGATTTGTATTGTGATTTGTGCCAGGATTGAATCAGTCAGTGTGCACGGGTTGCATCACTGCACTCAAGATGTCTCACGCGACGAGGGCGATCGATTCAGGCGCCAGGCGCGAGGCGTCTGCTGCACCACACGTGCGACTACGGAGTGATTGAGTGAGAGTGACGATGAAATCGAAACTTGGCTCGCAGAGGAGGCCGGTTATCTATTCGCACTTGGATGTTGCGAGTGGTGCGGACTGGTGCGGTGCGGGCTAGTGTGTCACAGTGCGTCGGCGCATGCTACGCACGACCGGCCGACCACCACTACGCTCTCCGTGTGAACGAACTTGCCACGCCACTTGACGAACTTTTGTAGGTACTTGTAAGAGTTCGCTGATCCAGTTGCCTCACCTTTAGTTACGTGCTAAAGCTCGCACATTCTTCCCTGTGTTTCTCTGAAACAAACCAAAGCGGATTTCATTGACAATTTTATCAACTCTTTATTAAATTATCGTCGTTGAGGATTCAACCATCATGGTTATATTAGAATGGAAAACTCATAAAAACAAGTCACTTCACTTATAGCATTTTTAGGTAAACATGTTAGGTATACCAATGTAGTACCTTTATAAAACACGTTCTACGAACTGTGCTACGACACTGCTACGAACCTATCGTCGAAATACGGAGAGCTAATGCATGCGTTTGCATGCGTATATGATGCGTATGAAATACGAATTGATTTCATAATCTCAAATGTTATTTGGTAATGCTTTCAAAATGTTCTTATTAAATGTTACCATTTTCCTTTTTAGTTCTCTAGAACTCAGGAACTGACAACACTCTATATCTACTTATCATGAGAGAATTTTGCGAAATATTCCCAGTTTAATTTGCTCTGTCTGTATATTCCACGCATAAAACTGGAGCTGCTGCATTTGCACGCAATAAGGTCAGACCCCTGCGAAATCTTATCACAGAGTGAGCAATCCTCTGTGATAAGATTTCGCAGGGGGTATAAATCTTATAAAGATTACTATTTATTTACAGAAATTCATACTCCGTGGCTACCTTATAATAAGGACTATGGGTATAACTTAACTATAAGTAAGTACTTTTTTCCCTATGCTAATTATAATTACCTAACTATATTTATTTTGTGTACGTCCATTTTTGATGAGTAAATGCATTTTCTTTCTTATTTCAAGCATCACTACCACTCAAAGCTGGTTCTTGATTGATTTTCGCCTATATGTCAAACTAGCAAATGCTTGCCGAGTGTATGGTTGACAAAGAATTTGTATGAAGAACATAGCCAATTATAAGACGAGGCGAATATTAATGTTAGGGATTTGTATGGGAGAAATAAAAACTAGTCTTGAGTTACATTACATACAATATTTTGTAGCAAAATGCGAAATCCTAAGACTATGTGTGGAGGTGGTTGTGAGATGATGATGATTTGTCTTGTCATGAGGATAGTTGAAGCAAGTGTTGTTGGTGGATTCTTTCTTTATTATCTACCTATATGGAAATTATGGAATAATGATAAACATTTTAATTAATTTTGCCATCATGGTCTTATAATATTATTCTTACTAAACGTACAGTACCTTTTATAGGGCGAAGGCCTTCCGACCCTTTTATCTTCTACCAATTTTCCACATTAATGGACAAGTAAGTACCTACCTGGCTAAAATATAAATGTTTCGTATAAAAGGGATAGGTGGGTATACCTACCCATGGACGAATCACTACCTATACTTTTTAGGTACCTATCATTTTCATACCGTGAGATTGTGTGCTATCTACTCTATATAGATTCTAGTCTATTTTACGTAAATAATACTAGAAAATAACAACACGAAACACTATTTTTAGATACCAACAATGTGTTGTTTTGAAAGGTCTCATACGATAAGTAACAAGTATAATATTATATTATAAATCAAAATAATAACAATAGTAATATGTAGTGTAAATAGGTATTGTAAATAAACACATAAAAGTTGATAATATGTATCCTAGATAGTATAAATTAACACAGTATATATATATAGTATGTATAAAAGTAATGAATATAAATGTATTAGAATAATTTATTTATTGCGCGGACCAAGATGTCCAAATTGTGAAAACGTTAAAGAAAAAAAAATTTTGTAAAACATAATCTAAAAAGAGTACGGACCACGTGTCTGTAGTAGTTTAAACCAATAAAAAAAAAGGTCTCATACGTTGTTTTATGGTTTAACAAATTTTCAAACCACCAAATTGTACCAAAAATACTTACCTAGGTTTAGATTACTTATGTATTCGAATCTAATCCAACAATAATGATCATCACGGACAAAAGTCTCATTCAATTTATTTGTAAAAAGACATAAATAGTTTTTATCTGTCTTTATAGGGAATAAGGCCTTCGTCCGTGATGTCCTTGCCTTGCCCTTGATAACGGAGAAAGGACATCCAATAGCCTACGCTTTAACTTATTGGCAAATTGCCCGATATGATTACGTCCCCTAGGAATTAGGGGTTAGTTTTATGTACGTATGTACGCAGCCGAAAATCTGCCATATCTCAGTGCAACCGGCGGACTTTTAATACTTACACCAATTATTTCCAGCCCTTTCGGTCTATCACTAATAAAATATTGAATTTTAGGTGAATTTCAGAGGAGATTACCAAAAAGAAGTACCCCTGGACGATTGGCCTAATATCATTCGAACTTCATGATACAGCGGCACTTCAAAATGTGCCAAGGCAAATCGTGATCTGCCTGATTTTACGATCGACCTACAACATAACGAAACAATATGTTTAGGTTCTTGCCCAAAAGCTCTCACACTTTTATATTCAGCAAGTGTGACAAGGATCCCTAACCGTATATCGTAAGGACTTACGATTACTTTACAAAATTAATTAAATTTACTACAATTGGATTAGCAATGTTCTACTACAAATCTGATGTAGAGTTGGTATGGTAACCCTATCTGTGACCCTCTTCACGAATAAAAACATTTGATTAGGCGCTTTCCCAAGTGTACAGCCCCTCTTGAAAATCCCCTTTATGTTTGTTCTCTAGATCCCCTATTTTTGTAGGCACCGCACTGCAGTCGGCCTTCGATCGGGGCAAACATGTTGTTAAGCTTTCGTAGTTTGATTACATAACCAGAACATTTTGTTGTCAAAATTCTATTTCATAACGTTCTTACGCCTGATCAAAGGAAATAAGAATGGTATAAGGAAGGAAACGAGATTCTCCTCGTGGAATGGTAATCGCGCTCCATTTACGGGGAGGGTGACCTCTCGAGTAGGGACGCTGCAAATCTAATTTGAATGTTCCTCTCTCGATCGGGGATGATTCCCAACTTAGTAATTGTTTTTGAAAAGTTTACTATGTAGCTTCTGGAAGTATCAAATTCATAATGTTTAAAGGCAAGATTCACGTATCAAGAAAATTAGGTATGAGTATCGTAGTCGTTTGGATTAAAGTTGGGTGTATTGGAATCCCAACTTTGAACCTTCTTTGATAAATCTGGTATTTGATTGGAGCGAGACATAATAAACATAAGACAAGGTATTTTAAATATTTTGCACAGGAACATGGTGAAATACAGATATTCCATTATTTCTGTTGAACCTAAGTTATGACCTGTACCTCGTAGATCTTAACGAAGTGAAGAAATAATATACATTTAACTTTCATGTTCGGTGATACGCAGTGTGGGCGTAAGACCTTCCCACGTAGTTAAGGCCCAAAATATCTCTTCATTCTTTGAAGGTTGAAAGGACAAGTAGGGACGAGACCGTGGGACGAGGGTAATACAGTCCATTTGAGCCCAGAGAGTAATCGTGACTACTAAAATAATGTAGGGATTGATCCTTGGTCATTCACTCATTTGGATTGCGAATGACCTCAAATACCGAGATAATAATAGCGTTTATTACGCGCAACTACGTGAGTGAAAGTGATTATGAGAGATCAGAAGCTTTGTTGCCTGCCTTGACACTACAGGGCATTATTAGGGACTATGTTTATTGAAGGGACTAACGAGGAAGTTCTCTAGACAATATATCTACAAGTTAAGCATAATAAGTGTTCACAAAATGCTTGGTTTGATCGATTATAAATATATATTTTCCATTTATAAAGCTTTTGCGTGATGAGTGTCATTTGATGGTTCAGTGATTAACTGATAAGGCTATAGCTGTTCGCTACTGGTTCAATATTAATAAAACATAGGTACCTACAAACATAACATTTGACACGGCTTGTGCTTGACCATAATATTATTCTTAAACTTAATTCAACTTTTGACTTTTTAAAACATAGTTTCATGAAAGAATAGAGAAGAAAAAGGAACAACACTATTTCAAGGTTTCCATAGTAAAGGTTGTGAAAGCGCGGTTAAAACATTTACAAAGGCGGATCGTAATAAATAAGTAAAGCGGTTAAATATGTACAGGCGTGAACAAATTGTAGGCGCTGTATGTAACTGAATAATACCTACATCTTGATTATGAAACGAGGATTGTGACACTCGACTGCTTCTGCTAAGTAGCTAGTAAATAAACAATGAAGTGTGGGCTCGAGCAAATAACATTATTGTCAAGATAATAAAATTTAAATAAGAACTTTTTTTAACATACTTGGAATAAGATACCAAATTGCGAAGCTACGCTTTTGTAACGAAGTTTTGTTTGAAAATGTACTTTATGTTACTTAACCTAAACTAAAATACTAAATTACATTACGATTACTTATATTCAAAGAACAACATTTGAATTGAGAGGCCGTATGTAGAATACATCCTTTGACTGTTTGACGATCCGCGCGGGCGAGGAAAACAATAGAAATCTATTGTTATTTTATAACCGCAAGTCAAGGGAACGTGTAACGTGTATAAAAATGTAACGTGTATTAACTTTTTTGGAATCGGCTAATGGGCTCTATAATTCATACGAATTAATTAGGAGAGTATTTCCCGATAACAATGGCTTTCAAAAGCCGTAGGGGATCGGTATGGAGCAGGAGATATGGGGGGAGGCTGCTCCCCGCCCACTGACGTCATGCGAGAGACGCACAGATAACGCCGTTGTGAAAATCCAGATATATTATTGTAGTAATAAAACGATAATGTAGATTTGCGTAGGTTAGGGATCGACGTATTTTTAGTCGCCTATCAAGATAACGAGGATTTAGTACAAAGTTTTGAAAGATACGCAACTCGATTGGAACCCACCTTAAGGCTGCGTATAAAGCAAAATAACAATCTTAGAATTGAAATTTACCCAAGTAAATAGTATTTAAATGAAAAAATATTTTTATATGGGTATTTTCATTATATACGCGAGGGTTCTACCTGAGCAAAAACATAATGGAATGAAATTTCCTCGATAGAAAAAAATGACAAAGCTACCTCTAATAATAATGAATTTTCGGTTTTATTCGTTCATGGTGTATCTAATTAAGACAAAAATTCGATAAATAATATCACTAACATATGACCTAGGGCTGCTACTAACGATTTTTTAAAATATTCTATACTTTACGAGTTATTTAGATAAGAAGCGCTCCGTTCATTTTTGTGCCGCGAAACACGCTATCTCCATCTCATCTCCACGCGAAGATTAGACATAAGTTTGTTTCATCTGACATTGCGATATTTTTCTGGCTTGGTACGCACTCTTAACCAGTATGGATAAGACAATAAAGACGATATTGAATAATTCAATCAAATGTAGAAACTATATTCGCACTGAATCGATGTTTTTTTCCCATTGGCCCAACTTGACCTTACTGAAAGACCTCGATGTGATATTAAACATTAACGAGGGTCGTAGTTGTAGAGTGGGATCGATATAGCTTTGAAGAAAATATACTGTTATCAAAGACGAATGATAAAAATATTACTGTGGTAGAACTAAGTAGTTACTTCTGTGTATATAATTCAAATTCATATAAGGTGGTTAATTACTGTGTAATTCACGTGAATTCATCACTAAGTTATGCTTATAACTACGATTCTTATCAATTACTAATTAGGTTATCACTGACTGTATAAATCATTACCTATTGGTTAATTATTTCCTTTAGTCAGTCAGGTTGATTATTAATTATACTTTCTACATAATAATATAACATAAATCACATTAGGAAAGCGTCTACGATAATGGTAATGGCACATAGTAACTGATAATAGGTACTCCTTTTAATATACATAATAGATAAAGAAACTACCTACATTAGTGTTGAGTTGGTCGATCCCTCGACTATTTCCTTTTCTGTCCTTTGATAAATGTTTGTGAACGGAAAGTTGGGTTACATAGGCACCTATTTACATATATTGTTTGAGCTCAAACCATCTGTCGAGTTTAATGTTATTTTGATAAGACACGTGATGATATTAGAACACACGTGTACAGCAGCTGATGTTGTGATAAATTACTTACGTACAAAGTCTTTAATGTTTGTTATGTGGGTAGGTACATAGGTACCTATTTTGAATTAGCCATAATCTGGCGAAGTTGGTAGGCCTAGAAGCGATCAGGCTCTCAAGTGCAGCTTTAGAAATACACCGATATAAATAGGTGCGTTCTTCAGTTTATATGCAACCGATTATAATCATTATAGTACCCACCTAACTTTTATTTTTGTTTGATACGACTAAGTCGGTAAACAAGCATACGGCCCGCCTGATGGTAAGCGGTTACCGTAGCCATATGGACGCTTGCAACACACGAAGCATCGCTCACGCGTTACCGACCATTCCCCCCTCCCCTATGAGCTCTGGCGACCATACTCACGCGCAGGAACACAACTTTACACAACATAAAGTTATTTGGCTGCGGTATTCTGTAAGGTGGAGGTACTTCCCCAGTCGAGCTGCTCTTTGAGCGAATAAACGCTATGCTCTACCTCTCTAATATATTTAATTCTAATAAATATACGTCAGTGGTGTCCAAAAACTTTTACGACGGGGAGAACCGAAAACGTGAGTTGAACGTAAAGAGAATATTCAGACGTTTTACACAAGACACCGACGTTTGTGAGAGGATGCCCCGGGCTTCGCTCAAAGCTCTTTGTTGCTCAGTTTATGAGATAGCGCAATGCCGGCTTTGTCTCGGAAAGATACCTACTCTCTGGTAAATTCCTTTTAAAATACCTTCAGTAAGTAGTTCTAGAATATGTACCTATTCTAAGTCTATAATAAGTTTACTTCCATCGCACTAAAACTCTATAATAAGTTTACTTCCATCGCACATGAAGATTATAACAAATAGAGAACAAACACTTAACTGGATATTGATTATTATCAAAATCTTCGTAATAAACTAGCTCATTGGTTGATTCGAACCCACGACTAACTATCTTACAGTGAAATTTAAACGGGTCTAAGCTGAAACCAGTGCTGGACTGCTTCTTTATTCTGTAGCTGCACAACGGATTTCTAGAGTGAGTGCGTTTGTCTCTAGCATAGAGTTGAGCGGAGACAGCCGGAGTTCCTTTGCAATGCTATAAAAACAATATTTTTTCTATGCATATTCTATATGCATAGAAAAAATATGATGTTAAGATATAATTATCACAAAGAGAAAGAAATAAAAAATATTTTATACAGTATGTACAACTTAAATTACATAAATTAATAGGTACTTCTATTAATTTATGTAATTTAAGTTGTACATACTGTAAAAAATAATTTATATTTCTTTCTCTTTGTGATAATTCGGCATGAAACGTTTAGCGAAACGTATTCGATATTTATGAATAATTTATTCCTCTGCCAATATAATCCGACAACAAAACAGCACACATGTAAAGTAAAATATTGTTGGAAAAAATATTTTACCGGTCGATGTGGCGTAAATTGTAGGTACGGTTGGTGAAAGAAAACCCTGTCGAATCGTGGGTTGAACAAATGGTACGAAGGGAAAGGGTCACACAGCTCAATGGGCGATATGAGGTCCCGGGAACAGCCTGGGGACCGTCCGCGTCAGTCGCCGGCGTCGGCGTCGGCAACTTCCCCTGTCTGCACCACTAATAGCATTTTAAGCGACACGACAGACTGTAATTTACGGTTCTATACCTTTGTTTAATTACGTGTCAACAAACATTTACATATTAATATTATCTCTTTCATATGTAAATCTGCCCTCTGGGATTATATTTATTGACTGAGATTATATATACATTTACTGACTTATTGTGAAAACTGTTCATTTAATAAAAACATTCGGTTCAGAGTGGCTTTTAAGTACATGGCTTTAAAAAACCCGACTGAGTAAAACAAAAAATCAATGAAAAGAGAATAAGACGAATCTAACGACACCCCATATACTTAAATCCATCAAGCCGCGGCAGAGCGTGCCAAAGACATAGACCTTCCAGGTCAGTCGGGTAAAAACAGATATAAACCCTAAAGACTCAAAGCTTATATATCTGCCTGCAGTGAAACAATAACAACTACATAGCATGGGCGTATGAACATCAACGAGGCTCGATCATAATTATTACCCATACTTGAATTTAAGCTAGCTAGTATTGTTTTTTTAATCATTATACCTATAAATATATAAAACTGTAGATATATATAAATACTAATTAATTATTATTAATTAATTCTCTAGTATCTATCTATTCTTGGCAAAGATAAAGTTAGTCACTCTATGGCGGCGTCGTGTGGCACAGTTTCCTACAATATGGCGAGGAGGACGATGGCTGCCACATGCGCCATACTTGTGAACAAGAGCTACTCTGGTTAACTTGAGGTATAGTTATGAATAATAAGATGTGGTATAGTTATGATATTCGTATTTTATATCAAATAAGTACTTGTTATTGTATTGGATATAAAATGTTTTAATCATATCCCTACCTATGTGTATATGCTGTCTGTACGTAATGCTGAGTACCTATATAAATGTTGTTTCACACCTGTTATTGGTGAGTAGGCTTGTCTTAAACTACTATATTTTTGTTATGTATGTAATCCTAATCACTTAAATAGATAAAGGAAAAGTAAGACGACGCAGGTATATAAAGGCACATTTGACGCCATTTCCATAATATAAAGACCCATTTCCATGAAAATGTACGGTACCTCGCGCCTTGGTCCATCATGGCACGCTTTTAACTGTGCTCCTCCTAAAATATACGAGTTGGTACTTAGATGAGAAAAATTGCTGTTGGTGGATATTATATACCAACATATAACAGTTTTTTTGATAGGTGAAAAATAAGGAGTATTTTTTAAAGATATTCTCAGTTAGTTTTAAAAGTAAATGTGCACTTCATGCCAAATCTCACACTCCTCTAGGCGCGCAATAAGTATAAACCTTCCGTGAAAAATTATCGAAATAAAACTGTATCGTAATCCGTTGCGTTGCATGCATGGCGTCAGGGGATATACAGACAGAAAGACGCGGAATGCGACTTTGTTTTATACTATGTAGAGAGTAGACTCTGCGCCTGGAATGGAACCTCAAGCAAAATAGGAATTTCTAATCTAACATATCCTGCCGTAGCGGTCTCCCTCACTTTATGGTATTTATTATGAAAACAGACGAGTCTAGGTAGTGTTATTGTGATAATGTGTAGCTATTCCCGCATGGTGACATGAGTCTAGTCATAACATATCCGTGAGATATCGAACATTGAAGCATAAAGATGCTCAGCACTGAAAAAAGACGCAATAAGTTTATTGTGTATAATGTAATCTTTAGTTAGTCGTTTGGCCAAATACTAAAACGCCACTCACACTTATGTTATGATGAAGTAGTCATTTGACAGTTCGATTGTATGGGAATTGGGAATAGCGCTTCTCAAGTATTTAAGAGAGGTAGAGCATAGCATTTATTGGCTCAAAGAGCAGCTCGACGGGGGAATGTACCTCCTCCTTACAGGATACCGCAGCCAATTAACTTTATGTTGTGTTGCTGTGCGTAAGGTCGTATTAATTGTATCATAATATACTATATCTATTAGAAAATGTGCCACTGACGCCGACGGCCCTTGGTTCAAATCCCTTTAATCATATACTTTTACAGATAGCCGTAATAGGTTATCCAGTAGGTTAATGCCAGACCAGATAGCAGTCCAGGTCTGGTGGCCCAATAAGCTATGGAAATTTGGATATGCTGATATCTCAGCAAGCAATGGTGGTGTTGCTTGCTAGACAAGCAGATCCAGGTACGGTTAATGGCATCCAGTCCTTCTAATGGAATATTTTGATTAGACTGTGAAACTAACTAACCATGTTTATCATAGTCGGATAAAACCGCTATGTGGTTGCGCAGACGTTAATGAATCTTTATCGCCTTCCAATGATAAATCTGTGGTGTCATGAATAATTCAATAATGATTTCTATTGAATAATTCTATACAAAGTTCACTCACATTAACTCCAAACTATGCTTGACAATCAGTTTGATTCAAACGAAGATTCCCATGTTTTGGAAAAATTTAATACTGGAAAACATATTGGGCGATTTTACGCTTCTTGATGTCAATTTTTTGGCTACTTGGGTCTGGCTAAAACGCTGTCGCAGAATAATATAAGGAGCTTGGTCAGTGTAGTAGCACAACTACCTAAATCATCTAATAGAGGTGTAGTAGCTGTTATATGTAAGGAACTTCTGCGCTTTGATTAAAATTGATGATGTTCATCGTTATTATTTCCATATGCAAATCACCTATTCGCGTCTATTGAAGGCCAAACGTAGGTATATAACGGTATGATTCACAAAAAGGGCCGTTTCTATTTTAGTAGCATTAGATACGACCTTGTTGGGCTACCGTCATACGCATGTTGTGAGATAAAGCATCTGTTCTAACATTTGATTGAGTGCTATTTTTAGCTAATTAAACAATTCCGGATATTCGATAATACTTATGAGTTCATTGATTACCTAAACAATACATTTTTGTTTTTCTTACATTATGATTCCTTCCTATGGGTATCTTTTAATTTAGATACAGGTATAATTTTGCTATTTTATGTTAGTTTCTTAATAATTTTATTAAGACATCATTCATTTGAATAATTGGTGTAGTTCGCTTTAAAAATTATGATTACGTATATCAATTGCGTTTTTATTCTTCTTTATTTATTTTTACAACGATGTTACTTGTAATTAATATAATGGAATGCGCAGATCCAGGACTGTGCGTCATTGTCCTTCTTTGGCCTTATAATAAGTACCTACGCAAACAGGTGGCCGTGGCATGCAGTGAATATGCGCTGGCGCAGTTAGCAATCCTTTTTTAGTTTCTCATTATGTATGAACTAAACTGTTCATGTTTTTTTACCAAATTCTAAATCTTCGCTCCGAATTCAAAGTCACTGTCATGTCATAGCCATTTATTCAGTTTAGGCTTTAGAAGGGCAATGCTACTAAAGTTATCACCGGTTCGGAAATTAGCGTTCGACTGGGGCATTAAATTCTTTGAGGATCATCATCATCATCATCAGCCTATAATGTCCCACTGATGAGCACAGGCCTCCTTTCACAAATGAGGGTGAAAGGTAATGGGCAATACTCCACCACGCGTGCCCACTGCGAATTGGTGGAGGCAGGCTAGTGGTCAACCTACTGTTGGAATTTTTCAAGCCGCCTAGGAGGCATCCAACTAGCTTAACGACTATCACAATTAAGTAATAACCGGGACCAACGTGCCTTCCGAAGCGCGGAAACGCTCGATTTGAAATACCACTAGGCGGTCACCCACCCAGGTACCGACCACGACGGTGGTGGTGGTAGCTTAACTTTGCCGATCGATTAAGAACGCCTAATCATGCTACACCACGAGCGCTTCAGATCTTTGAGGATGATCTGACTCTACATTTGACGAAATGGTGGCATTGTATGATTTGGCCAACTGGCCATATCGTTTTATCGTCAACATTTGTCGATTTGCCCATCCACGTTTAGCCAAATTGGTGTAGGGCACCCATGAAAGGAACTCCATGGTTTTTTTTGTTGCGCTCGGTTTTTGTCTTGCAGTCAAATGTTTTTGTTTTGTTCACTGCATTTTCTTCTCTAATTAACTCATTATTATTTAAAAATATCGACTTTGTTTACCGCCGCCATGATGCAGTACAGCCTCTAGCGGTAGATAATGTGTTTTACGATATGTTCGAGTAGGTGGTACCCATTTCAAAATAACTTTGAAAAGTGTGACCCATTGTATGTGTGTGTTTTGTTTGTGTGTACACACATTATGATAACGACACCACTAATAACATAATATAACGAATACATATTAAATAGTAGGTAGGTACTTTATTAACCTATTTGCTAATATTATATCTCTATGCCTATTTGTCATATTGAATACCTACTTAATAACATTGTCACGCCCAAGTGCTGCAGCTGCAGAGTAAAGACATACTACTGGCATACATTATGCGTTTTGCAAGTCTAATCAGAATCATTTATTCTCCATTTATTGTCATAAGTAATCGTGATAGCCTCTCTTCGATGACTCATGGTTGAATATGAAGTTGTTAATATATTTATACCTACTTCAACTAAATACATTTCGTTATCTTATCTGATATACAAACTGAACAGATTTTAATGGCTTTTGTTGTAAGATTATAGGACAAGTAAAGTCGAAACTGCTTATTATTCTGTAAGGCGAGCAGCTGCTCATGGACACCTGGGAGTAGGGTTACCAGATCCAAAACTACAATTTCTTGACAAAATTCCGGATTATCAAGCAAAATTCCTGACAAAGAAATTGATAATATTTTCCACACGCGTTCACGTCCCGAAAGCAATCGTTGCGGTGGCTAGCAATGGAACTTTTGGTGCAAGAATAATGGCTACATAAATCGAATCGAATCTTCTGTTTCGAAAAATCCTGACAAATTCGATTTTCCTTGATTCCCCGACAGATCACCTAGACTCCTGACATATCAAGAGAATTCCTGTCGTCTGGTAGCCCTACCTGGGAGCAGTCGCTCTACTCGCATAAAGATTACAGACGTGAGGAGTTAATACTGCGCTTCGCTTCACACTAGCACCCAGCTGCTATAGGTACAAAGTAACTAGGTTAATCGACTAAGTATCTTGTTAAAATATTCATAAAATGCGAAAGTTTAGGATTATGACACAATCACATGGTACCTTGGAATAACTTAAGTATTTTTGTCCCGCGAAAACTTTATGGTACGATCCTTAGGGTATGGGGGTTAAACCGCAGAGCGATCCTAGGTATTTTAGATTTTACTGAGTTGACCTGTTCTTCTCCGATTATAACTTCAGTAGATTCGACTATACGACATTAGAGTCCTATAGGGCCTAAACTGAATAAACGGTTCCCCTTTGACTTTGATGTGCTTAATTGGGAGACGGTTGATGTTGAATACTATTACGCCACTTGATCACGACCTCTACCTGCGTAGCACCATACTTTAAAGTAAACTTTTAAGCAATATTTATAACTGTTCCAAATTCAAAATCAATTGTATCATATTGGGTTGCTGAAATATATCGCTGTGACAAACGGACGGAGTTATAAGGCGCCGATCCCACAGAGAGAGTTCTAGAGTTCCGAGTTCTGCATTCCGTGTTGACTATTGGGCACACAGCAAGCAGTCTAGAGTTCTAGAGTTCTGCAACATTCGCTACTGATCACACATCATACACTTTTTTTTCTTTCAAAGGCCCCACGTAGCTTACAGTCAACGCGGAATGCAGAACTCGGAACGCAGAACTCTAGAACTCTTCTCTGTGGGATCGGCGCCTAAGGGTTCCTTTTCACCATTTTGGCTCGGACCCTTAAAACTTGAAAGAAGATCGAGAATAGGATATCGATTAAGGACACATATTTATTATCAGGTTCAAGAGCAATCCGCCAAGAGCGTGTCGGCACGTGTCGGACCACGCACAGTGAAAGTCCACATTTTTCAAAGTAATTTTGAACCGTCTAATATCATCATCTAAAGATATACATAGATACAACCACTTACCAATATCATCATCTAAAGATATAGATAGACAATCATATCGTAAAATACGTTATCCACCGCCAGAGGCTGTACTGCACTATGGCGGCGGTAAGCAAATTCGATTTTTTTGCTTTAAATATAAATAATAATGTGTTAATTAGAGAAGAAAATGCAGTGGAACGGATAGCGTATATATTTAAAACCTGGGTTTTACTAGACATGGCTTAAACCATATAATGTAATAAGACAGTTATAGTTTCGGCCGTTTATATGTAAACCACGGCCATTTTGTAAGGTATATGGTAGAGATGCTACAAATAACTTGAACAATATTTGGACAAGTGACAAATGATTGTAATGTAAATGGGCGGGACTGCGTCATGTCAGTGAGCTACTGGTACTGACTGTTTTGGAACATATCTACCATACTTACACAGACACAACTCTTCAGTATGGAAGCCTACTCACTATAATACAATATTCCTATCAACGTAAAAGCAATGTTGTTAACATTTAACGTATGCGTTTCTATACAATTCATCCGATATTGCGTTGGAACTGATGAGTTGTTGTGTACAAGCCGGGCGAAGTGTAGGTACCTGACATAGAAAATCAGCTATTTCCCAAAGCATTAACAAGTTATTTTATAAAACTATTTACATTTTACCTGAGTATCTCTAGTCATATAAACAAAAAAAACTATAGTAGGCGTCGATCCCACAGCGAGTGGTGTAGAGTTCTGCAGTCAGATCTGCGTTCCGCGTTCACTGTAATCTATACGGCGCTTTTCATCATTGCACACAGCGACCGCTGCGGGCAAAGAGAACGCACGTAGAATTCTGACCGCAGAACTAGACCACTCGCCGTGGGATCGGCACCATAAAATTATATTAATGAAGTCGGGGCTATAATTATTTTATATGCAATAATAAAAACAAAGGAATGCAGAAGTGCCCCTAGCAAATGCAAAACCAGCATTAATTAAATGTACAGAATATACTTCACTAAGTCTACCTCTGTTAAGTATCTTTATAATTAAAGGGCGAAGATAGTACCTATAATCATCAATTTGAACAAAGGCAATGATAGCTCAGTATGTGGTGGTCACAGAGTACCTACAGCTGTAGATATCTTTTAAATAGTGGTAATGATGTCGGCCGCGAAAGCGGTGGTTTCGATTCACACAATGAGCTTGGCTTTCAGTTACCTGAAATATCTTATGAAAGAAAAACCAAAGCTCTGATTGTGGCAGGGTACTTTGCAGTAACCGGTTGCCGTTAAAAATCTGTTACCGAGCACCTTTATGTGGGGTTTCTACTGGCTTTGCAGGCTTAGAGCCCAAAAAACCTTCATTTTTTCCACAATAAAATGCAAAATGGAAAACAATGGATCTCAAAATTGCCATCGTTATGAAAGTCATGATCAAAAAGAAAATATTTATATGAAAGAGAAAATCTGTGTAGGGGGGTGTGTGTGTGTGTGGGTGTGTTTGTCGGAGTGATTGTGAGAGGGTGTTAAATTAAAATGGATGTGACGGTGAGTGTGCAGGACTGTCAGAGTCTATGCCACCTTCGGTCATCTTATCACGTACGTGGTAAGATACTCATATCATATGTTACAAAATAGCTTTAAGAAGACAACGCGAAAACCATACTTGCTGTTGTATAGATCAAGATTAAAAAATATTGAGTTAATTTCTGTATGGAATATCTAATTTTTCATAGCGATTTCAGAGTTGCTGTAATCATAGTATTACTCATGAAAATTAAGTTATTAATAACTATTTCATTAATGGATCCTAGACCATATTAAGTAAACTTAACAAAACATTTTACAAATAGAAAACAGTAAAGGAGAGTTATAAGTTAACTTGTATTGAGCATAAATTATAATTAAAAATAGACGGCAATCATAACTTTAAAAACGCAGTGCAACGTTAATTTCAGAAAACAAATATTAATCCCGAATCAGAATCACAACTATTATCTCGAACTCGAGAACAATCACAGAAAATCAGAGCTCATCGCTAAGCTATCATGTGAAGTGACATGTAATTGGATTTCACATTTTGGCGCAGTACGTTATCAAGTGGTCCACTTACCCCGCTCCGGGTATCGGAGGCTGCGCTGAGGTGAGGTGACGGTCGACCGCCGACACGCCCGACCGCCGTACGCAACCCTCGCACACACACTGATAGTCGCCGTCACCGCCCGCACCACATCCAGCAGTCCCGTCCCCGACAGAGGGCGCGCTCCCCAGCCACAACCTCCCATCGATCCACCCTCCATTACAACCCCCACGCACTCTGTCATTAACAACATAAAGCTCATATTACTCTAAACAACAGCAATAAATATGTTGGCCCTTCACGACAATCTTTTGATGAGGTAGAGCGTCGTAATGATGATTACAGAGCTTTATATTAATATCCTATAATTTTATTGGACATATTTATAAATTGAACTCTTGTTTCTATTGTATGTTAGCGCTCTTTGTGATCCTATCAACGATTTCGAGGCACTTTCATTAGGTAGATTTTCTTACCTAATTGAAACCTAATCTTGCTAATGATTAGCTTTATATCAGGCATGCGTTTATTATAGTCAACGATAACTAAGTTTTTTTTTTAAATTCTTTGTGTAGTATTACTTTTTGCCGCATATACCTACTTAATAATTTGTTGTGGCGTTGTGCGAAAAATTAAAGCGTGCTACACGCATGTGGTAATGCTAAACTCTCGGCTTCTTAAAGTATAACTACAGTGAAACAGGTAAATGAAAACTGTATCATTTAACAAACAATATAACTTTATTTCATATATGAAACTCATAAAATCACAACAAATTCTTGCACATTTTTCCACAACATACGATGGTTCACCTTACAATTCACACATTTACATATCTATCTATATATTAATTGACAAATAGATATATTTTATTAATCAAACAAAAATATATTTTATATTTATATTATGTACTTGGATTTTATATATACAAACATATAGATTGTGTTATAAATATGATATGTTCTATTACATTAACAGATAAATCTCTCATGTTCAAGTAGCATTTATAATTAAAAGAATAAACTATGTTTAATATCTCTAGAAATAAATTCACAATTTATACGACTTAAACAAATATAATATAAATACAATAACGGTTTCAAAATTAAATGTAGAGTAACTAACTATACGTAACATAAAGTATACGTTTGCATAACGGAAGATTCGTAAAATTGTATAAAAGCATATTATTTATATACAAAACGGTATTTTATAATAGTAATTTATATTTTTGATATCTGAATAATATTTAATACACACACAAAATATATACAGCGATACTGCAACATACTGTAGAAATACGTACTCTCGACTCTCCGTGTATTTTTTGGTAGTTAGCGGCTGTGCAAACAAGGTACACAAAATAACGTTAAAATTTATATATATTTTAGGTACATTTTATCTATAAGCAGTTATTATTTCGATACTTATTTAGACTAGAAATACAATTTTCGTAGCAGATGGCGCTATTCGTACAATCATTGCATATTAACTATTATTATAAACTAACTATATTTACCTACGTGATATTAAGAACTAAAATCGTTTGCAAAAAATCGTAATATCTACATATTATGGACAAATTATCATCTCCTCGTTCATGGAATGGATAAAAACAAGAACAGGCATAATAAATCACATTGTCTGGTTAATACAAAAATAAAATTTGATTAGTACATTTATATCTTCTATCTATACGTATTTATAGTTCTATGAATTATGTCCGTTAAATCGTGTATGTATATTACTATGTTATAATGTAAAATTGTATCTAGCATTTGTACACAAAGCTTATCAATAAATGAATCAACAAATTCTATTATTATCACAAATATTCGGTATCCATATTACGTTTCTAATTATACTGAAAAATAAATGATATCGGTTAATTCAATGTTTAAGCATAATTTACGATGAAAGTATTATTAATGAACAATATTTAACGTTATATAGGTAATACTAGTCACAATTATTAAATAGGTACATCATTTCCACAATTAGGTACATACATTTTATTAATTCATTTCGAAATTACGAACGTGTAGAAATGTTCCCGCGTTAAAATATCACGATCGAATACCATTGATTTATTCAAATTATGGTTTAATTATGAACGTCCAGAAATATCCGCGTATCGAATTCCATTCATATAATATATAAAAATATATTTAATATATTATATAACCTTTATTACATCCTAGCTATAATAAATATTTACCGAACGCCTCCAAAACACCTCTATAACGTGGCCTGACTATGGCCAAGTATATTAAAATGCTAATAAACTGGTGCATGGGAATGTCATCAAAACGCTCGCTACAATACTTACAAACAGAAACCGCCTCACGTCACGTTAATATTACCTTATTTACAATTCGAATAGTGTGCGACTAATTAAATAACAACAATTATTACGTTTTAGGTACATACTTTTAAATTTCTGTAATACTATTAGTTATATTCAATGTTTATTTAATACAACGGAATGTGAATCATTTATCAATGGTGAATTAGAAGATCTACGAAATGGCAATTTCTAAGTACACTTTTTACTAATAAAGTGACTACATTACAATCTCACACTGCAATGTATGTCTTGTAATAAAGTATGGGACCTCATATTAGCGTTCATTTACAATACAATACAATACAAAATTCTTTATTATTTACACAAAAAACACACAATATAAAAATAACAAAACAAAAATAAAGTGTAAACAATTCAGGCATTTAAATTGTCAGTCTAACAAAACTGTTTGACTGAATAGAGAGGAGGACTGGGGCAAATATACGTACGGCCTCACCTATAAAGCGCTATTTAACTAAAACACTGTTTTTTTTTTTATATACCACTAAGGTGGCAAACAAGCATACGGCCCGCCTGATGGTAAGCAGTTACCGTAGCCTATGGACGCTTGCAACACCAGGGGCATCACTCGCGCGTTGCCGACCCTGAAGTAATCTCTTCACACCCTTTTTGAAGAACCCCATGCTGTACTCCAATGGGAAAACCACGGCGGGGAGCTCATTCCACAATCTGAGCGTCCGCGGAAGAAAACTCCTTTGAGCCCGCACAGTTCGAAACAATTCTGGTTTCAATATGTGAGGATGGACTCCCCGTCGATGGCGAGAGTTGCGATGGTGGAAAGTAGCTGTGGGCATCAAGTCGAACAATTCTTTAGAACACTCTCCGTTATTCAAGCGGGTAACACCATACGGTGTTATGGTTTAAGTATAAAAAAATAGGTTGATCTCTTTGACAGTTGTATGAGTCATATGAAAATTAACCTTATGGCTTTAGCATAAGGTGATAAACCTTATGCTAAAGCCATATGTAAACTTTCTTATGGCTTTAGCATAAGGTGATAAACCTTATGCTAAAGTCATATGTGTCATCATAAAATCAACCACAGATTAAACAGATGAACCTTATTGTAAAGCTATAAGGTTAATTTTCATATGATTCAAACAACTGTCGCAGAGATCAAGCTATCTTTTATAAACCATAATTTTCCCACATTTTATCGATCACCTTAATGTCATTGTCAAATAATGGTGCCGATTCTGTTGTAAATCACACTTAACAAATTTTAGTCACATCAAATTTTTTCTTACAAACATTATTGAAAAAGGATAGAATATATATATTGAAAACAAGTTGGACTAATTTCACAGGCATTGAATTATTACGCTTTCACAGGACTAAATTTCTTTCTTATGTTCTTCGTTAGAAAGAGATATAGTGAGACGAAATTAGTTTAGTTGTAAACAACAGAATCAGCACCATTGTGACGTTATTTACGTTTACCATTTAGTCAGTATATTAGCTAAATAACGTTTTAGAAGTAATAGACCGGGAGATACTGGTACAAATTTCCTGGTCATTTGTACCAGTATGGCGACTCTTCAGGGGTCTAATTACGTTATGACGAAAAGGAAAATGATGGTCATAGCGCTGGTACCGGCTGCCTAATCGCGTGGGCATTAATCGAACGTGTCGGATATATTACGAGAGTCGAACGATTTGTTCCACAAAATTATTGTATTTTCCGATAGCCTATGAAAAAGAATTAGGCGCGCATTAAAATGAAATGTTGTAGGCTTAAGCTAGTTATTAAGTTGGTTTCAATAAATTATATTATTTGTACCAGGCTAATTTTTGCATAGCTAATCATCGTCGAGTAGTCAGTAATTCATGAAAATCACCATGCCATACTTTTCCGACGATTCCAAATGGCCGCTATACCACCGCAAAGGTGCGATTACCACCCACGCGATTGGGCCGCCGATACCAGAGCTATGACCATCATTTTCCATTTCATCATTACGTACCCCTGAATGGTCGCCATACTGATGAAATGACCAGGAAATTTGTGCCAGTATCTCCCGGTCTATAAGCCCTTTAAAACTGTTACATACAAAAGCGATTAATTGTAACAGAGTACGTACCTAGTCCTAAGCTTCTAGAATCCTGGTAGTAAATTTATGTCTACATTTATGTACCTTTTTATTAAGTTAATACCTATGTACCTATAATAAAATATGATCAACAAGTACCATGGCAACTTGTTAAAATATGGGAACGACAATATTGGCACAATATGCGAATACAGTAGGTTGACTTCAACAAATAAATAACGCAACTCTATGTAGGGTTGCCACTGGAAGGTTCATGTCAAAAATGTAGATAATATGTAAGTGTGGGTAGCTACGAAGATAAGACGGGCGCGGGTACGGCGGCGACTGATATTGTACCGCTAACACCGAGGAAATATCACTTCAAAGTTGTATACCGAGCAATCCAATCCCACAACAAGTAAGTGCTTTTGCACTGATTAATAGCAGTACCGACCAATCACTGGATTTAAATGTTTGTTTCCTTGACTTAGCCAATCAGATCGCATTGTCGGTGTAAGTAAATGTCGCTTTTTTGGCAACCAATTACATGTCTATTGGCGTATTGCGATATTGGTCTTTAGGATTACAATACCATTATTACATTATCACTGTACTGATTTATTACTGTATCTAAGTATAGTATATGTATGATTCTTAAATGCTACAAGCGAGACACGTAGCTTACTATAAATTGTTACGACTAGGTACGGAAAAAAGGGTTCCATTTTAAATTTGTCACGTCATTAAAAAATATATAATAATGGAGACGTGGTGATCGCATAATACATTCTTCGTCTAGTACTTTGAGAACCTCGTTTATCGAAGTTCAGGCACGAGCCTATAGCACCGTTACGCTACGGGATTACTAAGACATACATAATATAGTGGTATACAAGGTACATAGAGATGACAATAATATTTTTTATTCGCACCGTAGCACACATCTTCGTATCGCCATTTCTCAAAGTTCGTTGGCACATTCAATTCTTCAGAATATATATTAGGTAGCTATTCGATTTTAGGGCACAACCTAAGGTGAAGAGAAGCACATAATTCGTCATAAAGTATATGGAAGGCAGAAGGATTGTACCGAGTATGATCCGCGTGGGGCGAATGTGGCGAGAATGGGGCGGGCACGACTCTTGTGCTATAAGTCGGTCTCCGTCCACTGCTAGTCGCCGCGCCGAAGCCTCCGCGCCGCCGCAGTGTTGTGCCGATACAACCAAACCTGTAAATCACAATGCAAACAAAAAGGCTCTTCAAACTTATTCCACCATCCCCATTTATACACCAAACTACAAGACGATGGAAACCCTACGTTATTGACATACCCAAAACGGACCCAGCGTTTTGCATCCTCATTTATAATGCGGACTGTTGAATTGTAAACTCATCACTAGTCTATAAAGAATATTATCGTTGTCTATAGGTTTTTGACAGCCCTGTTCCTCACTTGTTTTTTTTTTCATTTTTGCTCCTGTGTCTTTTCTGTAACTTTGTACGTCGCAATAAATCCTAGTCAATCCACTCTCTGGTGTTTCTTTTTGGCTCATAACCCATCACGGACAGCAAGGAAGTGGAACTTGCTTTCGGCGTCTGTTTCCTGACTCTTACAATCTAGCTACTTTCGAGGTCAGAGTGAATAGATTTCTTCTAGGTAAGTGTGTTCCATCTTAGGCTTCGTCATCGTCCTTTATGGTTGGGTCAGTGACCAAAAGCAAGAGCATTTTATTAAAAAAAAAATGGCATGAAGCAACGAAAAATGTTACCATTAGTTGCCACAAAAGACCACAATCAAGTACCGTATCATTTTTCTGATAGGGCTTTATTATTCATGCGAACTGATGAACCAACCCCTAGATGGCGGTAAAAATTTCGGGAGACGCTTACTTGCGCGGTTTATGTTAAATATATTCCATCATTTATTTAGATTAGTTTAATATGTATATAGCACTAGAAATGTCAGTTATATAAAATAGCATAAGTACTTACTTGGAATAGAATAACAATATCTAAGAAGACTTGAAGGCTGCCGCACACCCAAAATTGTGTAGGCGCATCTCTTATTACAAAATATGCAGTCTTGAAAACGTCCCCGCAGGTCCACATTATCACCATACTGACACTGGAAGACAGACACAATAATATTATTTGTTACGCAAATTATGTTTACCAACGAATTACGATTTTTTCCAAAAGTGATAACAGTTAACAGGCTCTTTTTTAGTATCAAAAACTGTGATTTCTATTGACTGTCTCGACCATTTCTATAATTCATTCGTAAAGTTGGAAGCTATTATGATTGATATATAAATCTCCTGAAAATATCTGACGCTAATTAACTGCAGTGAAAAAAGGCTTTGTACATAGAGTGTGGTTTTGAATAGATTTGTGTTCTATCAAAGAATATATTAACCTTCGCAAAGTAATATAGTGAGTAAGCAAAACCAGATATCATAGATACTAGCATTTAAGTACATACATTTAACATAACATAGGTACATATTAACATTTTACTTATTTGTACATACCTATAGATATAGCTATGATATATACCAAAATCAGTTCAACGTAATAAAAGCTCTAAATAGTTATATCCCGCCTATTTCTAAATCACTATGACACAGTTAATAGAAGTAGGTATAAGTATACTATCAATAATGTCAAAATATTATTATCGTTGCTTTCGGTTAGAAGTTATCAACTAACTTAGTTCGTGTGCTATTACCTAATCAATACATGAGTTGTTCATTAATGTTTAACATTGATGTTGATAACTCAGCTGATAGACAGTTTTTAGTACATGTTGCATTATTACCGATGAGATGGTGTGCATATATCTATAATATTTTATATCTATACTAAAATAAAGAGGAAGAGTTTTTTTGTTTGTTTATACGGGCTAATCTCTGGAAGCACCAGTTGGATTCCAAAAATTCTTTAACCAATAGCTATATTATCGCCAAGTATGATAGGCTACTTATTCCCGGGAACACGGTTGAAACCACAGGGGGCAGCAGATTTAATAAAATATGAATAAAGCAGCCCTTCCTTATTTCATTTAAGGAATGAAAATATGCCTATGGGCTTAGCTAACAGTTTACATTAAATGTAATAGGTACCTACTAACATTACTACCTAAATAAAATAGCGAAGAACTTAGATTGAATTGTACGTTCACTAGACGACAACCCTATAGTTACAAGTTTGTAGGTAAGTTTTTGTACCTAAATAAAGTTTACGGTAGTAAGTTTTTTATACCTCATTCCTTCTGTACTTTTGTTCTGGTGATTCTTCGCTATCTGCGGCGCTCCGAGCATGGCCTCCGTAAACACAGCGAGGAATCCAATAAGCTCCACGAAGGGCGCGAATTCTATCAACAAGTATGTAACGGCGGCCCCAAATACCGAGAATACCAACATACAGTCCACATAGCTCTGGAAGTCTGTCCATGCCCAGAAATATTTCCTTTCCATATCTGAAAAAAAAAAAAAACGGTTAATACTAAATCAAATTATCTATTACTATATTTTATATGTATCAAATCAATATGGATTAATCCTGCATACCCACATATTGCATTAACATCACAATGCATATAAATAAATAAATCTTGTTTAATAATGAAACGCAAATGAAAATAAATCAAACAAAAACAAAAATGAAATATTTATAAAATGCAATCAATTTTCTTAAATATTTACGTATCGTCACAATAAGTAGGAAATACGTTAACTTGGACGTATGACACCAAATTAGATAAGCTATCTTACACGAATATGACCCAGTCACAGTTCCATTCTGAATAAAGATTACAAGTAACATTGTAATAACTAATAATAATGAGAGCAATGAACCAAGTTACTTATAATAAAATAAGGTGGAATAGGGTAGTAATTGTATGAAATGATAAAAAAACATTTGGTTGCATTAGCTTTTATTTGTCATCTTTTTTATCACAAGCACCAAAATCATAATTATCAACAGAAAGGTCATTGTTATTCAAATTGTATGTAATATACATGCAATGAAAAAAAAAAGCAGAATGACAATGGAAATTCAAATATTTAATATCCCATACTATTATAAAACATAACAAAACATATTCAAAACAAATTGTTACTAAGCATGAAGATTCAACTGTATGCTGAAACAAAAACAAATATAATATATATTAAGTGATAGAGGTTGCCAGCAATTATTTTCAACACAACAGGCATTTATTCAGAAGCGGCACTTACCATAAAAGCGACGAGGTTTCTCACCACCGGCTACACCACTGCGCTGGTCCAGCCAGCGTGCCGTTTCGTCCGGCTGAGCTGATCCATTCACACAACATAACAGTATATATAACATGAACATTGCACCTAGTTTCACCAATCACACCAGCCACCAAACAAAACATAAAAGTATGTTAACATAAAATAATAAATAATAAGGAAAATTAGTAAATCATATCAATAATAATATATAAAATAAACATTTAAAAAATAAATACTATTAGGATATAATATCAATGACAAAATCAAAGATTATTGCCCAGAAAGATTGCAGCATTGTTTTATTTATTGAGTTCAAAAAAATATTTATTCAAAAACATAAAACCATCATAGTTATAGACAGCTAAAGGTTAAGGTGGTTTGGTTTTCAAACATAAGCTCTATTTGTTCAATGGCACATATCACCTGGGATGATCCAAACAAAAAATTTGTTAATATTTGCTCATTTGAAAAACAATCCAAGTATGATATATAAACTGTAATAAACTAATAAATAAAAAAGTCATATTTGACATCTTAAACTAAACTCTCGCATGGATTTTTTATTAAAACACATAATATAGATATGTATTTGTAAAGTACAGCTGAATGTACACGCATCACATTAATTACTGATACCAACCTGTAAATATTCGCTCCCTGGCTCTAATTATTTGGTTCTTTTTGCGAACAGTAACACAGAGGTGAATCATAACAAACATAGTTAAATTCATTACAATGCTCTGAATCAATAAAGGTAATTCATAGCGCTTTCCAAACCTGAAAATTAAAAGTTACCTCAGTTATTAATAAACCAAGACAGAGAGAGAGATCATATTTTCGGCCAAACGGCATGCAGAGCATGCTTTACGGATTGTAATGCGTTGGTTGAATAGTAATCTGTTGACTCTAAATATTGAAAAGACCAAGTACCTAACTTTTTCACTAAGGAATTTTAATAAGCCGCAAGATGCTTTTTCCATCACTGCTCATACTTGTGACCACCTTGCCAATTGTAACTGTTTGCATCTAACTAGGTCTTGCACGGTAAAATATTTAGGAGTTATATTGGACGACTCGATGAACTGGCATGCTCAAATAGGCAACGTTTGCTCTAGGGTGCGCAAACTGATCTTTGTGATGAAGAAACTTCGCTCTTCCGCTGATCGCGATATTTTGTATATGGTTTACGAGTCTCTATGTAAGTCAATTATTTCATATTGCCTCCCAATATGGGGAGGAGCAGACAAGACTGCTATGATAAAACTAGAGAGAGCACAAAGAGCTGTCTTAAAAGTAATGCTATTCAAACATTTTCGATACTCAACTACGCAATTGTATGAAGATTGTAAAGTGTTGACGGTGAGGCAGCTGTTTGTGCTCCTCACAGTTCTACGTCGTCACAATTCAGCTGTCCCTGTGCCTATAGGCAATTGTTCGCGCCGGAGGAGAATCGCACCATGCCCGCGCGAGTACCATCGTACAGCTTTTGCTACTAGACACTATAAGTATCTAAGCTCACATTTATATAATAAAGCTGATTCACTTCTACATATCGTGTCTCACGTTAAATTTGATGTGAAAAACAAACTGAAAGATTGGCTTTCAAGCTTGGACTATGAGATGACTGAGGATTTACTCAGATGATGAAGACTCTGACATTCACATACACCCACACTCCCCCCCCCCCCCCCCCCACACACACACACACACACACACACTCAAACTCTACCCTTGCAAACATCCACACGTTTCCTATTGTATTATATAATAAAGCATTTTTGGCGCTGGTCCTTCACTGTTGTATAGAGGTTCACTGGCTCCCATAATACAGATTATTCTAGCTTGGGAGCCAGAAGACTCATAGACTTGTTTAATTTTAGCCGTAATTTTTGTCTCCTATCATAATATGTATGCTTTTAATGTGTGGCAATAAATAAATTATTAAATTATATCTGGTTTGTGATCAGATTTAGAAATATTATATTATAAGGAAATAGGGATAATCAAAATAAAATCTCAACATGATGTGTCAGACAGATGTCTAAGTGAACCCAGAATACATAGAGCTTGCTCTATAGTAACAGGAGCTCTACCATGTATCTTTGGCGGTAATTGTAACAAACACCATTTAATTAATTCATCCAATCAGGGGTCAACAGTGGTCTTCATTGTACCATGGCATTGGATGAAATTTCTTATGATTACTACCAAAGATATGCGATAGCCCAGAAGCCACATTAATTCACACAAACATTTCTCCTTTATGAGAATCAAACCCACAAACTGGGGTGTAGAAGTCAGTGTATGTTACTCCCACACCAATCAGTATGTTTACAATAACTTGCACTTTTATAAGGCAATAAAACCTTATCAGAGAAAGACACATGATTACCCTTGAGTATATATAAGGAAATACAAATACACAAAGATAAAAATAAAGTATCATTGTTCTAAGTACCTATGTGACTTGTGACATCAATACATACCAAAATAGTATCCTCAATGTATTAGCTATGAGGAGCGCTAAACAGACGTACAGAGAAAACCCTTCAGCATCTTGTGTTCTTCTGATTTGTCTATATTGTGGAATGTACGGGGCAACACCTCCAATGATCATAGCACCAGCCGCTCCCCAGCCTACAAGGTGTCCCACCGTCAGCCCCAGCTCGTCCCAAATTATCCAATCCATTATTCAACTTATGTCTTTCACTTGCTCAAATATTAAACAGTATTGTATAAACCTCTTGCCTTTGTAATTTATAATTATTGATTAGGACAAGCTTCATATTTAGAAAACACCTTATCGTACATATGGTATGATTTTACACAACGACTGGCTTAGGACGTAGTGATTATTAACTATACTCTTTCATTATTGCACTGACTGGAGCTGGTACCAATATATAAAATGTACTTTGTGGACTGATTCCACTTCCACTCAGACACCGTCACCGAATCGAATTGCTCAAATAATCCAGCGACCTCAACGCAAATCATCGAATCGAATCGATTCACGAGCGTTGAAACACGGGTGCGTTATGGTATTTCATTGAAAGCAGAGATACATTATTGTACCTATCTTTTTCTAATACTATGAATTCGACAGAGAAATGCAAAGCAATAATGCTTGTTTTAAGAGTTTTCTCAAACAAGTAGTGGGAACAAAATCAATGTTAAATGTCAAAATGACATTGTCTGTCATTTCATTAGAGGCAGTGCTGCCAACTTAGCGCTTTAGGCGCCAGATCTAGCGCTTTTGTATGTGTACGGCTCGTTTTAGCGCCTAGCGCTAAATCTAGCGCTTTTTCCACAATCTAAAATTATGTCGAAAACTGACGCAGTCCGACTATCTGCTACATTTGGAGCAACCGATTAATGAAGAAGGTACAAGAATGATGATATTACAATTACATTAACTACCTACCTTTTCTGAAATATTAAAAAACTTTGTTTACTTTGATTTTTTTGTTTCTCAGTCATGCTAACTCATGCGAAATATTTTTAAAAATTGCATGGCAGTCGCTTCAATTTATTGGGTGTTAAGTTTGAGTTTGAATTTGGTATAGGGTTTTTTCCAACAGCTAGACATTTTTGTCATTTATGTCTCGCCTAAACAGTATTTTGCTCGATCTAGCGCTTTTTCAAGGGACTGGCAGCTCCTTTTCGGTCAGAAGAGTTGGCAGCACTGATTAGGAGGAGCCCTTGGGAGTCTGTGGACTTTTTGGCGGGAACTTGCAGAGTAACGTTGCATTTTCATTTTTATTTTCATAAATTCGTGTACCTATTTTGAGTTTTATTGCATATTATCGGTGGTATTTTATCCAATAAAGATCAATCCATGTGCACCAGTGAAGTGAAATGAAATGAATTATGTGTATCGTAACTTTATAAGTTGTCTCAAAAAGTCCATGAAAAGTTTTAGTACAATGACCACCATTTTACTAAAACATGACTAGACGGTGCGGACTATATTAGAATATTATACTATATTTAGAGTGATAATAAAATGTATGCGACTGAAGGACTTTGTATCCATGGACATGAACAAATTAACAAAAAAAAAGTGGGACCCTTGGTGGGACCATGGTGGGACCCAAGTGGGACCTTAGCAGCGTTACCAGTTTTTTTTTCGGGCAAAGCGGGATTTTGTAACCTCAGGGCTGTGTTCAGTAACTACACACCGTGGGACCGGTGCGATCGTCCGACGTCGTCCGACGATCACACTAAGATCACACCTATTGAACTGTTACTGAACGCTTTCATGATCGTCGGGCGATCACACGGCGTTGTTACTGAACGCAGCGAGTAAAAAAAGCGGGATTCTATCGCAGAAATACTAAAAAACCGCCCAACTGCGAGTCGAACTCGCGCACCGAGAGTTCCGCAGAAACTTGTAGGCACAGATTACAGAATAAGGCTTGTAGGTATGTAAATAGTTTCATTCATCAACGGGAATCGAGTCTCGAAGATTTTTAACCTTTTTTTCGATTGTGTTGTAACAAAACGCTTTTCAGATTTCTTCCTTTACTTGTGCTACCTACCAGGAATTGCTTCTTGCCAAATTTTATAATTTTAGGTCAACGGGAAGTACCCTATTATAGGTTTTGATTCCCTTGCGAGCTTCAAAATATGCGGCACATACTTACGGCCGTATCTTTTGATTGCATCTGTGGATTGCGTTGACTTATGGCCGATTCCTATAATTTATGGTAATCGGTTAAAATTAAGACTCTTATATCTTTACTAATCATGAAGCAAAGACCTCAAAGCTTTACATAGCAGACTCTCCCATATGGAAGTAGCTATCACAGGTAAAATTAGCTTACGAATTGATCTATATGACCAGTTAGGCAATAAAAAAACATACCATTGCAATCGGTAAGCAAAACGATTCGTTTTTGTTTATAGAAACCGGGCATTAGAAGTTTGATTTTTGTATTTCCATTGAAATATAAAAGTCGAGAAATGTAACTCGAGCTCAAAAATGATTCCACGCAAACTGAACCGCGGTGGGCGTTGCCGAAAAAGAGAGACGCACCGCGCTGACAGTTCGCCGGTATCATTGAGTCGATGCGTTCGTGTCGCGAGGGACTTAGAACTGTGATTATTATTGTGTTTTGCGTTGTTTACATTGTGCAAATGTGCCGTCATGTGTTGTTAAGTGGTGTAGAAGCCATACAGATATGAAGAATGCTGGAATCACTTTTCATATGTGAGTAAATAAACATTTTGAAATCCTATACTTGTGACTCTGGAAAGTGTTATGCAACATGAACGCGTATTTATTGCGTATTTATTTAACACGTTTTGATATTTCACTTAAACTGTGATGCACTAGTACCTATAATTATAAAGAGGATAGAATAAGATCCTTTGTGGCATAGCGTGCCAGCCGCCATTTTAATTTTTTTTTTCAATGTTGCGGCGCACGGTGTAACTGATGTATATGGTGGCCTAAAGTGTCACGTTTCCGAGATATTTGGAGGTAATATCCAAACCATAAACTTTTAAATGAATATAATAGAGTGGTATAGTTAAATTACAACTAATTAATCCAACTTATATATGCATATGCATAGTGCAAATATACGATACTTTATAACTTATCCTCTTACAATCAATGCATAACATCGTCCACGCATCACGCACTGCAGCAGCCGTGCGGACCAATTAGCATTAGGCTGTCCCGCCGAGAACCAATCATCGCGCTTGCCGGAATACAACGCGTTAGGCAAACGCGGTAAGCGCAGGTAATTGGCTTATTTGCATGTGTGTTCTTTCGTTCGAATACTAGAGATATTTTGTCAATGTAGTACAGTGTGGAGCCAAATTTCGCGTTGATTTTGTTCACAATTACGCTTCCTTACCTTTATATTTCGATGCATTTAGCGCACTTTGGCGCGGTTCTATACACCACTGCGGTATTTAAGACGCATCACGGGAAAGCTGGTGCCATTTCTGTACAGTGGTGGTCCAACGATGATTTCACCGTCGAGTAATCCTCTTAAAGCGGGACGGAGCCTGTCCCGCGCGGGACATTTAATTTTGGGCTAAAAATCGGGACGTCCCACAGTGAATCGAAAATCAGCTTTCGAAGACATAGGGATTAAAATTACTAAGTGTCGCTTTTTTTTGCTCGAAATGGATTCTGCTGATCATGAACATACTATAAAAGTTTGTGTGAGCCCATCAGGTGTACAAATGAAAGAGATATAATTTTTTTAAGAAAAATTTGTATGGAGCTGACATGAAAAATCAAGATATCTCTAAAATCGCATGGTTGGCCGTTATATCCTTGCATACCCATATAGTACTATTTATTTCGGATATTTTGACATACTTAGAATTGCGGCAGCACTTGCGACTTTTTTTCTAAAAATCATCAAAGTTTTTATATTATTTATTTATGATGATTACTAATTTTAATGCTAAAATGCTTCAGATATATGTATACTAAGTCTAGTTTACATTGTTTTTTTTAACCATTGGCCAAATTAGTTAAAGAAATCACAAAAGTTCGATTTACTCAATTGAAATATTAATTAATGAATTTGCCTTTGAATGTAATCTAATCACTCCTAATGGTTAATTCCTCATAAGTTAATAATATCACCTCCGATATAATTGAATACCTCTGTCCTTATTTAATTAACCAGTCAAAAGGATACACACACAGTAATAATAAGGGTACCTATTCGTTAATTTAGCAATTAGTGCAAGATCACCTAATTACGAGAAGTAATAACCTCATTAGTCAATAACAATAAATAGTAAAAAAAAGGATTTGTAACTTCAGTTCATTTTTAGCATTTCTCCTGCTAACATCTAATAGTATCTTCTCATCCTATAATTGAGAATAATGGAAAGCATAATAACAAACATGGATTGGTTTTTTATTCTAGGCAGCCAGGATAATATTTCCTTCGATCACGAAATATTGGTTTTTCGACTGGGCTCTAGTCTTTCTGATGAAGATAGTGTTCATCATCATCATATCAGCCCATTCGATGTCCACTGCTGAACATAGGCCTCCCCCATTGATTTCCACTTCGAGATAGTGTTACTCTGATTGTTTTTTTTCGAAGATTTACACGGGCAGTTCAAAAGAGATGGTTACGATCCTGCCGCAAAAGTGACATTTTTAAACGTAATTACTCTGATTGGCTTTAGTCAAATGTTGACTGGCCAAGCTGCGTGCAATTTACGTATTCAAGAACGTGAAAATATTTTTACTGAACCATCTACGTCAAAGATAATATCGACTTCAACGATGACAAAAAGATCTCGAAAACCCTTTGCAGATCTGTAACAAGCAGAAGAAAAGACGATCTGATGAACATAAAAGTGAAGATCCTATTGAGTTAGCATATTCAGCTGCAATACTTTTGATACAAGATGGTCGTGAGGCTATTGCATCTGTCATTGAATATATGCTGAAACATCCAGAAGCAGCAGCAACAATTTAGGAAATTATTAAAAAACCAGAAGGTTCACAGGATATGTATCTGTGTTACTATAAAGTGCAAAAAGCTAAACTGCAGTGCTACCCTCCGAAGAAATGTGTGACTATAACAGATTAACTGTGAAAAGAATTGTTGAGAATCTACGTAGTACCGACATTTTCGTACCAGGAAAACGATTGGTTTTAACATCAAAGTGGGGATTTGACGGTGCATCAAACCATAGTAGATATAAGCAGAAAATGGAAAGTGAGCAAGACGATTCTAGCATGTTTATGACATCTTTGATTCCACTAAAATTGACAGCTGAAGATGATATCATATCAAAACCTTGCTTATCTTCATTTTATCGTCCATAGCATTTAAAGTTTTTGAAGGAGAGAAAAGAAAAGGTCTTGAGGAAAAAAAAATAGAATAGAGAATGAAATCAAGGCTTTGGTTCCTTCGAAATATCAAGGAAATGAGGTTAGTTATCAATTAATGATGACAATGATTGACGGCACAATGTTTACATATCTTTCTGAAGCCAGATCAAATGCAGCCTGCTACCTGTGTTTGGCAAAGCCTACAGAAATTAATAAATTAAATACTGTTATATCAAAGACAGTTTCTCCCGGGGTGTATCAGTTCGGGTTATCATCACTTCATGCCCGCATTAATGTGATGGAATTTCTTCTACACATTTCTTATCGTCTCGACTTCAAGAAGTGGTCTGCTAGAGGAGAAAATAAGGAGTTGCTACAGTCAAGGAAGAGACTTATCCAAGATCGATTCAAAGAGGATCTCAATCTTTCAATCGACATCGTTAAGCAAAGATCAGGCACTACTAATGACGGAAATTATTGTGTTTGTATCCTTTTGGCTGATTAATTAAATAAGTACAGAGGTATTAAATTATATCGGAGGTGATATTATTAACTTATGAGGACTTAACCATCAGAAGTGATTAGATTACATTCAAAGGCAAATTCATTAATTAATATTTCAATTGAGTAAATCGTACTTTTGTGATTTCTTTGAATATTTTAGCCAATAGTATAAAAAAACAATGTTAACTAGACCTAGTATACACATATCTGAAACATTTTAGCATTAAAATGAGTAATCATCATAAAAATAATATAAAAACATTGACGATTTTTAGAAAAAAAGTCGCAAGTGCTGCCGCAATTCTAAGTATGTCAAAATATCCGAAATAAATAGTACTATATGGGTATGCAAGGATATAACGGCCAACCATGCGATTCTAGAGATATCTTGATTTTTCTTAGAAAAAAAGTCGCAAGTGCTGCCGCAATTCTAAGTATGTCAAAATATCCGAAATAAATAGTACTATATGAGTATTCAAGGATATAACGGCCAACCATGCGATTCTAGAGATATCTTCATTTTTCATGTCAGCTCCATATAATTTTTTCTTATAAAAATTATATCTCTTTCATTTGTGCACCTGATGGGCTCACACAACCTTTTATAGTATGTTCAAGATCAGCAGAATCCATTTCGAGCAAAAAAAAGCGACACTTAGTAATTTTAATCCCTATGTCTTCGAAAGCTGATTTTCGATCCACTGTGCGTCCCACCAAAATCGGGACGTCGGCAACGCTGAACCTTAGGGTGGTAGTACGCAAGAATGAACAACGGCTTAATGTTGATAACTTTAAACTGTTATACTTTGTTATTTGCCCGCTTAATAAAAAGCTTTTCAGTTATAACGCTTTTTCTTTTATGGAATGTATAAGCTATAAGTCAAAGTCAATTTAATATAGGCCCCAGAAGGGTACTTACTTATGAAGGTCACATTTACTGAAGTTACCACCGATTCAGAACTTTGCCTTCAACTGAGAAGAATCCGGCAAGAAACCCAGCAAAGTTACATTTTTAAAATGTTTTTTGGAAAATCTGGCTTTTATTTCCAAATAATTAACAATAAAAAAGATATATCAGGTAGAGCAGGGTACCTACATGGATCACTGTACCTTCCTGTGCCGTGCCTCTACATTATGGAAACATGTTTGTTTGTTAAAAAATATCCCCGTCTATTTCCGCTCCATGATGTAGTGTTGGACAAACAAAACAATAGTAGAAGAGATAAGCTTTATGTACTTGAATTAAGAAAATTGACCTTATATAAATTTAATCAGCATTAAGTAATTGGTTATTAAATATGTGTTTTTATTCGCTACAAGAATTCCTCGACTTTAAAGTCTAAGTAATAATTGACATAATCTATGCAAGTAGACGAAGTGGATATACGTACGTACACGTTTGAAATGCAAAGGATTTTTTTTTTTTTTTTTTTACCTATTTCTTATTTATTTTAGAGGGATTCATGAATATGTCACCCTCATCGGAAATACATAAACAGTTATCTTCTACCTATTTATACCTATCTGAACTAGGTAATTTGTATAACATTTTCAGCCGCACTCAGAAAGGTTCATTAAATTAGTCCTAATTGTTACTTAGTTATTGGCAGTCTCCGTTAATGGAAACTCCAATTATACTGTTACATTCTCCAACATAAATATTGATAAATATATTTATATTACATAGATTGATTGATTCGCGACCGTGTATATATCATATTCATTTATGAAAAAAAAAACATTTACAAAAAATTCAAAAAACAATCACTCAGCTGATTCTGACAGCCTGAATGTGTCAGTGCTGCCAGTACGATCTTCAAATCAGGTTTCGGATCTTTTTGAGTTGCAGTGGATCTTGATGACTATAGAATGATGACCGTGAAACTCGCTGATGGAACACGCGTTCTATACACATATGAAAAATACAAGTCCAAAAACTACTAGGTATTCAACTGATTAATTATATACATACATATTTTTTATATATATTTATAGGACGCGTGTCCGCGAGCCAGCGGGTAAATACTGTTTCAAACAAATATCTTGTATAAACAAAGACAGATCAAAACGCGACGTAAAAATGTTAGGGGTTTGTATGAGAAAAATAAAAACTACTGCTGTGTTACATTCTTATATTTACTACTAGATATCATGTTGTGAAAACTGATTTTGGAACCGATTAATGCGCCATGTTATGTATTTAAAGTATTTTAATAAAAGAAATACAGTATTCCCACATACCCTTCATAATCAACCATAGATTATATAAAGATGTTTCTACCATGGACGTAATATACAAACAGGATTGAACTCTCCAAAAATTTTATCATACTAAAATAAACCATAAGTCATGCACTTTAGGGTTTACTTTTGTTAGTTATCTCAGCCGAGGCAAAACGAGCCGAGAGAGATAGCCCGAACCGAGGCCGTTTGTCCCTTTTTCTCAATTGCCAAAAGATAAAAATTTTAAAGATGGTAGAAAATATTTCACCACAACAAGTAAAATATATTACGTATAAATATTTTTTTGCTATTAAACTAGTTTTAAATCATTTTATTTTGTAGGTTTACATCTGTACATAATAATAAATAATTGTATTTAATAAAATAATCAAAATAATATGATTGTTTGTTAGCTATCATAAAATTATTCTGGTAGCACTGAATCTGACATCAATGGTGTCATGGCGACATGGCGACTTTTTCTGTTGTTTTGTGGAAACGCATAACGCATTTTAAGTTTTACCTACGTTTTTTTATACTTTTTATCGTGAAAATGGTGAAAAAATGTTGTATCAAGACATGTAAAAGTGAATCATATGCTGGTTGTGGGATTTCATTTCATAAGTAAGGAATAACGATGATTTTATTTACTAACAATGGTGAGTCATAAGTAGTTTGACCATGGTTTATTAAAAAAAAATGTAGACGGAAGACACTAAAGTTAGTGTAATTCTGTTTAAAACTAAATATAATTCGTATAATGTTTATTGTGTGTTGTAATGTGTACCTATTGTACAAATTATTTGTACCAATGTGTCGCATAATTGAAATAGCATTAATTTTATGTTTGTTACAGCTTTCCATCGAAAGAAGAAATGAAACAAAAATATACTAATTTTACCTAAAAATAAAATTGTTATTAAGCATACTTACCTTATTCCAAGCCTATAAATTGAGAGAGACTACCTGTTTCCGTTTCCGGTACGGCTAAATAATACCCCACAGTGACGTCATTTCCGATTTTAATCCGACAGCTCAGCAATAGTGGGAGCTAGTGAGCTCGACCACAATCATTGTGACTCAATTTAATTATCATGATGGCATGGCAAACATGATTATTTTAACACCTTATGCATATAGGTATTAGGATGCTTATGATGCTATAGGTGATAGCCACTTAAAAATAAGTAGGTATGTACCTTAAATCTGAAAGGGATTAAGCTTAACTAATAAAAAAGATTAAACTGAAATAAAATCAATTTAAGCAGACAGGAATTTAAATAGGCTTGGAATAAGGTAAGTATGCTTAATAACAATTTTATTTTTAGGTAAAATTAGTATATTAAGCTCCGATACCTTATTCCAAGCCTATAAATTGAGAAGTGTTTGATATCGGCTGCTGGATTAAAATTAAACGCCAATGTGAGCAAATAAAACAATATTAAAATCATATTGAAGCATTAAAAATACCTATAAAAATCACAGGTTGAAAAAGGTTCTGTAATAAATTATCAGTTTTCAAGTCTATTATCAATTTATAAATTATCAGAATTACTTATTGAAGGTTACTGCAAACCGCTAGTTACTACGTGTCAAAATCTGATCAATATGTGTATTATTAACCCAACTTGACGAAGCAACCGCAGATCTTCACGCTACCAGGGCTACTGTCTATACCAGCGTCTTTTAAAACGTGTTTTATCCAACCTCCTATAATAGTACGAGAGGCTGGTTTTAGAGGATCACACGTGCTAATAAATAATGTGTTGTAAGACATGTTTATTTGGAATAAAAAAAAGTGACGGGACAAATATTTTAAAAATATATAGAAAAACATCTTCTAAAAATACCACCAGTTTTGATTAAAGAAACTCTTAAAAAAAAGGCTGTATACCAACACCCCCCCTTAATCAAAACTTGGCAAAAGGCTTAAGTTAACAAACCCATCGACGATATACATTTATTGTGCAGTATGCGTCCTAACGGTTTTGTTAAAATATCTGCTGACATATCATTAGACTTAAGGTATACTTAATTAATAAGATTCTGTGATACCTTCTCTCTTATGAAATCAAATTTTGTATCGATATGTTTGGTTCTGCTGTGATAAACCGGATTTTTTGCCAGAGCTTGTGCACTTTGACTATCACTATAAATAACAATACAATCCTGGTTTACACCGCTTACCTCTTCAATAAATCGTCGCAAATACAAAGCCTCTTTTGCAGCGTCCGTCAAAGCCATATATTCGGCCTCTGCTGACGATAAAGCAACAGTAGGCTGTTTTCTCGATGCCCACGACACAGGTCCACCAGCCAACTGAAAGTGATAACCTGTGTATGAACGTCTATCCACTTTACAGTTTGCCCAATCTGCATCTGCATATCCGACAAGAGGATTCACTGACTTCCTATAAACAATGGAGTAACTTATAGTCTCCTTCAAATATTGTAGAACACGTTTTGCAGCATCCCAGTGAGCCTTACTGTAACATGTGTTAAACTGACTCAAGTAACTGGTAGCGAAAGCAATATCTGGCCGGGTATTTACGGCCAAGAACATCAAACATCCTATTAAATTTTGATAAGAATATGTTTGCTCACCATTCCTCGGTTCATCATCCAACCTCCTATTAAGTGGAGTACTTTGTCCCTTGCATAACTGCATATTGAACTTTTTTAATAAGTTCGATATGTACGTCTTTTGGTTGATTATAATTTTACCATTTTCTTGAGAAATATTTATTCCCAAATAGTAACTTAGCTGACCTAAATCCTTGACTGTAAAATAATTTTCCAAATCATTTTTGACGATGTCAAATGACAGGTCACTTTTATAGAAAACAATTATGTCATCAACATATACGGCCAGTATAATTATTTCAGAACCAAAAAGTTTTTTAAATACACAAGGTTCCGATGGTATTTTAGTGAAACCTATTTTGAGCAAAGTTTCACATAACTTATTATACCATGCCCTTGGGGCCTGTTTAAGTCCATATAAAGACTTCTGTAACAAACAAACCTTGTCTTCTTGGCCTTTAACTGCGAAGCCTTGAGGTTGGTACATGTAGACTTCCTCGGAAAGATCTCCATGGAGGAATGCTGTCTCCACGTCCAAATGTCTCATTTTAAGGTCAAGATTAGCAGCGAGTGCCATAAGAGTTCGGAGAGATGAGTGCCGGACCACGGGTGCAAAGGTTTCTTTATAATCTACATCTGGTACCTGACTATAACCTTTAACTACAAGCCTAGCTTTATATTTGACAACGTTTCCCAGTGCGTTGGTCTTCACCTTATAAACCCATTTGCACTGTATTAATTTTTTGTCGGGCTTGTCCACTAACCTCCACGTTTTCAATTTCATTAGTGACTCATATTCACTCTGCATTGCTGCATGCCATTTTTCAGCATCGTCAGAGCTTATAGCTTCCGAATAGTTTTGTGGTTCTGACAAACTATCTGCGATCATTACAGCGCAATAAAAATCTGGCGTTTTTCGAACCCTCGAAGGATATCTGCGCTCTATTACCTGCGAAGCAGCTGGAGAATCAAACATCTCCAAACGTGGTGGCTGAGTATCTTCCCCCCTTAGTGAACATGCTGAAGACAAATCAGTATTGTCAAAATTTTCACCAATTGATGTTGAAACCTCGCGCAAAGAACTATGAAGAACTTCTCTATTAACTGTCTCAGGCACATGAGAACTAGCTTGTGGCTCATCCTGCGACAAAGTTAAAATAGAATTTAAATTGTTTACTAATTCAGGTTCTTTAAAAGGCTTCAAACTACTAAAACAATTCTCGAAAAAATGTATGTCTCTTGCCTTCAAAACCTTTCTCGGGTACTGAGCGTCTCTTACAAAATAACTATTTACATCATCAGAATAACCTACGAATATACATTCTTTAGCTTTCATATCAAGCTTCTTTCTTTGACATGAAGGCACATGTACGAGAGCTCGACACCCAAACACCTTTAGGTGAGCCAAATTAGGCTTTATATTATACCACTTTTCAAAAGGTGTCAATGAACGGTCAAGAGCACGATGTGGAGAGCGATTTTTTAAGTATACCGCAGCTTGTACAGCATCTTGCCAGTATGTTTTTGGCAAGGAACTTCCTGCCAACATAGAACGCGCCTTTTCAATCACAGAACGTATAGTCCTTTCAGCTACGCCATTCTGTTGGGGAGAATATGGTACCGTAGTTTGATGGACTATACCACTGGATGAAAAAATTTCAGCAAGTTCCTGATTGACAAACTCTGTACCATTGTCAGTCCTAACCTTTTTAATTTTCGACCCTGTTTGACGCTCAACAAGTAATTGAAAAGATTTTAACTTTTCTTTTACATTGTTCTTACAAGGGATAAAATAAACAAATATCATGCGTGAAAAATCGTCAACTAATATTAAACCATACTTATTACCTTCGAAGGAAACTTCAGACATTGGTCCAAATAAATCGCAATGAACCAATTCCAGCAGAGAAGTTGCCTTATCATAGATAATCTTCTTAAAAGGTTTCCTCGCTTGCTTAGCTTCCACACATGCTATACAGTTTTTCTTATTTACAACCTTATAATCTAAACCTACATTACCTTTTTTCAGGATTTCCATTCCGATGCGGCATAAATGACCCAAACGTTTGTGCCACAACTCGTAACTAGAGGAAAAATCATCTGTATGTACATCATAAGCGACGGTGTTGCATGGAGTATTGATAGTACAGTCTAATTTGTACAGCCCATTGCAAACAGAACCGGTTAAAATTGATTCTCCTGAGAAAGAAAAAGTATCACTCCTAAAAAGTTTACAACCATTCCTATCAAATAAAACAGAGAAACCCTTTTCTACGCACTTATGTACAGACAATAAATTCGTTTTTAACCTAGGTATATACACTACGTTACTAATACTATTTACAGCAGATTTGGTAGAAATAGAAATGTTTCCGAAACCTTCACAGCTAACCTTCTCACCGTTAGCTACAGTCACACTTATAGAATCCTTTGGCTTTAAATTCGTAAACCAATCTCGTCTAGAGGTCATGTGTTGTGAAGCTCCGGAGTCAATAAACCAACTATTTAAGGAGTCGGCGTCTCCTAAACCAAGTGCCAATAAAGAGGACTCTACATCTTTTCCTTTCTTGTTTTTTCTTAAAGGACATTCTGGCCTCTTGTGGCCTGGTTGCTTACAATCATAACACACTATTGCTCTTTTCTCCTTCTTCGGTTTCTTATTGCCAACCGTGCGTAAAGCAGGTATAGTGGTATCTGTTTTGGCCATTTCGCTTAGTAGTCTACCTTTAACTAATTCTGTTGTAACTTCTACGTGAGTATTCTCGAGAGCCATTACCAATGGGTCGTACTTCGGCGTTAAGCCTCCCAACAAAATTGCTGCAATAGAGCTATCTTCTATTACCTTTCCTATATCAGATAGGTCAATGGCGGTGCTCATTACGGCCTGTATGTACTTTTCTATGTCATCAAAATCACTAAGACTCAATCTATACAGCTTACGCTCTAGGGCTAACCTTCTTCCCATGCTTTTATCTTCATAAGAATTTTGTAGCGCCTTCCATGCCTCTGCAGCTGTCTTCGTATTCCTTACATGGACAATCGCTGCATCTTCTACTGTTAAGCATATTTTTGTCAGAGCCTTTCTATCGTTTTTTAACCGCTGAAGTTCAGGAGTACTGTCACCATCTGGGTATCCCTCTACGGCTTCCCAAAGGTCTTCGTGAAGAAGATAGTTCCTCATTTTGAACTTCCAATTTGCGTACTCATCGCGGTTGCGCAATACTATTGGAGGCATTGAGATAGAACTATTTTTTCTTCCTGAATAATCACCGAACGACATATTGATGAAGAATTTATATACGGACTTGACTATAAATAAATATACTTTACTTTTCACACATATTAATATTTTTCTTCATATAAAATATATATTTTTACTCGTGCTGATAACGTGTTGTAAGTAGGGAATGCAAACCGGTTTCACCGAAAATCGAAAAACCGGTTATTCGATACGGTTTTGACCAACAAAAAAACCGGTTTTACATAACATCAAAACCGGTTTTTCGATTTTTTTCGGTTTTTCTTTCAATGTTTGGTAAAACTTAAAAAGCAAGATTAGCCGCCGTTTTGTAAGCTGAGTGCAATGCAGTGAGTATTTTTGTGATGAACTGAAGTGTGTTGATGTGTAGTGTGTTGAGCTGGTAAGAAAATAACTTAAAATAATGATTGTTTTTATGATAGATATAAAATATGTTAAACTTTTTTTTACAATACTAAGGCAGCAAACAAGCGTACGGCCCGCCTGATGATAACCAGTTACCGTAGCCTATGGACGCTTGCAACTTAACGGTTATCACTCGCACGTTAACAACCCTCAACCTTTTTGAAGCGGGGAGCTCATTCCACAGCCTGAATGTCCACTTTGTGGAATGTGGAAGCTTTTTTGAAACCGCACAGTACGAGAACATTTTGGTTCCAATGTGTGAGGATGGACTCCCCATCGGTGACTACGATGGAACAAGGTAACTGGGCATCAGGTCAAACAATTCTTCGGAACACTGTCCGATGGAAAAGCGGTAGAACACACAGAAGAAGGCAGTCTCTCCTCAGACAGGGGCTTTAAAACACTTGTGAGCTCGGGATAGTCGACAATTCTAACGGCACGTTGCTGAACTGAGTCTTAATACCCAAGCTGGTATCCAGGTGCCCACAGAAGATAGCATTACTCTTTTTGGGCCGGTCTTGCGACTTATATTGCAGTCTTTGTCTCGATAAGAAGTACTGTTTCGCTCTATTAATCACACCGAGTTTTTTGGAGACCTTGTAGAGGACTTTGGAACAGAGCGTCTCTACAAATATTATCGTGAAGGATCCCAATGCTTTTCGTGATGTTAAGGGACATGTTCTAGAAATGAGGAGCCACAGCACATGGACTGTTCTCAACGGTGAATGCTTCCGGCTTCTTCAACGGCGTGCGTACGTGTGACTTAGTGGGGTTGCAATGGACTAGGTTTAGTCGACCCCTGTAAGATCGGACGTGAGGCGACGGCGGTCTGCTTCCACTGCGGTGGGAGCGACCAGGATTCCGCATCGCACACGCTTGCAGTGTGCCCTGCGTGGGAACCTGAGCGGCGGATCCTGGTCGGCTTGATCGGGCGGAATCTCTCCCTGCCAGCAGTCGTGTCGGCGATGCTGAGCGGGGATACAGCGTGGAGGGCCGTAGCCTCCTTCTGTGAGACCGTAATGGTCCAGAAGGAGGCTGCTGAGCGGGATCGGGAGACGGCCGATTCCGCTCCGACGGCAGCGCCGAGGCGCAGACGTGTCTCGTGGCGGCCCTCCTGCCCTGTAGGTGGGGCTTAGAATAACAGCTACGGTGTCCCCTGCCTGTCGTAAAAGGCGACTAAACGGGGCTTTTGGGGTCGTGGGCAATCAGTGCGGGGGCTCTGTGCGCCCAGAAGCGACCCCAAGGAGGACGATGGGTCGATGTGGTCACGACTCATCGTGCGATAGCACAGCGAGGGTGCTGGGGGGAGGTATCACACTTCCCCCGGGACGAGCTATCTTAGCGCCGCGCGTGGAGGGGTGAGCAGGTACGCGTTCAATACGAGAGCCCGCCCCCCTCTATAGCGCAGATGGCGACCACCGTGGGGTTTTAGCCGGTATAAGTCCGGCATAGCCTGGCCGCTTCCCACGGGGCGGTCGGGTATCATAAGAGGATTTCCCCACGAAAAAAAAAAAAAAAAAGATTTAGTCGACCCCAATCGGAGTCACTAGTTTGTGTACTCTCGATTTAAGACAAGTCCTTCACGCTTTTTCTCCAATATAGAACGAGGAATATTTGCACGGTTCGTGTAATAAGCGTCCCCTGTAATTTAATCTGCATAGCAATGAATGCTAGCAATAGAGAGTATATCATTAATATTCTGGAGGATCAGTGTTGGGGATAATTCAGAGCCTTGCGGGACATAAGCAGCATTAATGTCATTCTATCGGAGCAACTACTGTCAACGAAGGCTCTTATGTATCTGCCAGACAGCAAGCTGACTGATTGGTTATTTTTTACCCGTCTGCACGACAACAAAGACTGGGTAATTTTTTTTTTATCTGTGGAAAACATTCGTATAATAAAACCATATCACGTTTTTGTGTACACGCAAGTTGCTGTGCCGCTACAATATGCCATGTTCATAATATTACGTGTGAAATTACTTGGGAACAGGACAGGTGATGATATCTTTGATGTTTCTTTTATACCCACTTCATTAACTTTAACTGACAATAATTCCTCAGTTTGCGATTTTTAAATCTTAGGCACGGTTATTATCTATAATTCGAGCTATAGAAATAACGTGAAAAAAAAAACAAGCGAACATTTAAAAAAACCGGTTTTAAAACCGGTTAACCGGTTTTTTCCTCTCATAACCGAAATAAAAACCGGTTTTCATTTTGCCACGGTTTTGCATTCCCTAGTTGTAAGACATGTTTATTTGGAATAAAAAAAAGTGACGGGACAAATATTTTAAAAATATATAGAAAAACATCTTCTAAAAATACCACCAGTTTTGATTAAAGAAACTCTTAAAAAAAGGCTGTATACCAACATAATGTGCGATTTGAACTGCACTGAAGCAACCTCCAACCAGTCTGAAGTCTACACTTTGTGTTTGAACCAAAATCAGGCCAGAATGTTACACTATCAGTCTCAATTTCACACCTATCATCAACTTTTAAAAGCGAAAAATCTTGAACTCTACGGCCTGAACATAATAAAATCAGTATTGCAGTTCGTGTAGATATCTCAAAAAGTGATAAGTTAACAGATGTATTAGCCTCGCAAACAATATGTTAAAAAATTTATATCCCAAATAGGAGATTTAGATTTTTGAGGTTGCTGCAACGCTGTACCTTTAAGAGCTTGTACTACAATAATATGTGAAATTAATGGATTCCCTGGGATCTGTTGGTAAAAGGATGATACTACCGATTTATGCACATCAATCGAGCTATAAGATAATTTAAATATCAAGTGCAAATCAGTTAAAAAACGCGCAACGTCTTTAGCGCAAGGTAAAGGTTTTACGGTGTTGACCCTATTATCTTGTAACCACTTCAACCAACTTAACCAAGCGGACTTATACGTACGGATAGTAAATTTTCGCAAACTATTGTCTGAAATATTTATTTGCTTATGATGCCAAGATTTAAGCAACGTGTACCAACCTGTATCCGCCACACTTGTAAAATATTCCTTTATAGATAGTTACTATACTCTTTGGTAAATAGTATTGTACCTGCGGTGGCGGATGGTTGGTTGAAGTGTCCACTAGTACTTGTTCTAGATTCTGTATCTGTAGCGGTGGATTTAGGAGACGAGCCTCTAGATCTGGTCTCCAAAATACCTTTTCCCAATCTGGAAAAATCAGTAGGTAAATTCCGCTCGCTACGTTCAGATGAGTCAGGACTCGCGGGATTAGGCATGGAGGTGGGAAGATCCAACACAACTTTTAATATCACTTACGACTGAACGCATTGTGAAACACTGGGTTTTTGTCGTGAAAATCCAGGGTTACGTAGTCGGAGACCACATGCGCTGTCCTGGATGCAAAGAGGTCTATTTCTGGAATTCTACATGTCTGAAACACACTTAAGGTTAATTGGCTGAATGGCATTCAGCAGTTGTCTGCGCCCTTAATAGACGATCAGCAACATAGTTATATCGGCCTGGTATATAATAAATCGTAACATGAATTTTAAATACATCTAGGCTTTCTATAATTTGGAACGTAAGATTTAAAAGAGACTCAGACCGAGTACCTCCTTCGTTACGTTAGTATGTGACTATGGTACGATTGTCACTCTGAATTAATAAGCTGGAGCCATACATTACTAATCCTCTCTTTTGGTTGACACGATATATTGCTAACATTTCCAAAACATTGCTATGTAAATGACTCTCTTGAGTAGACCACATGTTTGAAAGGTGCTTAGTGTTAAGCTGTGCACCCCAACCGTACTTAGAGGTATCCGTTGATAGAAAAAACTGGAGAAGGGAAATGTAATGGTGAAAACACAGCTTTCCTTCCACTAGTAAATATTTTGAAGAACATTTTGTGGAAGAGCAACTGAATTTAGATTCAATTTGCTACATGATTACTAAACAATAATAAAGCTGGAGAGTTCAGGCGACCTCTCGGAACTATGAAACTTGCAAAGTTCCATATCCCCAATGAACTTTGAATTTGTTTGAGGGATAATTGAGGTAGTAATAAAGATTGACTCACCTTTTTGCATATCAACTCCTGCTTGGCTTTCGGAAGACTTTCCTGTTCTTCCAGGGATCCCACGGAACTCCCAGATATTCTATGGCTTTTTGAGGGATTAACAGATTTCTCGAAATTCACTTTCCACCCTAGGCTCTGTAGAGTTCCGACAACCAGAACAGTGTGTCTGATTAATTATTTCCTCGATAGAGATGCTATCAAAAAGTCGTCCAGCAGGAAACGAACTCCTTGATCTCACGTAAGTTGGTCTACCCAATTCGTTAGACTTGCAAACACCTTGGGTGCCGTTGCTAGGCCAAATGGTAAGCACGTCATTTGGTAAAGTTTGTTGTCGAAAATTAAGCGCAGGAATGGCCGATGCAAGTGGGCGAAAGTAGGCGTTGGAAAGGTCCACTTTCGTTAGCCAGTCTTGGGGTTGGAGGAAATCGGGTAATTTGTACATATTTATAAACCGAAACCTTGTTACATAAAGAAATTAGTTCAGTAGTTTTAAATTGAAGACTGGACGAAAAGTTGGAACATTTCCTCCTTTCTTTTGTACTAAAAACATGTTTGAAACAAAACTTGGTGTTATTGAAGTCCTCTCCAAAACCCCTTGTTCTATTAATTATTTTATTTGAATAGAAATTTCCTTTGACTTTTTCGTGTGAAATTTTGACGAAAGTTTGAAAAGGGCAAATGAGAAGAGGTTTTACTAGAAATGGAATTCGATAACCCCTTATAATCTTTAGGATGTACTTGGGAGCACCCAATTTCCTCCAAACACTTACCCGATGTTTGAGCTGCCCTGTTTGGAAACTCCTCAGATTGTAGTCATAATTTTAGATTATTGCGTCGGTAAGTTTGACCGGCCGCACCGCGACGTTGCCGTTTAGGCTGTTCGTCGCAAAATGTCGCATCTGCTTTACGTTTCGCTCCTTAGGAGGGCAAAGCACTCGTGGAAGGCTTGTTTTGAAAATTATTTCGATTGGAAAACTTAGAGCACCTGCTAGATTCCAGAGATTGATTGAGAGAAAGCCTTTGTTTAATAAATCCACCGTGTGCAGATTATTTCGAGAATACTTTGTTGATACCACCATGCTGCGTAACAAAATCTGTAAACTTAATAACATTTTAAAAATATGTTCCCCAGATGGGGGTATTTTCTTTATCGATTCTGGATTTTTCGCGAGCCAAGGGGTTACGTATCACGAACAAAATTAAATACTGATTCACGGCGCTGATTGATAAGATCGGCCCTACGACCGCACACTATTTGTAATAAAACCGAGAATATGTTGGAATATTCCCTTTTGAAAAAATATCATTAATTTTGGTACTTATTACATCGGTTCTTGTTGATCACCTAGCCAGTTAACTAAAGAAGCTAAACCAGTCCGCAGCGCCTCGTTCTGCATAATCAACCCATGAGATAAAGTAGCGAAAGAGCGTTCGTTTACCGACATATGATTATTTCTATCACAGCTCTTAAACTACCCTCAAAAGAGAAAAAAGATTTGTCTCTAATTTTCGAGGGAAGCTTCCACTTTAAAACCTTTACTATAATTCGAATTATTTTCAAATTCTCTTATCAAATCGTTGGATGGTTCGATAGATAATTTAGAAGAGTCTGACATGCACGACTCATTTTTTCTTATTTTTAAAACAGTCATGCAATGAAGCTACACTATCAGAAAGAATTTTGAACAGTATTCTCAAGTTTACTTATCCGGTCTCCTTTGCGATGCTGTCTCCGATAACGGCTTTTTCTTCTAGCCGAAGATGATGAGGAGCTCGAAGAATCCATGGATGAAGCTCTGACGCGACGTGGGGCATCCTCTTTTCCATTTCGTACACTATCGACGTATCCCTCGGCAGGATTCATCATAAAAAAGAAACACATAAATAACTTTATATTTGTTTCTTAGTACGAAATAAAGGGAATAATAACTTTAAAAAAAAAAATATATATCAATTTAATTTATTTAAATTAAATTAACTGAATACAAATGTCACTGAACACGAAACAGTTGTTCAAGTAGACGTCCGCACCGGACGGAAAACAAAACGCCAATGATTGTGGTCGAGCTCACTAGCTCCCACTATTGCTGAGCTGTCGGATTAAAATCGGAAATGACGTCACTGTGGGGTATTATTTAGCCGTACCGGAAACGGAAACAGGTAGTCTCTCTCAATTTATAGGCTTGGAATAAGGTATCGGAGCTTAATGCAATTTTGATGCGATTAAAACGAATGTTTTCTACAAGATTGAAACATCTGATTAATCCACCGCATCCTTTCCAATGCATAACAGATGAAGAACCGCACGAACTGCAACTAGTAAAAGCATTGACTAATAATTCGTACCTATTCACCACGCGAAATGTAATGCATTCAGAAACTTAGGCAGTGAGATTGGCCTAAAGCAGAAACTAAATAAAACGATTTTGTTTAGCCGTGTTTAATTTTAATAAATACCTACTTTGTCAAGCACATTGAGTTTTATTTCCCTTTGCTTTATTTTAATTCCCAAATAACAGCTCTGTAGAGCAAACTGAAAAAAGAGCAAGGGGAAAAGCCATGGTCCCGGAACGAAATTCTGCATGCACCCTTGCCTATTCATACGTAATATTTGATGATTCGACACAGAACGTAACTCAAAAATTAATCATAACTTTTCTCAAAAACATGGGTATACACGGCTACACATCAAGCTATACATTTCCAGTATAAACTGATCTCGCATTGTATAGGATTTCCGTACAATGACAGGTCAGCTAATATTGGAAATTTATATCTTGATTAACCGTGCGTACACGATTCAACACCCACATAGAACATAACAATGTTCAGTTTCAAATAATGGGTTTTCGTGAAAAAGTATCTCGATATCTATAGTTTTTCATCATGGTTTTATCTCTTCTTTTTTCCATAAATTATTATTTCACTATTTTAAGTAACATAATGTTAATATTTTTGTAATACAAACAATAATTTGAAATCACCTAGTGTCAAAACGCCACAAACAGACAAAATTGGAGGAACTTTGCAATGCAGCGGTTGTGCGCGAAAGGGACTAACCATGACCACGACCACTCTGCCAAGAATGCACGACAAGGAAGAAGAAGTGTCAACCGGACACAAATTATCTCTCAAATCCAACTTTCCTGTTTATAAAAATGTTTGGTCACCCTATTAGAATGGGATAAACAGCCTCGGTATGCGTTATCTCTCTCTGCTCGCGTTTTTGGCCCAAGAGCTCAATCCTGTTTGTATATTACATCCATGGTTTCTACACAACAATAATATTGTGATAAGATATAGTTTTTGTGGGTTATTTCTTTCTATGCACGTCCAGCTGTAGGAACAAGTCATAATGACAGATTACTTATTAGAGATACTGTCAGTCACTATGTCTATAACCTCAAACAAGATCTATAACATACTCGGGCGGGACGCAATGGTCCAAAGAGTTATGGGCTCTTATTAGTTTTTTTTTGGCTCAAGTCAAAATTGTGTCCGTTTCCGGTGGTAAAAAGGATAAACACACTGACAAACAAATAAATCGGAAAAATAATGTAAGAGATTTTTCTAGAATTTCTGAAATAATTTGTAGCTTTGACTTTAGAAACGGATACTTTTTGCTGAGATATTTGTACAGTGCGATTTTAACGAACTTTTATGTTTAATTTCAGATCTTATAGCGATTTAGTACCGGCAACACTGCCAATGTGCCAAATTCTAATGTCAGTCATGTCAGTCAATTCAAATTAGATTTTAGGTTTACTTGGATATTAATCTGAGGATTTTACATATAATACGTAATTACTGTATTGTAGACATTCTCCCGACCTAGAAGATAAAAATCGTTGCGTTTTTTATATACGTTCGTCAGATTAATCATCAAAAATATCAAATAGTAAAATAATGAGTATCATTTCGAAATTGCGTACAGTGCTGCGTACCACAAGCACTATTGACATATACTCTGCAGCCTTCTCTTCTAAATATAGTTATCCCCGAGTTTATTATTCCACTCAGAAAGATACTGGTTTAGCTAAGAGTCAGGAAAGAACCGATGTTTCCACAGACGTTCGTCCCTTGGGTGAGAAGATCAAGGAAACAACCAAGACTGTGTCATATACCGGTGTAATTCTACTCGGTGTTGGAGTTACCGGCGTCATCTTCTTTTACGTGTTCCGGGAGTTGTTTTCGAGCAATAGCCCCAATAGCATATACTCTGAGGCTCTAGAAAAGTGTAAAAATGTAAGTATTATTCATCATTCCACTATTTATAGAGCGCATTTCTTAGGTGTAATTAAGTGCATCGCGATTTTAAAATGTACATTTCATGAGAGCTTTATCTCACTTAGTTTCGCTATGTTTGTCTCTGTTTAGTAAAAATGTGGCTATGTAAATCTCAAGAAGATAAGGTAATAATTATTATGATTGATAGTGTCTTGTGGTGTAGGTACAGATATTAACACAGGTTCAATTAAAATACCTATTTATAGTGTGCTATCTCCATGCTATCTTGCAGTAATTTTTGTTGGTGGTAATGGGTTGGATATTGATTTATATAAATTTGAATCACTTTGAATAAGTGTTTCTGGAATTCAGCTGCTGTTATGAAATACTGCTGTTTTAGTTTCCCATAAGAATCCAAAGCCAATGAAACAATAATTGTAAACAACTTTTACTACCCAATGAAACACTTGGCCACCTGAGCAACAAAGTTAAGATTAGATACCTTGGTTTCCACCTCAACAGAAGACTGTAGCGAAAACATCTTTTCACAAAACAAACAGCTTGGATTACAATTAAGAAAGCTATGCTGGCTAATTGGTCACAAGTCTCAACTTTCACTACTAAACAAAGTTACAATTTACAAATCCATTATTAAATCTGTTGTTCGGTCCTATGGGATTCTGGGCTTCTCATTCCAATTTTGAAATTATCCATCAGTTTCAAAATAAAATACTAAAGATGCAAAAAATACAAAACAAAAAAATACAAAATCACCATGCTATGTCAAAAATGAAGCCCTACATTGTGAGTATTGACATTGGACATGCCAGTTCTAAGAAACTTGTGATGGAAAATTTTGCAGGACTTTATGTTACTTACTATAGGAACTTCCTCCTATGAAATTTTATGCAGTTGTGACAAGAGTTGCATACTTTGTAAGACAACCCATAAATTGCCACAAATATTCCTTATTGTCCCTAGATTCAATAGATTGTAATAGCTTAAATCAAGAAAACTTAAGCTTGTTTATTTAGACAAATTAAGGCAAATACTGAAAAAAATCATGACGGTAATTTTATGCCAAATCAAGCAGTACTATTTAACCCAGATAACTTTTATATGGTTTCCAATTGTACTATACTGCTTTTAAATAACCAACTACAATACAAATGGCCTGCCTATTCACACGCACACAACATTTTTGTCCAGGGTGGGAATCATCCTGTGATGTGGCCATTAGGATATGTAAGCCTCATACCAAGTTATTTGTCAATATTAAACTTGAAAAGGCATTATGATAAGGCCTTATGACTGTATTGACTATGCAAGAAAATAAATTTGAGAATGGTTTTACTGATATAGTATATATATCATTAATATTTTTCAATAAATTTACATTTTATTAATTACAGGATCCAAGAGTGGAAGATGCTCTCGGTGCTCCCATCAAAGGCTTTGGAGAGGAGACAACAAGAAGAAGGCGTACACATGTCAGTCATGCAGTGTATGAGAAAGATGGAGCAAAACATATGAGAATGCGATTCTACATCAAAGGTCTTAGGAACAAAGGTGTTGTTGAACTTGACATGAAACAGGTAATTTAACACACCATTAACTTATATTATCCTATTTTAATACTTGCTGTCTCGCGACATTTCAAGCCTGGTATCTAAATGTTTTCTTTACTTTTACAATTTATAGGTACAGTAGATATGGCCAAAGTTCAGGTAAAATTTGTGCAAAAACGCTGTTTTTCGGAGGCTTTGATTGAATTTGTTTCACACTTTTTTTTGATTTCGCCTGAATACACGGCTAGATATAGTGCACAAGATACTAATTTGTTCAAAACATCTAACGAAAAATGTTTAACAACACCATAATAAGTACAGAGGTTTTGTATGAAAAGTATGACGAATTGAGTGCTCTTAAACAAACAAACATAAAACTTATGAAGGTCTTATAAAGGTCAAAGCTACAGAAGTTACCACCAGTTCGTAAGTCGGCCTTGCAACTTTTATACCTAACTATATCAAATATTTTTGTATTATTTTACAGGATGAGTATGGAAACTATAGATGTAGATATTTACTAGTCCAGCTTGATGACTATAGTGGGAAGACATTCATCATAGAAGATAACAGAGCAGCACTTGACAGCTCACGAGGAAGCTTCAACAGTCAACTGCCTACACTCACCTTGACGCAATAACTTGGAATTGTAAACATTGTAAATTGTATATTAACTTAGATAAGTAGCAAGTATGAAATTTGAATAAAAAAGCCATTTTATGTATTTTTTGGTTTAGTATAATGTACTATCGTAATTACTAGTTTTGAACAATTTAATATGGTTTATTTTTATACTATAAAATTGGCACAGCCTATGACCACATTGAACTTATCATTTAATATTCTTCCAAGGCACTATTTCCCATGCCATTAGTAAACGGTTGTTGAAGACAAATTTCTTGATGCTATTGAATATCCAGTAAAATACAACCACAAGAGATAGATACTGTGGCCAGGCCCACCTCAACTCTTGCAACAAACTGGGTAAATATTTTATTTGCATCTCTGGAATTCTTAGATGAATGTTCATCTGAACAGCTCCTGTGTGTCCATTCTGACTCCTTGAATGAATCAGTTTGGTTTGTGTGACAACTGAAAATGAATATTATTTGAAACTTTTACTGTACTTATTCCAAATTGAATCCTACTATGTTTAATAGCAAAAATGTATACTTAAAGCAATAATTATTTGTAAAGCTTGTTTTAGGTCTTTGAATTGTTTGTAGTGAATGTCACATGTACAGTCGAGGACAAAAATAAGTATACACCACCAAGCCACATAAAAAGTAGCCGTTCACATTATCATAGATATGGGAACAAACAAAAGTTCAAAAATAAGTATACACTGTTGGACAATTATGTATGTTAACAACAAGTTCAATAATATATATCCATGTATCAAATCATTAATTTGTGAACAATCAAAATACCATAAATATGTATTCATCGTTATAGTCAAAAATATGTAAACTCATTGAAGTCAAGGCCTTCATGGAATTTAATTGAAAAACGGTAGGTACTTGAAAAAAGTTTTTAAAAAATCAATAATTTTGTGTTCGGACACGTCGGTAGTTTCGCGCTCGCGATGTTGTCAGCTCGTGCGCAAGCTGGCTGGCAACGTCGCCTACCGCATGATGTGATCAAGTCGTTGAGAAAGGTAAAGTTATTGTCGCTCCCTGTAACAGGGCACTCACTGAGCAATTTCAACAATTCGTCGTGACATATTTATTCATGATTATTATTTCAAATATTTTGAATTAGTAGATACGTAGCCGTAGCCGTGTTTGGGATTGTTGGAATTGTCGTTAGATGAACTTTGGCCATATATGGTTTTCAGAGTCTGATGATGGAGTAGGAGGGTGGACACTGGAACTCCATAACGGAGCAACGTATCCCAGCCATGTTTGGGGTTGTTGGAATTGTCGTGAGATGAACTTTGACCATATATGGTTCTCAGGGTCTGATGATGGAGTAGGAGGGTGGACACTGGAACTCCATTGCGGAGCAACGTAACCTAGCCATGTTTGTGGTTGTTGGAATTGTCGTGAGGTGAACTTTGACCATATATGGTTTTCAGGGTCTGATGATGGAGTAGGAGGGTGGGCACTAGAACTCTATAGCGGAATAACGTATCCTAGCCGTGTTTGGGGTTGTTAGAGTTTTCGTGAGATGAACTTTAACCTTATATGGTTTTCAGGGTCTGATGATGGAGAAGAACGGTAAGCACTGGAACTCCATAGTGCAGTTGAACTTTTTAGATACTGGTCCGATTGCTCTCAAAATCGATATTTGAGAGTCCTCGGGGTCACAAAACAAGAATCTTTTCTCGGAATTTTGAAAAAGTGTCCGCCATGTTGATCTTTTTAGATACTGGTCCGATTGCTCTCAAAATCGATATTTGAGAGTCCTCGGGGTCACAAAACAAGAATCTTTTCTCGGAATTTTGAAAAAGTGTCCGCCATGTTGATCTTTTTAGATACTGGTCCGATTGCTCTCAAAATTGATAATTCAGAGTCCTCGGGGTCGAAATACAAGTATCTTTTCTCAGAATTTTGAAAAAGTGTCCGCCATCTTGAACTTTTTAGATACTGGTCCGATTGCTCTCAAAATTGATATTTGAGAGTTCTCGGGGTCACAAAACAAGAATCTATTCTCAAAATTTTGAAAAAGTATCTAAAAAGTTCAACATGGCGGACACTTTTTGAAAATTCTGTGGAAAGATTCTTGTTTTGTAACCCCGAGGACACTCAAATACCGATTTTGAGAGAAATCGGACCAGTATCTAAAATGTTCAAAATGGTGGACACTTTTTCAAAATGTTGAGAATAGATTCTTGTTTTGTGACCCCTAGGACACTCAAATACCGATTTTGAGAGAAATCGGACCAGTATCTAAAAAGTTCAATATGGCCGACACTTTTTCAAACTTTTGAGAATAGATTCTTGTTTTGTGACCCCGAGGACTCAAAAATATCGATTTTAAGAGCAATCGGACCAGTATCTCAAAAGTCCAAAATGGCGAACACTTTCTCACAATTTTGAGGATAGATTCTTGTTTTGTGACCTCGAGGACTCTCAAACATCGATTTTGAGAGCAATCAGTCCAGTAACTAAATAATTCAAAATGGCGGCCGCTTTTTTAATTTTTTGCAAAGAATCCATGTTATGTGGCCCAATGGTCTCTCAAATATACATTTTGAGAGCAATCGGACCAGTAACTAAATAATTCAAAATGGAGGACAATATTTTAAATTTTGAGCGGCCCAAGGGTCTCTCAGATATCCATTTTGAGCGCAATCGGACCAGTAACTAAATAATTAAAATGGCTGCCACTTTTTACCGGTCTGATGGTTAAAGAGAAAAAAATAAACAAAGTTGAACTTTACGTAAGTACCAAGTATTAATTTATAAATAATGTAGTATTTTCAATGTACGGATTATTTTTCTTTTATTTTTTTTGATTACTAATGACCTATTATACATCCATCTCTAAAAATATACGCCAAGGCTTTAGAAGGACCTTATTATAATTATATTCTATGGATAACCCACACTAACAATTTTTATGCGATTGAGATATTTTTTTGTGGGTTATAATTTCGAAGTTATTTTGACCCATATTATATTAATCCTTATGTAATTTAATAAGTTAATCACGATGGACATTTAATGGAGATAAAGTTTGCTCTTTCTTTATCACAGATTTAAAATTAGTAAGACACAGTATTCGCGATACCGTAAAGGGGCGGGCCGAGACGGGCGCGGACGCGCAAATCGCTCGACACCACACGACATTGCACCCGTGCGAAGACGGGGCGGGTCGCTAGTTCAAATTAAAAGTGTAATTTATGAAACAAATGACACGCAAATGACGTCATGCCCTGTTCTAAAGCCATCACAAGACGTAAATATTTAATAATGTGTGCAGCGATATATATATGTAGGTACTACATAATATATCAATGAATGTTGTGTGATCTTCAGTGTCATCATTGTTCAGATGGTTGTATACATATTTTTGGCACATTGAGTGGTAACAATTTTATGCATCTTTCAGGGAATACATATTTTTACTTTATTTGACGTGTACATATTAATGATTGTGTCGGGTACATATTTATGTTGTCTATATTGTTTACATATTTGTTAGCATTTGAATGAGTACAAATTAGTGGAGCTTTTTATGATTACTTCTTTTTTATAATGATACGTGTATACATATCTTTGTCTTCGACTGTACATGCATAGATGTGAACTTATATTTTAGTGTTTTATACAGGATCTTTTTTTGGTCAGCGACAAGAGACCCAGGAGCGGTAGTACAAAAAATACATTTTCCAAAAATTGACTTAATTCCATTAAATACTGTAAATGCGTTGAGAAATACGTTATTCAATTTAAATTAAAATTACCGCAAAGTATGGTCACTAGCCACGTGCACTGACTAGAGCTAGGCGCAAGCCTCCATTGCCCCACCCCTTTACTCCTTCGCAATTCCGTTGAGTATTACGTCTATATTTTAGCTTATTACATGATTTTCAAAATAATATTTTTATTACTATAAAAAAAAAGTATTTTTTTTATATTTTTTTTAGCATCAGTATCAATTGTATTGTCCCTGAGTCGCTCGTCGCTGATCAAAACAACAACCTGTACATTGGGAAAGCATTATACAGGATTATATTCAAAACCTTACCATCTCTTTTGTAGTATTCGTCTATTATAAAATCCACAACATTTTCATGGTTGTTTTTCAGATAGTTCAATAAGGAATTATTATATTTGGTATCAATATGGTTTTGTTTACAAGGTAGGTGTGCTATCTGATAAAATTGAATATCTCCATTGTATTTAAAACCAGTTGATGGCATTGAAAATTCTTTATTTATGACTACTAAACTCTGCATATGCAGGGGGCATATTGACTGAAAACAGTAAACATTTTACTATGAGTAAGAAGTAAAAATATTGACATCAAACTAAAGGATACAAAGATATACTCACGGAAGAAAAAAAACAAACTTGTTTTTTTTGTTCCGTGGATATACTAGATAGACAAGTAGTATGTCCCTAGTTTGGTGGATTAAGAATAAAAATAAATTTTAAAATTGCTAACAATTCAGTTTGAAAGACTAGCTTAAATGATTTATCTTCAGATCTAGAAATAATATTACCTTCAATTGGAAGTCCAATGCCAAAATTAATATAATAGAAGCTAATGTTCTATCTGGCTGTAGATTGAGATGAAATTTAAAGTGCAGCACATCATTTTTACCATTTCCATTATTATCTAACTCTTGAACCTGAAATGCAAGAAAGCTAGAATGTTACGGGCAGCACAAATGACACACATTTTTGGTGTAAAGGAGTCTGCGGCACACAAAAAGTCTGTGTGAAAAAAAGGGTTGTGCTCCGGACTTTTTCCGCGTCGTGTGGTGTGCGTTACTGCTTAGAATTGTATAAGTTCTATTTTCACAGACTAAAGTGTGGTGCGGTGCAGTCTGTCGTCTGCGTTGCACCTCAAGGGAAGAACTCTATTTTTACAAACTTAACTTATTACTATAGGCATAAAACTATATTTATGTTTAATTAATTGGGTACCTGTATTTCAGCACAGATTTCCTCTCCAACCAAGAAGTTGTGATCTAAGCCAGCAGCTTCACCACACACAATGGGTCGACTTGGGTCTTCAGTTTCAGCCACAAGTAGATATTCATACGTGAAGTGTACAGACGGCTGTTCATAAAAACTATTTGATTTCAACCAGAGCCCTGAAAGAAGGAGACTTTTTAGGTGGATTACTTACTCACCGACATGGCATTTTTAATCTTCTGTAACATTTAACCCACCTCTACTTCGATACGCAACAAGAAATGGTAGAACTATATTAAGAAATGTAGTAATTAAAGTAAATAGCATTGCTTTTGATAGTAAACAACTCTTATATTGGATTTCCACATTATAACTAAACAACTTGTATAAACCCATGTTGTTAGTTAGAAATAAGTTAGGTACTTTTATTGCTATGAATCCTTATCATCTATAAATTCACTTAACGATATAACAATTCTTGACTTCTTGGCCGTTTAAATGCTAATTGCGTGATTTGCTAGTAGGTATTTAAAAATTACTGTGGTATTGATCGTAACGTAAACATTAAACAACAAATAATCAGTTGCTAAGCAACGTGTGATGTTGCAAGGAAAAAAAAAGTCCGTCTCAGCGTTGCCAGAGCTACGGATTTGTCCATAGATCTACGGATTTTAGGTATTGTGTACGGACATACGGATTTTAGTGGTAAATCTATGGATTTTTGTTCAATCCCCAAACAATAGTATAAAAAATAAAATATTTTTTTGCGTAAAACGAAACTATAATCCAAAAAAAATTTCGTCAGCTTTTCGTTCTCAAGTCGTTTCAAAAAAATTGGATATCCTTTTTCTATGAGTTGTTTTGATATTTTGTCTCTAGTCTAGACATACCATAAGTTCATTCGTGGTTCACTCACAGGCTTTTTGATTACGATTAGCGTAGAAGGAAAAGAACTATTGCGTGGGTTTAGTTTAGGTTTTAGCATGTTTTAGTTTGCGTGGATAAATATCCATACAAACATATACCTATATAGTATATTTATTTGGAAGCCCTAATAGAATAGAGTCTGGCAAACGAAAGTTGAGCCTGGCTGCAATTGAAACTCTTTACATACCCGGCATAAAAAGTGTCAACTAGTTTACCAAATCAGTGTTATAGTGTCCACCTTCTCATTCTTTCGATCACCTTAATGTTCTACAATACCTATGCTAAATAAACTGCACAGCAGACGGTCTCCAAGTTGCAAGAACTGGGGTTGGAAGTTCTCCGTCATCCGCCCTACTCACCAGACCTTGCGCCTACAGACTACAACTTTTTCCAGAATTTGGATAACTTCTTGGCGGGAAAAAAATTCAATACCCGTGAGGCAGTACAAAATGCCTTTGAAGAATTTGTTGCCTCCCGTCCAGCTGATTACTTAAGAAGGGCATGAATAAACTGCCACTGCGTTGGCAAAGATGCATTGATTGCATGGGTGATTACTTCGATTAAAACAAATAAAAAATACATGAAAAAAATTCGTTTATATTTTTTCATTCAAAACGGCAATTTCATAGGTAAAGACCTTAGAAAATATATATGTCTAGAAAGAGTATCCCCATACTACATGACTTTTAAAAAGTGGCCAACTTTGCTACGTCTTATCCTCGCGGTACGTCATTCTGCTTGTCATAGTGACGTTTATAATGTTACCAGTTGTTGAAAAAAATCCAATAAAATGGGGAAAAAAATATATTACGGTGTCGATATCTTTTTAGACTCCGAAAATAAAAGTTGAATCGGGATAATACATGATAATAAGAATAAGATTAATGGCGCCGATAGAAATTTAATACTTATTATTTTTACTTTGATTATGTCAACGAACAGTAATAATTTGCGTTGACGTTTCAAGTCAAATCAAGCAAATCGAGTCAAATCAAGTCAAACCGAGTGAAATCGAATCAATAAGTCAAATCGAGTCAAATCCAGTCAAATTGAGTCAAACCGAGCCACCGAGTCAATTCGAATCAAATAGAGTCAAACCTAGTCAAATCAAGCAAATCCAGTCAAACCTAGTGTTCGCCATATTTAACTATTTAGTTATTGGTCCGATTGCTCTCAAAATTGATATTTGAGAGGCCTTTGGAACATAAACCACGAATCTTTTCTCAAAATTCAAACAAGTGGCCGCCATATTGAACTATTTAGTTATTGGTCCGATTGCTCTGAAAATTGATATTTGGGAGACTCTTGGACCATATAACATGAATCTTTGGTCAAAATTGAAAAAAAGTGTCGGCCATTTTGAACTATTTAGTTATTGGTCCGATTGCTCTCAAAATTGATATTTGAGAGGCCTTTGGAACATAAACTATGAATCTTTTCTCAAAATTCAAAAAAGTGGCCGCCATATTGAACTATTTACTTACTGGTCCGATTGCTCTAAAAATTTATATTTGAGAGACCCTTGGACCAGTAATGAAATAGTTCAATATGGCGGCCACTTTTTTCAATTTTGAGCAACAATTTATGTTATGTGATGCTAAGGCCTCTCAAATCTCAATTTTGATAGCAATCGGACCAATAACTAAATAGTTCAATATGGCGGCCACTTTTTTGAATTTTTAGCATAGATTCAAGTTATATGGTCCAAGGGTCTCTCAAATCCCAATTTTGAGAGCAATCGGACCAATAACAAAATAGTTCAATATGGCGGCCACTTTTTTGAATTGTGAATATTTTGCAATTCCAATAATATTACATAGACGCGTGTCGAATAACCTTATTTTTTAATTTAGTAATATCCGACTTAAATAAAAATGTAGTAAAAAAAAATTGCATGGTACGCACATACAAGGTTACATCGTACGCCTATGCAACGCGGCACTACGTAGTTCAATTGATTTTAAACAGATGGCTGTACTGTTTACTTGTAGGAAGAAGTATTTTGCAAAATGTTCCGGTGACCGCATCCATGGTTATATAAATCACTGACTACGATGAAAAAACCGAAACCGACAAACACGTCAACTTAAAAAAAAAAACCACCATCTTGAAATTCAAAATGATATTCGTTATTAGCTCAAGGAAAATCTTAAATTAATACCCATTTTTATTTTTGCATTACTGAAGGGACTACTATCTTACAGGACATAATCGTCATTAGCATTAAAAAAAACCCTAAAAATTCGACTTGTCCACCGTCGCTTATGATATATCAGTATCTACATACTCGTATTAACTATTGACTGATATAAATTACCATGGGAGTTTTGAGTTCATAAACTGGCAGGACAGGCAACACATAAAAAATGGCGCTTAGTCAAAACAATTTATTTTCGAAACATTTCAATGGCTTATATTGGAGGAACTAATAGGAAATATTGTTACTTACCGATGATAGGTGAGTTTTTTCGTTGGTCTAGATCGGCCCATGTAGTTTTTACACACTTTTATCACACAAAACGGCATTTTGAAACAATACAATTTTGGTGATTTTGGTTGTGTCCCAGTGACGTCTCAACTGACACTGAGGACGGGAAAATGATTTAGCCCCTAACAGTTAGGGGCTATTTTTATCGACGCGTAAACAGCTTCGTAGCTCGGTCTGGATATATCATTAGTCAAAGGTAAAGACCTAATATCATAAATAAATCTGAATACAGGATGATTTTTTTTCCAGCCAGTGAGGGCACCTTCTGGACTACATGTCTTAGAGAAAAACGCTGAAAGGGAACCCGAACAAAATTTTGAAGAAAATAAAAATGACATTAAATAAAATGAAAAAAAAATGCGTATTTTCGTAGAAATTAATTAAAAAAAAAAAAACTTTTCTGCTTCTACGTTCATCTTTGTCACAAGTTGCTAGAAGTTCATTCAAGCCTCGCTCAATCTAATCCAAATTGCTCTAGCAAGGAATTTTTATACTTCGTACCTACTTAACTAGTAGGTATACAATATCCTTGAGCTAGAGTAAGTAAACATAATAATAAGTAATATGAATATTATTATAGTAGGTAATAATATTACTTACTCTGACGAACGTAGGCTCCGAAAGCCTAAAAGCAAAGCAAAGTCTCAGTTTGGCAAAAAAAAGTATAGAAAATAATGGAGGCGCCGCACTGTCGTTCGTTAAAATAAGGCAACTCTAATGAGAGCGTTTCTGTAGTTTTGATAGGTACTTTGTCCTATTACTTTCTTTCAAAATGTAAATGGGTAGGGTAGGATAGGGTAGGGTAGGGTAGGATATCCCTTAGGTACGCGGGGCGCAACTAGTTTTGAATAAGTTAAACTTGCAATAAATAGCAATATATAATAAAAATAGCTTGAAATAAGGCAATAAAATGCTAGCAGGTATGCATTAATCAATTCTATACAGTTTGTCCATCAGAAAATAAGGAAGGCGGCCCTTGGATCTTGTAATATAAGTAATATTGAATTTAGAACTCAGTTAATTTTGTCACACCCAACATGGGTCCTGGCTAGGGTCCTTTATAACTATGATTTTCTTACCTCATAAAATTAACAGTACAGTAGATATGTCACAAAACATGCTACTGTGGATCTACGGAGACAATGGGATGGGATTGTAATTGGATTGTAAGGTGTAACTCTCGGTAGCGGTGTCCGTTACCTACTCTTTTTGTATAGGTACCAGACAAAAGGCACGTTGAGATGAGTTATTTAATTACCGATCTAGGTACCAATACTAAAAAGGCATAATAGGGTTTCGCCAAATTTCATAGTTTCCGCCAATGTCTGCATGGATGTATAAAAAAATCAGGACGCAGCGTCGTCGCCTTATACGAAATGAAGCACCCCGAGTACCTACCTATGCCGGGCCGTCTTGTAAATACAAGCCAAACGCAGAATGTACATAATAGTATGCCGATCGGTTGTCATTTCACATTGAGACGTTGACAGCGACAATAAGGCTCAGTATCACGCTTGGGCCAGTACTGATTTTACTCACGCATACCTAGGAAATATTTTGCTTTACTTTCTTATAAGGCCATGCTCCGTCCTGATTTTTTTATACGTCCATGGATGTCCATTTTCAAACATACAAAAATATAGATAAATATTGTTTGACACACTTATGAAAAAAAAACACAATATTTTTGGAAACGCAGTAAAATACACAGAAAAAAAAACAATTGTGAATTCCAATTATTACTACACACTCACTACACTCCCATGCCATGTTGTGAGGTGTAGTAGGATAGGTCGTTCAAAAATATTGCGGCTATGTTATAGTATAACTATTTTTCGTTTCAGGGATTCCTTTGCAAAATATTAAGCTTTAGGTAAAGTGGTTGTTAGTCAACCACCCTGCCAGCTAAACGGTTAATTTTGGATATGTGAAAAAAATTAACGCACATAAAAGGAAAACTATCAAAGCTTAACACAGGTAGTAAATAGCCTACTTCTAAGTCCGCATGCATATTGTGACGGGCAACTACAGAATCCTACAATTCCTGTTGCTCAACACGTAGATGGCCGGTTTACTTTTTCAGAGTACCTACCTAGTTTTAAAACATCATTGATAAGGTTTTGACGAGGAGCTGCTTGATTATCTTTGAACACTTTACCATTTTGGTACGGAATCCTAAAAAGGTTTGTTATTGCGATTCAAATAGATCTTTAGCTGCTTCTGTTTGACTTCGGCATACCTGATAATCCTCTGTGTCCCTGCTGTAAGTTCCTTCATTACTGGTAGATTCTTTTTTTACACAAATTGACTCCGTATTATTTGAGGATTCTATATCGCGGACTTTACTTGTGTTTTTAGATGCAAACAACTATCTTGAATATATGATTATGACTAAGACCGCTAATGTTGTAGAAATAAGGACTAATAGGTAATATGGTTTTATTGTTTTGTATAAACTTAATTTTGGAAGAGACTGTAGTTTACTCAGAATAAAAAAATCACCGACCTCATCGTTCTTCATAATATGCTAACTTAACTTGTATATTGTTAATTGTAAAGATTTGCAATTATATTGTTGGTCGTTTATCAAATTGTCGAAATATCGGAAATAAGTAGTATATATCGGAATTAGTATATGAAATAAGTATATATAAGTATATGTAATTTAAAAAATTGAGGTATTTTATCCTAACTATATAAACCACGTGTAATAAAAGAAATATGCGAAACAAAAGAGTAGGCCTACATGTATTATATTCTCTGCTAGGCTAGGAAAGTATTCTTGTTCGTGTACAAGTCAGTGAGCACCAACAATAGCTGTGTCCGAAACCAGAGGCTCCGGCGCCAGCCACGTTAACTGACACCTCAACGATGAAAAATCTCTCACGCAGAACGGTGCTATATAAAGGTCCAGAATCTACCCTGACGACATCATTCGCTCTGGTGTCAGCCCAGAGCACAGTGCAGTCATCTGACGGGACTTGGTTAATCGTCCTACACGTACAGCTTTTACGCCGAGATGTCCATGGTTCGTAGATCCAGTATGGACAGGATGTCTTCCAGCATGACGTCCAGCATGACTGGTATGGGGCTTGGTGGAATAACCGGCCTCACATCAGGAATGAGCACATTGAGTTGCATGAGGGATCAACCGATGACGATTGGCGGGATGCCTTCGAATTATGTGCCGGGATTATCCGCGTATTACAACATTTCCAGCTTCTGTCAACGCCCAGGACAATCACGTCGTTGGCCAATGCAACGAGCTGGGCCTACAGCGCAGCATCGCCCGGGTCGCTCCCACAGCACAGGCGCGCTACACCGCATGAAGCATTCAATGAGGAATAGCCCAAATACTCAGTATACTCACAATTTGATCTGCAAGATGGCTGATCAGAATGAACGCCGCCGTCGTCAAGATACTTTGGAAATGATTCCTCAAAGTTATTATTCACAACAACCACTGAAAGTAGAGCTGACTGAATTCTACTCGCGTGACAATTCTAAGGACCATCATACTGAACAGTATGATCTTGTTAATGATAATATTCTTCCAAACCCAGTTTTGAGAAGGGGACAGAACTTTTTCTTTGCTGTACGATTCGACAGGACCTACGACAAACAACAAGATATGATTCGCATCGTATTTTGCTTTGGTATGTGATATTTATTTGTAACTTGTATAGTTCTTAGCCTTAATGCAGGTAATTGAATCATTACATTATGCATGCGTCTATAATTTGCAGGTCCTAAGCCAAGCGTTACGAAGGGAACTCGCGTCGTTCTTCCTGTAAACTGGAATAATCAGCAGGGCGTTTTCCAGCATTCGCGAGACATGATGGGAATGGGGATGGGCATGGGAATGTCACGTATGCAAGATACTAGCACTGGAATGGCCACAATGGGATCTATGGGTACAATGGGTACGATGGGTACGATGGGTACAATGGGTACAATGGGTACCATGGGTACTATGGGAACCATGGGAACCATGGGTACTATGGGACCAATGAGCGGCATGAGGGAAACAACTACCTATGGCGTACGTCGTAGCTCATTCAGTAATGAGCCCTTGCCATTACAACATAGTCCACTTAGCCCACATGGACCGATGGACCGACCGATTATTGATCGTTACGGTGGTACTACACAGCATTCTTCCTTCGGCCGCGGTTATGGCTCCCGTCATGGCTCACGTCACGGATCGATGCAGAATTTGGCAGCTCTAGCTCATGACATGGATCGATGGGATATAAGCATTCAACGCCAGGATGGTAACACCATCACATTCCAAGTTCATGTCCCAGCTACTGCTCCTGTGGGTGTCTGGAATTGCTGGGTCCAGACAAATCGATTTGGTCAGCGCGATAATCGTCATGACTATAAATGCGACGAAGACATTTACATGTTGTTTAACCCATGGTGTCGCGAAGATGCCGTTTACATGGATAACGAATCATCCAGGAAGGAATATGTGCACAATGAACACGGAAAGATTTGGTGTGGAACTTGGCGTCAACCGAAGGGTCGCAAATGGATTTACGGACAATTTGATGATGTAGTTCTTCCTGCTTGCATGTATTTGCTGGAGCGCAGTGGTCTTGAACATTCGGAACGTGGTAATCCAATTCGTGTCTGCAGGGCTATTTCATCCATGGTATGTATCAGTTTTATAATTGCATAATAACTGTAATTTATATTTATTGAATATGTGTATGTTCGTCAAACTTAAAAAAATATCTGTTTTAGATCAATTCGAATCATGATGATGATGGTTTGATGGTTGGCCGCTACGATGGCGAATACAAAGATGGTGTAGCGCCTCACGCTTGGACTGGTTCCGTGGCTATACTGGAGCGTTACCTCACAGACGGTGGTCGACCAGTCGAATATGGCCAGTGTTGGGTATACTCTGGACTTGTTGTGACAATTTGTAGAGCTCTGGGTATATATTTTTATAACTTTTTAATTTGAGTTATTGATAATGATATGCAATAATACACTATGATTTTTTAGGTATACCTTGCCGATCTGTGACGAACTATGTATCGGCCCACGACACCAACCGAACATTTACTGTGGATAAATTCTTTGATCGAGATGGCAATGAGGTTCCTAATGGCCCCGATGAAGATTGCTATGATTCTTGTTGGAACTTCCATGTGTGGAATGACGTCTGGATGCAGCGTCCTGATTTGCCTCAAGGTGATTAAACAGCCTTTATTATACTTAATTATTTAAACAATTGTTCATTTGTAACCAAGCTTTTACATTCACGATACAGGATATAGTGGCTGGCAGATTATCGACTCTACACCTCAGGAAGAAGCAGAAGCTGTCTACCATTGCGGGCCAGCCAGTGTCGAAGCCGTACGCCGCGGTGAGGTTGGCTTCCAATACGATACGCCGTTCATGTTTTGTCAACTCAACGCCGAGCTTTGTCACTTCCAAGAAGAAGAAAATTCTGAATGGGGCTTTATCAGAATGGCTTCGAACCAGTATCAGTGAGTAATTAAATTATCTATAATAACAAGTATCATTCATATTATGTATACTGATATGGTAGAATCAAACATATAACTATTTATTTGTTTATATTTTGTTTTTAGAGTGGGCCGCAAGATCCTTACCAAGAATCCAAACCGTGACGATGATGAAGGTGAAAGTGATATGCTGGAGATCACTCACGAATACAAGACAGTGGACAGTTCCTCTCCTGAGCGGCTCGCTGTTATCGCTTCCTGCCGTGGCTATCAGCGTCTCCAGCAATATTATGAATACCCCGACCGTAACTTCGAGGATGTTTACTTTGACCTTATGGATATTGACATTGTGCCATACGGCCAGCCTTTCGATTGCACCATGAATATTCAGGTATTAAATTATAATACCATTGTAATAGAATATCAGTCAGAATGATAATGAACTTTTAATTGCATTCGACAATTTATTTACAGAACAAATCTCACGAAGACCGCACGATTTGGTGCGTATTGACTGCTTCCTCGAGCTACTATACCGGCGCTATCGCTTCAAGACTGCGAAGAGCACAGGGTGAGTTCATCGTACGCGCTGGACAGCGTGAAGTACTCAAGCTCCACGTCACACCTCAGGAATACATGGATAAGTTGGTGGACCACGCCATGGTGAAGGTGCACGCCATGGCTTATGTGAAACAGACACGCCAAGCCTGGTCAGATGAAGACGATTTCCCTCTGCACAAGCCAAGGATGCAAGTGCAGGTAAATGTAGATAAAACTTTTTGGATTTCTAATGATTCAATCAGGTTCTTACAATTTTCTTTCTGTACAGGTGAGGAGCCAGCCGTGCATCGGACAGGAGTGCGCCGTAACGTTTAGCTTCCAGAATCCGTTGAATGTGCATTTGACCGACTGCTACTTTACATTCGAAGGAAACGGTGTTCAGCGACCGCGACAGGTATGGTAGATGGACCAAATCATTTCAATTTATAAAAAAATAACAGTTGACTAAATAAAGAATTCATTCGCAGATAAGATTCCGTGACGTGAAGCCTGGCGAGTTCGTGAACTACCAGGACAAGTTCGTTCCACGACGACACGGCGAGCGACGCATCGTGGTAACGTTCTCGTCGCGGCAGATGGACGAGATCTTCGGGTGCACCACGGTGAATGTGCGCGGCTAGCTAGCCCCCGGGCCCCGCGCGCCCTCCCCGCGCACTTCCCCGGGGCCTTCGTCTCCTCCAGCGCTGCAGACGGACCGATCTTATGTCTCTCACGTGGCGCCGGAACAGCATGTGTATGTTCAAGAGGAAGAAGTGGTCATTGTAAAGGCTACTTAAACATATGAAACCTTGAACTACTCCTCTGAAGGGGTTAGCTATTATATTGACTTATGTCAAAGGGAGGTCTTTTGCCCTACTAATAGTGGCATCTTATTAAGTCTAATGACGAATATTATAGGACAAACGATTTTTTATTATTACTCACGGGAAAACGGTTATTGCTTTTGTTTCTCAATGATATAGAATGTAGAGAATAGATGTGAATCACTTCTAGTATACTTTGTTACTACGTATCTTACGATGACGACTCGGGCCTGCTGAATGGATATGATTTTATAAAACTTGTATTTGTTGTAACACTTGCACAATTAACTATAAAATACAAAAAATATATGTTTTCACATTTTATACACTGTGTGATTTTAATTGTAATAAGTACTATATTATGTTTTTCGTATTTTATAAGAAAACCGATGCTTCAAGTGCCATTATGTTTTGCTATAATTATCTCTTTACAAAAGAGTTTAGCGTTAAGAAATATCTATATAATCTAAGTTAAACTTATTTTATACCTACTTATTGACTTTTATAAGTGTTTATTTACATACATTTTATCATATAAAAACAAATGTCTACAAAAATATAGCACTGTGTTTGTGTGTTTTTGGGATCTCAAAAATAATAAAGCATTCACTGCATACGTTGTTGTTATCATTTGTACTCGATGGTGTCAAGCTCAATCTTACTAGAACTACTTTTAAATCAATATTATTACCTAGCCACATAAATAATGACATTTAGGCATATTTTCAGACAGAGGTAAATATAAATAAAGTTAATTAATTAGTAAGTACTGGTTGAAAATAGCCATGTGATGGATGACACGGTAAATTATAAAAATATTGTCGGCATGACGACAATATTTTACCGATGCACTGCACTGCAATGGATACAGTAGAAGCTCAGTAGAAGTAAGAGGAAATGGCTATATAATTAGTTTTGCAGGTAGATACTATAGGTAAACCTATAAATAATTTGAAATGAGGAATATTAGTGCATAACTCGAGACATGTAGGTACGTACTATATATCTATTTGTAAATCGATTATTCATACACAATCCACATGGCGGTTGTAAAGATATAAATATTTTTGTAGCCCACTTAGTAGCTCGCAGAAATAACCGTTCTGAAACCATTCACTATTTTATATTCTCATGATTGGAAATACATTTTTTTTCAAAATTCTCAGAATCTTTATAAATCTAAAAATATTTCAACTGCTAGGTATCACGGCTAGGTATTAAATAGTAAAGACATAAGTAGTCATACATTTTTCCACTCCCATCTTGTTTTCGTCCTAGCGTAACTAGGTGATCGCGAACTTTAGGTAAATCAGACCTAATTCAATTTATGAGGAAACAATAATATAAATACAAAAGAAAATTTAAGGTTTTTCCAATGAATGTTTCCATAAATGACTGTTGAAAAATGTTGAATACTTTTCATTACTTCATACATTGCTACAGTACTGAGAAGTTAAGTCATTTTGATTTCAGTTCCCAATCACTTGGGGTTTAATCATCCTAATCTACTCTGCCCTGTTCCAAATCACTTGGGGTTGGCGCAATATGTACGCTTCTTCTATTCTGCTCTTTTAGACCGGCCGCATAGGTACTATAAGAAATTTTCTGTCAGAAAAGTTCGGACGCCTGCTTGCTCATACATTTTTGAACGTCAGACACGTCAGAATTTTCGGATAGTATGCGGGGTCTAGAACAAAATGTATGAGGAAAGTGCCTTCCGGCGGGCGTCAGAAATTTTCTCAGAGAAAATTTCTGATTCATAGTATGCGGCCGGCCTTATCCGTCATACCAGCATTCACTCCTTTCTTATATCATCTTAAACATAATCCATCCATATCTTCCGTCTTCTTGTATATCTGTTCGTCCGTATATCCATCCACTTTCATAATATTCATCTCACTAATATTATAAATGCGAAAGTTTGGATGGATATTAGTTATTCAATCACGCTTCAACGGATTTGGATGTTTGGCACACAGATAGAATATGTTCTGGATTAACACATAGGGTACTTTTTATCCCAGGAAAGCAATATATCCCTCTGGTACGTGGGTGAAACCGCGGGGTGCAAATAGTAAGTTAATAATGATGTCATAATAAAAAAAATGCATAAAATAAATAACCTGTAAAATGTAAGTGTTACGGAGATTATACTGTGTCCGCAGTCAGTAATGATCTAGTGCCTCTGATTTACTTCATCGGAGATAATGGGCGTGAAGACATTATAATCTAATCTGGGGGCCCGGAAGTGGCCCCCGCCAAGACAGCCAAGCGAAGCGAAAGGGTACTACCTACCTTTTCTCGAAGCGCTTCGTCGTTTTTTGAACCCTCATAACTTGGGTTTGGATCATACCAGATAAACAAAATTCTCAGGCTATGATGTCAATAGTGAACTTATTAAACATATAAAGTTTCAATAACATAGCTCTTATACTTTAGATTTTATTGATATCTAAAAATCCCCGATTTCATCACTGACTCACTGATGATCATCAAAAACCATACACACCGTAGTCAAAATATGTGGCTTGGCCGTTTCACTACTACAAGAACTATTGAATAAAAAAAAGGTAATGAACAGTGATTTTCCACCTTACTCCCATGTGACAGTAGGGAAACAGCCAAGCCACATATTTTGACTAAGGTGTAGAGTTTGTGAAGTTAGGGCTTGTAGAGTAAGTGCATGTAGAGTTATAAGCTTGGCTCTACATGAGATCTGATAACTTTTTAACAGTGTGAGCCATATGTCTTGGCAACATTTTACATACAAATGTTTTTGATGGGATTCAGTGCTTCATAAACTGATGTATGCCTTTCTATTTCATTCATTCGACTGCTTTGAACTTTGTTGAGTTATTGTCCGCAGGTCGAGGAAGGTTTCTAACTGAAAAAAAGGTGCTCCATTGCACGCTGTGCAATAGCTACGACGGAACAGACCTGAAACAATCTTAGTATTGAGATATGTCTTTATACATGTAACATAACATAAGTCATAGTTAGAACGAAACGTGCTTCAGTCGAGGTTAGCTCAGTGTGAAGCTAAAACTGTTGTAAAATACCATTGTCGCTACGACGCGGAATAGTAAAAGCTCTTGGCATTAGTCATGGTGGATTAGTAATGTCTTGTGGTTATATACTGGTTGGTACATACGCAAGTAGGTTATGCTTACGACATATTTTTTATGGAGTAGGTTAGGTACCTATTAGGTCAAATAGCACAAACGTGTATTATTTTTTCCAAGTATAGTTTCATCTAATTTATTGATAGACTGTTGCTGAACGACCACATAATCATCGTAATTTTAGTAGATGTACTTGTACAAAACTTTGGCATTGTTCGAATTTCAAAGGCAATAGGTATTTTCCACACAAAAATTAATATGTTTTAACAAATCTGCGTGGTTACCAGCCAGTTTAAAAGTTCACTTACGCGGTTGCCCCGCTGGTTTTCTAATACAAATACCACTGATCATGCTGAACATCTTTACTCCACAATCATCACAACTACGGGAAATAACTTTATTGATCAAGAATATGATCATTTGGCCTAAACAAAACCAAAATAGAAAGTTCAGTTCAGGTCAAGCACTGTAGTTCAGTACAATCCTATCTCGTACGCAAACTGAGTTCGTGTTACTCTCTGTCTGTATGTAGAAAGGCTCTCAAGTGCAACTGTCGGAACACACTGACATCTGCTTGGGGACAGGTTTTCAACTTGTGGATGGTAGCCAGCCAGGCGGGTTCTACAAAGTACCTACCACTGTGCTACAGTTTCTTCAGGATGATTTCCTTCACCGAAAGCTCAAGCTAAGTGTACGATTCAAACTATAAAGTTAGAATATTAATAGAGCGAATGTAGACTAGACTAGAGTATACGGTCCGTGAGCACCGGTACGGTCAAATGCCTTAATAATTTGATTCTTATAAGCGACGCTATGTGATGGTACAATAATACAAGATGGGATCAGCGTTGCCAGACGTCCCGATTTTGGCGGGACGTCCCGATTTTTAGCCCAAAATTAAATGTCCCACGCGGGACAGGCTCAGTCCCGCTTTTCGAGTTGGACGTAGAAGTGGGAAATTATAAAGACACCACTGAACGGAAATGGCACCAGCTTTCCCGTGACCGCAGTGAAACACTTGACGAGAACCGCGCCAAAGTACGCTAAATGTCACTGTGATATACAAAAATCAAATGCAATAAAATGATACGGCCGTAGGTATATGCGCGCCGCATATTTTGCAAGGGAATCAAAACCTATAGGGTACTTCCCGTTGACCTAAAGTCATAAAATATGGCAAGAAGTAATTCCATGTACCTAGCATAAGTAAAGGAAGAAATCCGAAAAGGGTTATGTTGTTATATCACAAAAAAAGCCATTATATTACAACATAAGATTCTTGATTACAACATACCTAATTGAAAAAAAAATGGGAAAAATCTTTTAAAATCGATTCCCGTGATGAATGAACTATTTACATACCTACCTAAAAGTTTCTACGGAACCCTCAGTGCGCGGGTCCGACTCGCACTTGGCCGGTTTTTTTAGTATGTCCCGCTTTCCGCCATAGAATCCCGCTTTTTTTACTCAAGAAGTTACAAATTCCCGCTTTGCCCGAAAAATAATCTGGCAATGCTGGATGGGATATTTTTCCAAAATCAATGCATTTAATTCCGTATAAGTACGGTTCCGGAAAATTACGTATAAGTAGTAATTACGTAGTAATAAGTACCTACACGGTTCTTATCAAAATAGGCATACAGACTCCTCAGAGCATTTTTCGCTATTTAGGGTTTGACCGTCCATACCCACTTGAAAAATTCAACCTGTAGGTATATTAGTAGGTACTTAGTAGGAAATCTCCCTTGACCCAAATATCGGTACCTACCTAACTAACCAACTAACTAACAATTGTCATGAAATAGTTTCAATATAATTATTAGAAACTTGAATTCGTCAATAAGTCCTTATGACGTTGATAATGGCGTCGCGTCAGTTCTTGGAGCCACCATGCAGTTTCCTATGAAATTACGAATTAAGGAAAAATACATTGAAATATTTTAGGTAGATATATTAAAGAAGCACGAGGTACGTTTGTGTTTGTTTGTTATGAGTGTAATATAGCGCGTGGGTGATGTCACACGTAGTAAATTAACATAATCGTGGTTTATATTAATTTCGTCAGCAGCGATCATGGTACTTCGACCGTGTGTCTCCAACTTATATAAAACTCAGTCAGATCCATCTATAGTATCATTTTCTTTTTGGTTTCATAATTTTCTAACAGGCGCAAGCAGTATTTAGGTACCTCCGATATTTTATTCAGAAACAACTGGCGATAAAATAGTAGTTTTCCTGTTTTTGATAGATTCTTTCGCACATTTTGGTTTAGAGATTTATCTATTTTATAACCATCTCTTAGCAATCCATAAACCACACTCTTAATACTCCACATTATAAGAAAAATACCTAGACATGTTATCAGGAGGTCAACTCACTCTTATCATACATTTTTGAACTATACCATTACTCTCAATCGTTGACTTCTACAATTTGTCGGATACCTACGGGTTTTTCTTATTGAGATTCGGATTACGGGACCCTACAAATAAACAAACCTTATATCAGAGTTGTAAAATTAATCTTACGCGTTTTGAGAATCTATATTTTATACATTTTTAATAAAAGTGCCTTGGGTGCGACAGGCGTGGTGCAGGGAGGGATAGTTTAGCGGGCTGCTCTATCTCCGCATCTCACCACGGGGCCGGCGGCGCGGGCGCAGCAATTGGTGTAAGACTACAGCCTGTACTATTGCCTGGTAGCCAAAACTGCCTCTACCTACAGTTGGTTTGTTGGTATTTGATGTATATTTAGATGCTATATCAATATATTATAGTTGGACATCGAAAGATCTTGCTCCAGTTTGGAACTCGAAACACGGTCATGGAATTGAACCTATTGACGCACCCACAGTATTGATGAGTGAGTCAAAGGGCTGTTATTTACTCACACAAACGAAATTCAATGCAAATCCAATTGTGGTACTTTCCAAGTAGCTACGATCTACGCAAAAGAGCACATGACATATATTAAATGACTAATTTTGTTCGAAAAATGATTCATTATTTGCAACGAATGGTGATGGACCTGGGACGTTCCCATACTCATCAAGAGCGGTCTACTGATAAGAGGTCAGGTCTAAGCGCGTTACCTACCAAGGTACAGAGGAGCAATTCAGCTCAGACGAATCGAACTCGCGCTGAGGAACGCACGCGCATATAGTGATTTTAAATAAAATAAAAAAGATTATTAAAGTTTCTCTTAATATTTGGTGCGAGTTTAATAGTGTTTATTTACCAAAAGAATATTATATATAAGGACTATCAAGAAACCATAAAATTAAACAACAGCTGATAGTTTGTTTACATTGCGGCAGACTGTACAAACGCGGTGCGTGATGAGAATTTCAGAATCAGTTGTGATCTAATCGCGTTATATATCGTAGAGTTTAAAGTGTGATAATTGATACGAGAGTGATCCATCATCTCGTATGTTCTTAGGCGGTAGTAATAAGTGATTTATATGGGTGAAATGGGTACTGTAGAAAGCAAGTTATCGAGTTGGTGTTACCCGCTTCGGAATTGTTGTGGAATTCGAAAAGTCGATTCGTATGACCTCAAAGAGTTGCCTCGGCCGCCTCAACTGGATACCTCCAACGGTAGGTCAAGGTTACATTAAGATGTAAAACTACATAACATACCTATCTATACAATATCACCAATATTGATACTGATGATGTCACATGTCATAAATTATAAAAGATTATTCGAAACAAACATATAAATCTCCGTTTATTTATGTCTGTCTTTGTTGTGCGGGTATATACTTAAATGAATACTTATGCTTTATAAATGTTTCTTTATTCATTCTTTTGTAGCAAATATACATTTTGTCAGTGTTGGTAGTAACATGATAGAGTCATGGTTTTTTTATGTGTTTAATCACAGCTTCATCTATCTTTCTTGATCTAAAAATGCAGGAAACCACTGAGAAGAAATTTAAACACCGCGCTATGGTGGTTTTCCTTAATATGTTTTAATCACGATGATCAAAGACTTGCCTTGAGTCCCAAATAAATATTGCGGTTAATTTATGACTATCGTTACTTCTGAAGTATGTAAAAACAAGTTGATACCTTAACTGTTGGTGCTGAGTGCGGCACGTCAGGTACACTTCGTAAGAAAATTCCAGTTTATCCATCCAAAAGTACAGAACTAGGCTACTGGTTTGAAACTTCGTATAAACATAGGTTGTAAGCTTGTAAAACAAATTGAGTAACTAAGTTACATGTCATTACTTTATCCGTGACTATCCTATAATTACAAACAATTTTAATTTAAAAATAATTTTAACTGTATGCCTATTATGTACTCTGTGATAATGCATAAGCCTAATTCTCGAGGAAGATCGAGAGTTTCAAGACAGCTGTGAGCACTTTCGCTGTCTGAGGGATTGCGCTTGCATACTCACGCACAGTCTCACGGCCACGACTCAGTTCAACAATCATCCTCAGTTCTAAAGAATATATATATTTCAAAGCGATTCTTTGTTTTTGATCTTAAGCCTGGAAGATTGTTTTATTTTATCATTACCATGCTACGCATAAATTGGTCCCCGGAGGCCGTACTAAATATACTGTTTGCAAACTCGTTTGCACCTTGCATACCTTATGGTACTCGTTACACACTTACAAATATGCGTAGATATGTATCTACACATACAATACTTAGTTCAATTTATAATACAGCTAATCACACATAGGTGTGAGTTGAATCAACTTTGAGAATATTATTTTTTACTCAACAGTTGTCAAGATGTTCTTTTGAATTTGTCTTATAATTAATTCTAATTTACTTCAGATTGTATTCACTCCATTTACGTTTCTTATACCAAAATATGATCATTTTTAATTATCTTAAAGTAATGTGTGAATTTTTTTTTATTGGGATTTTCTTATTTCATGTTGAAATATTTTATTCATTAGTAATTTATGGGGTTTTTTTGGCTATAGTTATAGAGTTATAAAACTTTGTCAATGTTATGGAATGCACGTCTTTTTTCCTGGTCTTCTTTATACTGAAGGCGACGTGAGCGCATTCAAGGTGAACTACAAGTATTGCAATGCACCTCCCTCGTCAAGCTTATAAAAAGCGACAGATACAAAGAGACAAAAAGTGCAACATTATATGTAGGTAGCTTTTGACATTTTATATCCAGTATTTAATAATGTATTCATCGATAATCTTTATAATGAAACAAGGCTCCTAAAAGCCAATTAAATACATATAACAATGAAGGGTTTGAATCTGCAAAATTTTCATCAGTAATGGCTAAAATCCGGAAGAAGCTTTTTACGTAGAAAAAACATTGACATATTCCATGTAAGTAAAACATAATGTAAGTAAATGTTGACAGACATCTTCCGCTGTATTCTCATGTTCATGTAATATCCTAAAGTAAATGACTCATGTTGAGTCTATCTGAGATTTCATAACGAAAATAGTAACAATATAATTAAAGTTCCTATTTCACCTGTCATCTGTGTCAGTCAGCCAGAGTATATTATGTAATAGTTGAGTGTAGTCATCAAGTAATTAATACATATTACGTACCATGTAATTAAGATTATTATTTTTAACCATGACTTTTAAACGACATTATCGATTATTGAATTATTTAGGTTAATGGTTAATCTTTGATATTATGTTACATTCTACATTTTGGCTACCCAGTTAAAGTTTTCTCTCAAAATTATTGACTCCCAGCGCCTTAAAATACTCTACTCAAGTACAAAATAAATCTACAATTTTAACAGATTGTGGTTGTAGTAAGTTCATAAATTGAAAGCGATAATGTAGAATGTTCTACCTATGTGAGTGGCATTGTAGTATGTGTATTTTTGATTTCATTAAAAAGACAAGTCACAATTAGTAGTTAAAAGTTTACGATTACGCCCGTCATGTGTCAGGTTTGATTATATTAGTCCACTTTGAAGCGAGAACACTGATTTATGGCGCAATAAAAACAAAATCTACTCAAATCTACGTATTGTTTAGACACCAATGTTTGATTAAAGTGGAAATTCCATTGGTTTCATTGTGTTTCCTCTAATAGCAGTTGAAAATACGAAAGAAAACCACGTCTTTCCTGCTGGAAAAGTATCATCGACTCTACATTTCGTAGGTAGGTATGTATGGATGTACATTGTTTGATTCTTAATTGCAATGAGTGATTAAACTTTAATGGAAAATGCAATTAGGTACTATTGTAATATCAACAATGAATATGATAGATATAAAATCTTAGATAGTCTATGTAGCCATACATAAAGCCTTATTAGTAGAAACCTACGCGCCCGTCTCCGTTTGCGGATTGTGTGGGAAATCTATTACACGCTTATAATTCCAAGGTTCCAACTATAACCCGGTATAGTCTGCGACTCCACCTACATTTGTAATTAATGCCAAATATGTAGTTTATTACAGAGAAATAAAGCACCGATCGCCTAAACATATTTACTTTTCGAATTGATACGTCCATAATATAGTTACGAAATTGATATATTAGGCTCAAATGCCGCCAATTGACCTGTAGGTGGGACGAGAACTCAGAGCTAATTAATGTTATTTGAGTAGGTACTGCAAAGGTATTACGACGAGTTACTAAAATAAAATCGTTATTTGTAATTCCAGAATAAGTTTTAGTACTTTCCCGATCCGCAGTTTATAATTATCTGCATGAGGTAAACCATAAAAATGAACTTTATCTATTATTATATTTATATACTTATTAATATTTTATATTTAATTAGTAGTAGTCTGCAATTCTTGATTCCTTTTAATAATTGATTTATGACTGGAAACAAAGGCATATAAATTAAAATTATGTTTAACATTATCGTTGAACTCGTGATTGTTATGAGTATTCTCATTAATTGACATTGATTTATTGTTAAAAACACCACCTTTGTGGCAGAAACTACCCAACACACAGATACAACTTTAATTGACCAAGCGAGCGAAGCGTCTCCGCAGCTTGGAGAAAAATGCTTTCGTACGTCTGTCCAGATGTCGGAAGGATGTCCCGTGATGAGAAAGTTCGGATATGGATTCTTCAGTTATTGTCGATTCAGTTTTTGGAAATATCCAAATATTGATTTGACAAAAAATTACATCTAATTATCGAGACTCGCGAGGTCTACAGAGCCGCTAGTATATTATTAACGTTTGTGATATAATATTCCTCACCATGATGTCACTACTTCGATATTGTAGATGTAATACTAGATATGAGTAATTTATCTTAGCCTTGATATATTGTCAATGAATGAATTCAGTTTCTTAGTAACGGGATGAAGCTTTTAGTCTTGTTGACTCTATGACATCAGCATCCGAGTTGGTTATGGATGTATAGGTCTGGCTGCCGCTGCGCTGGAGCCCACAGTCTATGACGGAATGCAAAAAGAGCTACACGTTTGTTCAAACAATTAACACGTTATTGAACCAACGAACGAAACGATATTAAGAAGTATTTTGTCGTGTGTAATAATAATAATAAATGATCTTGTGATGCTATTAGCGAGGACTAAAGTGTAAAAAATATACAATAATGGAGTATATTAAAAATCTTTGGAAACATTATTTTGGAGGTCGCCGTAAATACACCATAGTGCCATTCCAGCCAGGTACCTATTAAACAATATTTATGACAAGGGAAAGTTTGAATATACCTTATTAAAAAAAGTTTATCGATTCCATCACTATCACACATAATTTCAATAAAAAAGTTGACTGATAAGAATAATTATTGAAAATTATCCTTCGTTCTTTTTACAAATAAGTTATCTAATACTGGTTATTTTCTAATAACTAATAAAAAAAATATCCTGGGTCATTCTAAAAATGAGTTTTACTTCAGCAGCTTTTTGTTTACATTACTTTTAAGACGAAGGTTAATTTTGGGTAGGTAACTGTAAACAGAAAATTATAAATAGTGCTTCACGGTGGAGTGTATAACTTTTCTTGTGGTTTTATGAGAATAAGTAGTGAATAATTGATTGCAAAATTGAAGTATTGGCATACAGCCAAATTCCAGGCGTGAAATATTTTGGCGATGACGAATTGATAGGTGCTATTAGAGTTCTATCGGTAATATTTAATTAACCTCATGTGATATCAGTACAGATTTAATAATCAACCTCAAAGGATGCCTTGACTTTTAAAATATACTTAATACTAAATGTGTTTAATATTATGCATTAATATTATACGTAAATGAATACCAAGTAAAACATACAAATGTACGCAAGTTGTTAACTAAGAATAAATTATGGTATAGTAATCAAAATTAATGGTTCCTAACTCTACTGAGAGTAGCAATAATGTTTTTAATGTGATTGTAACAGGCAATGTGTTTATTTATCCAGATGTCATCGATGGAACAAGGCAAGGAGTTCTCGCGGTGCAAGGAATTGATTTCTGCAACGACACCAACGGGGAAAATCATTACACAAACAAATTCCATCTTATGACGAGGAGCGTCGACAGATGCCTGGTTATCAGACGTGGCCAACCTTTCAAATTGGACATACTACTCAACAGACCGTACGACGCGAGCAAAGACGCGGTCTCTTTTATATTCTACGTGGAAGGTAAGACGAAGGCCGCTGCGGTATTGAGATGTTTCTACATCAGTGTTTATTTTAAGAATGGTAGAGATATTAATCAATTAATGCATTGTGTTCAACAGATGTCGGCAAGCGTGGGCCGTCCGATGATTCGACTGCGGCAGTGGCGTTGTTGGATAAAGGATCGGAGACTGTCGGAGCGTGGAGCGCCGTCTACGAGAGTCAGATGGACTCTCATCTGATGGTGGCAGTCACTCCGGCAGTAGATTGCATCGTGGCTGCCTGGCGTCTCGACATTGACACCCGGCTGCCATCGGGAGGCTCATTGAGCTACACACATCCTCAACCAATCTATATACTCTTTAATCCCTGGTGTTTGAATGACAGCGTTTATATGCCAGGTGAATATTTAATCAACTTCTAACAATGTCATTAGGTGGCAGGCTGGCAGTGTCTTGGGAATGTTAATATTAGTTTGGAATATTATTAATTATAATTGATTTCAGGTCACACTCACCGTGAGGAATATGTTCAGCACGACGGTGGTCTGATGTTCCGAGGTGTCTACAATCGTATCAAACCGTCTCCGTGGAATTACGCTCAATATGAAAAAGATATACTCGAATGTGCAATGTATCTAGTCAGGGAAATTGGAAAGGTAAATAAAAAGTGTATTAGAAGTAAATAAGTACTTGAACATGAAGCTGCATAATATAAACGTAAAAGGTCTTTAATTTACTCCCACTATAAAGCGAGATGCAAGTTATATACAGGGTGTTGTTTTGGTCGGCGACAAGCGACCCAGGAGCGGTAGTACAAAAAATATATTCCCCAAAAATGGACTTAATTCCATTAAATACTGTAAATGCGTTGAGAAATACCTTATTCAATATGTAATAATATTACCGCAAAGTATGGTCACTAAGCACGTGCACAGACTAGAGCTAGGCGCAAGCCGCCATCGCCCCACCCCTTTACTCCCTCGCACTCCCGTTGAGTATTATGTCTACACTTTAGCTTATTTCATGATTTTCAAAATTTTTATTTTTTTATTTTTATTATTAAAAAAAAATTAAGTATTTTTTTTATATTTTTTTTAGCACCAGTATCATTTGTATTATCGACCCTGAGTCGCTCGTCGCTGACCAAAACAACGACCTGTATAGGTATCACATTCAAGAGATTGGCACGACGAATAAAAAAATTCAGCTATCACAACTTATCTGTTGCACAAAAGTTCCAGGACCAACTGGGAACGTTTTTTAAATATTGGGTATTTGTATTAAATTTTCCAGGTCAAAGGTCGGGGCAGAGGTGACCCCATCCGAACAGTCCGAGCTCTGTCAGCAGCAGTGAACGTGCAAGACGACAATGGAGTCTTATTCGGCAACTGGGGAAGTGAGCTGAGCGACTACGCCGGTGGAACCCACCCCCTAAAATGGGTTGGCTCTTTAGCAATATTACAGAAGTATTATGAGAAAAAGAAGCCCATGAAATACGCGCAGTGTTGGGTCTATGCTGGAGTTTTAACAACTGGTAAGGCTTTATCTAGTAAATGAGTATTTGGTTTCCCTTACTGTAACAATTTTCATGTTTTGATCTTTCGAAGTAAGACAGTAATAGATTTGATACATATAATAGACTAATAGTAGGTTGTATTGGTTTATTTAAATTTCAATCGCTTAAGCGGATCATGATAATGCTTGTTCACTTTGTGATGTTTTAATGTCGTTGGATATTATTGTGTACAAGGGCCGATTAAGTGAACCATTAACTGTTAATGTTTAAATTATATACCGTGTAATTATAATATACAGATATCCAGCATGAAGGTAGTAATTATTATGTTTTTCCACTATCATGTATCAATTGTAGATTCCAATGCAGAAATAATTGTGTAATTGGTGATTATCAATAAGAACTCGTTTCAATTGACCTAAATCCTATCCCAGTTGGAACTAAGCTGGATGGTAGGTACAGTCAACTTTATAAGTACGTACTCACAAAAAAATCTTATCTTTCCAGTTTGTAGAGCTCTCGGGATTCCATGCAGGCCTGTTACTGGGTACGACGCGGCACACGACGCACAGGGCAGTCTTACCATCGATATAATTAAGGACGAAGATGGCAACACTTTAGAAGAGTTTACCAGAGACTCCGTTTGGAACTATCACGTTTGGAACGAGGTAAGATGTTACAAGCTTAATTTCCCATATCAAAAGTTACGCTGAATTCTGTTTCAAATTTAAAATTGCTCCAAAAATACATGGAGGAAACATATTCTCCTGCTCAAGTCCATGTGTGTATCAAAACGAACTTTGTAAACATTATTTTTATCAATATGAGTGAACCACTCTACCAAATGTAATGAAGTTTCTTGTTTACTTTTGAAACAGTATGAGTACTTGTATTGCAATACTTATAAGATATTACTCACAGCATACATTCAATATTGCAACAGATTTATAATCTGTTCTTAAAATATAATCAGTAACTGTAATACTCGTGCCATAAATAGAAACAAAATATTCGGAATTGGTGGTGATGGCACGGTGACGTATAGACAACAAATACCAGAAAAATGGTTGCAGTGCTCTCGTGTTGTCATCGTTTGAATTATAAATCGAGACATCATGCCTATACAGGTTTACTTTTCAAAGGGTAGCCACATTTCAACGTTACCTATCATCATTATGAACAACTTTTACTATGGGATCAATTCTGAAATCACAATAATTTAAGAATTTGGTTAGAGAGGATATTAAGATGTTTGTTACTTTTCAAGCAAAAATTACTGAACGGATTTGGATGACATTAGATAGGATTATACTCTGGAATAATATAAAGGATACTTTGTATCCCGGAAAAATACACGACCTTTGGGAACGCGGATGAAACTGCGAGAGACAGCTAAGTAGTCTGTACTTGAGTAATATTATGTTTGGGTACCATCCAAAATCCTTCTTAGCTATCCCACGTTCATCCAGTAACTTTTCAGCCTTAATGGATCATATCCGAAGTTTATTATCCTAGTCTGATCTAATATTTCAAGGAAAACACTGTATTACTTAGGTAAATCACAACTACCTCCTACGCGGTATTAATTGAATGAATCATTGAATAAGTATGAGGCGTAATACAGCTACCTAACCTATCACCTTATAGCCAATATGTACAATGGTATTTAGAGCGGGCTTATTATAGTATCACGAATATTTTTCGAATCCATTTCAAGGAATCAATCAAACTAAATATAGAACTCGTGAAGATAACCGGATCCGCATTATCTTATATAGATCTATATCTAAGAAGATAAGTTTGAATGTACACTAATTCAGAGATTAATCCCTGTATAGTTAAGTACCAACTTTATTAGTGGGTAGGTACTTTAATTATAGATCGATTATAATATTATTAATTGCGTTTATTCCTTCACCAAGAACATTTTTCAAATAAAACGAATGATACAAGGTTGGTGGGGTACCTAAGTATCAAGAACTATTCAGGACTATAAAATTAACAATTAATAGTATTGGATTTTGTAAAGCTTTTGTCAACTATATCAATTTCTTGAATTAAAAATATCATTAATTAGGTTTGGATGGAGCGTCCGGATCTTGGTCCCGACTACGGCGGCTGGCAGGCTATAGACTCGACACCCCAAGAGATGTCCGAAGACAAATATAGATGTGGCCCTGCTTCATTACGAGCCGTCAGGGATGGAGAACTGCAAAGACCTTATGACGCTGGATATGTGTTTGCACAAGTTAATGCTGATAAGGTAAGAATTACTAATTGAATTGCTATCTTTCCCACAGATCAAACCATATTTGGATATCGTTTAAATCTTCGGACCAAATAATCACTTGGTAGACTGAAATCATAAAATCAGCGTTGTTTGTATGCATTAGTTAATGCATGACATAAAAAAATCATCTAGACAAAACACAATTGCTACATTTTCTCCATGCAGATTTTGTGAGTTTTCACGTGACTAATTCTTTGCTTATGTAATTTTCCATACAAAATCAACTTTCCGCAAAAGTTCACGCTGACAGAAAGTGGCTCTTGTAAATCTTAAAACATAATGGTCACGTTAGATTCTGGTACTCCATCATGCTGCTCTGAAACCATAGGTTTTAATGATATATTTTTGTTTCAGCTATTATGGAAATATTCTGGAGAAATTCAACCACTGAAGTTGCTGGGCCGCGACACTACATCGATTGGACAGTATATTTCAACTAAAGCAATTGGAGTGATGGAACGCCAGGTATGATTCGATTATTATTTACGACTCAATGGATAACAATGCTATGATCTCCAACAATAGCTAAAACAGTCCGTCTTCTGGGTATGGTGAATAGTGTATCTGCTAGAGGTTATTTTAATTGCTTAACCAAAGCAAAAGCTAGACACTTGTGACCACAGGGATTTTTCTTCGGTAAAGAACCTGTTCGTCTGGCCTAATTTTTAATGTAAAAAATTAAAATTCCAAACATTTTGAATAATCTTTTTGTATTATGTATCATATTTATTGGCTTTATCTCTCGCGCTCCTGCTTCTAATGTAGTAATAAAGATGATGATAATGACGTATTTCCAGGATATAACAAGCTTGTACAAATACCCGGAGCGCACGGTGCAGGAGCGCGCCACCATGGAGAAGGCGCTGCGCAAGTCGGAGAGCATCTTCGCGCGGTACTACCTCAATGACGTGTTCAATGACGTCACCTTCGACTTCGAACTCAAGGACGATATCAAGATCGGAGAGGACTTTAATGTCGTAAGTTAAATATAATTCTAACTAGTTGTTCTTCGCGGTTTTGTCCGCTTTGCCGCGAGTCAAGAGGTTACAAAACAAAACTAGTATGATGGTATATATCGGAATTCACATATTTCAGATTCTGCACATGAGGAACCGTTCCTCGACGGATCAGCACCAGGTGAAGGGCGTGCTGCGCGTAGACACGGTCACGTATACGGGGGTGACCGGTGACGGAGTCAAGAGGCAAGAGTTTGACATCACCCTCAAGCCGGAGGAGAAACAGCAAATTGATATGCACGTCTCTTTCGACGACTACTTTAAGAAACTAGTCGATCAGGTAATGCTAAAGTCAAATTTTTATTAAATTGTGGGCTGTATAATAGGGTGACCGGTAATTAGTAAACGACACTTAGACACATGATTGTACTCATGATATGATTTCTTAGCACTACGGGGACGAGAACGGGCTCTAGTTTTGTTTGTAAATAGGGATAAGTAACTAAATTAAATAAAAGCCGATGGTGTATTCTTGTTAGTTACTAAATATTATGGGGTCAAGTGATAAGTAAAGTTTTATTTTTATTTTTTTGGAAATGTTGTTTATTATCATGAGCACAATCATGTGTCTAAGTGTCGTTTACTAATTACCAGTCAGTTCACCCTATAGATTGATCTCAGGTAGGTATAGCTTGCCAGAGGTTTACCTATCGATTGAAAAATCTGACCTAAAACTACACTTATTTTTAAATTTTCCGCGCACGTGTACACCCTTAGCTTATTAATTTATTTAGCTTTATCTATGTATATTCCAGCAACTTGTTATATAACTACTTTATCTACAATCAGATTGAAAACTCATCCAGAATGTATTTTTCCTCCTAGGCTTCATTCAACATCGCCTGCTTAGCTACCATAGTTGACACGAAGTTCGATTACTTCGCTCAAGATGACTTCCGAGTCCGGAATCCTGACGTCAAGATATCTCTTGAGGGCAAGGCGGTGTCGCGACAAGAGGTTACTGTTACTTTAAAAATGGAGAACCCTCTGCCAATTCCTCTGAAGAATGGCAAGTTCTACGTCCAAGGACCTGGGTTAGATAAGCAGCTCAAGATCGAACTGGAGGAAGTAAGTCGGAACCACTTTAATAAAATTACTTTTCTCAATGAGCTGTAGTAGATAGCCGTGTGATAATTATTTGAGACGTAACATAGTAGTTCATAAAATATATCTTGGTACCTACGACAGTTGTATCATCATATCAGCCCATTTGATGTCCACTGCTGAACATAGGCCTCCCCCATTGATTTCCACTTCGAACGGTTCTGGGCCGCTTGCATCCAGCGGCGCCCAGCGACTCTGACCAGGTCGTCTCTTTAGCGCTGAAACAATTATTAGTCGTCTAAGCAGACAATAGAAATGAGTAGCGCTATCAGAACGCTTTTAGGAGTATTATTCTAGCAAACACCGCGATTTTCACGGCGCTTACGCGTTTCGTTTCGTATTTCTACAAAAATAAGTGTGGTCGGATGGCCTCACTTGAACGGAACATAGTTGTGATGTGTGGCGTCTTCTCTATACGTAGGTAGTAATAATAGCTCAATGTGAGTTATATGAAAATTAACCTTATTGCTTTCCAATAAGGTTCATATGTTTAGTCTATGATTTATTGGATAAGGTTTATTTTCATAACACTCGGACATCTGTCGCATGTATCAAGCAAGCCACATTTTATGAACTATAGTTTTTGATGCCCTCTTGGAATATCGTATTATATGACGCAATGTTACTTGGGTGACTTCACTTGTCTGACATTTAATAGTTCAGCAAGGTGGAAATAGATGGCGCTATTCTATAATATACTAGCTGTAAATGATATTATTGTTCAAAAGTTTATTGTATTCTTGTCATTTGTCTATTATAATAGGTTACGCTAATCAAAGGAAAGCTTTTAAGTTTCAAGTACCTACTAATAACATTGTATATGTGAATGTGAAGACAAAAGCGCCATCTATGAGTGAATTATAGCTCACTGAACTGTTTTAAAATCTCGAAGTATCTTACAACCACAGAGTAGCTAAATAAATACTACGTACAACTACAAAGGAGAGAACTACTCTAGTCAAAATTATGTCTCATTAATTGAAGAGTTAAATTGTATAACATAGTTATAATTTCCTTCCAGAACGTAGCACCAGGAGCAGTAGCGACAGCACAGTTCAAACTCACCCCTCCCTGGGCTGGACGACAACAGATTTCAGCCAAGTTTACCTCCAAGGAGATACGAGATATTGACGGTTTCTTCTCGTTCCTAGTAGCCATGCCATCAGAAACCAATGGACTGCCTCCAGATACTGCTGAGAGTAACCAGATCTAGGTTGCCATTGAAACAAATTACTATACATTGAATAAGTATTTATTAAAGTTACATTACAACTATAGTTATATCGTATTTTTAAGAAAAAGTGCTATAGTAGACTATAAATTTGATCTAGCCTGTGGTTGAAATTGATGAATGACTATCATTAGCGTGTTATGTTGTTATGTTATGTAGGTATTAAGTCTAATTATATAAATACCCAATAAAACATTTCAATTCCATTTTTAAGTAAACAGAAATTTACAAACTTCAAACAGTTAACTTAATTATTATTCAGATATGACTAATTTAATAATATTTTAAGAATAAACAATTCCGTACCTATCTAAATTGTTTTATTTGATAATATCCACTGAGCCCTCGCACCAAATTATTTATAAGAAGTTTTTAATGAGGAAGATCTACCGGTGTATAGCGTGCACTTGAAAGCCACATGCATTCTACGCTTTAAAAAGGTCACCAACACAGGTGATGGTAGCTTCTTACCATCAGGTGGAACGTCTGGTTGCTGGAGAGCTTTCTGAAATAGCCCAATATCAAATATTTAATTTAAATTCTAGACATCCAAGTTCATCCGACGTGATAACTAAATGAGATCAGGAACTTCTGGATTGTCTACGAAATCAGGTGACGGTTCTTTGAATCCTAATTTTAACCTTGGGTCGATATAGTCTGGCTTAGGTTTTTTTTGTGTCATCATAGTAAAATCTAAGACATTATCAGAAGGGCCTATTTCTAAGAATTCTCTTTTTGATTGCCCGCAATTGCTATCACAATCCTTTACATTATGTTCTGTGTAAAGTTGAGCTTTGTTATCTTCTTTTTGTTTTGTTGTCGCTAGTTTACTGACATTAAAATTAGCTTTTGGCATTATAACTTCCAAGTGGCCTGTGATTTGTGATCGCTGAGCTGTTGAGTTAGTAATGTCCACTTCCTCCGGTAGATGGAGTTGAAATATTTTTCCCTTTATCGTGACTCTCACATAATTTGGCTGTACATCAATATCAACTAAACTGGTATCAAGATGTTTGTACACAGCTAGATCCAAAATGTATTTATCGGGCTCAGCATCACTAAATTTAAAATCCAATTTTGCCTGATTTATATTGAACGGTCTGCCATCAGGAGCGAAAAACTTATATTGCCGTTTCTCCTCCTTCTTTTCTTCTGTTTCGTAACTTTTTAGTTTTAATCGCCGCATTTTTTCTATTTCATGACGAACTTCAGGAGCATGTTCACACTTCTCCGCCCAAAATTTTTTATTCCTTTCTTCAGGATCCATATCTTTGTACTCATTTTCCCATTTGTATTGAATATCTGCTTCTAAGCGTGATTTTTGTTTCTTTCGCTGAACTTTATAGTTTTCTTGTTCAAACAGAATATCTGATCTAATTAGGGGCAGATTTTGCAGAGCTTTTATGCGCTCAGACCGTTCGATACTACTTCCATCTAGTGTAGTAAGTTGAGGTAAAGTTCCAATAACAAAATCTCGGTAGTTGTCATAGTCAGTGCAAGGATTTCCTGTTAGATACAAGTGTTCTAAATTGTAGAGTCCAGTAAGGTTTTCAATACTTAAAATATCACCGATAAAATTAAGAGTTAAATCCAGTTTTTCCAATGATTCACATCGTTCTAAGTTCTCAACTACTTCTATATTATTCAGGGCCAAATTGAGATGAACAAGATGCTTTAATTTATTTAAGTTTTCAATTTTACCAATTAGATTGCTTTGCATCAGAAGTATCTTTAATTTTGGGCACCAGTCCTGAATATATTCTATCTTCTCGATATTCTCTTGATGTAGAGCAATTTCTTCGAGCGGTGCCAGCAATCGGTCGTGATGTTCAGCTTTTTTGCGCACCATATCCACAGTTATTTGAACCATCTTCTTCACTATAGCTAATCAATAATAACAAAAATTTTCAGCACACTGGTTATGGTTGTGACCTGTGACTTAAATCACTATTAAAATAAATACAGAAATCTACTGCAGAAACCAAATAAAGACATAGAAGGAAATTGACAATAATTAATAACAACATCATGACAACCGTTACTAAGCAACAATTTAGTTTTAATAATAAATTATTGTGGCACCGTAGAGTTTTGAACACGTATGTTTTCTAATGGAAAACATTTGCATAAATGTCTTTCAAAACTTTTTCATTTCAATGATTTACTAATGTAAGTAGATCTTTGTAGATTGTTGTTGAGCAAGGGTGATAAAGCTAATCTTTATTGATAAGGCTAGTCAATATAAAAATGTAAGTACCTAGATATCTTCTTAACGTAGCGAAATCTATGGATATCTTTGTTTGTCAAGACAATAGTAGAGTTACTTACTTAATTTGTTTATTTTATCATACCTGTAATACTTGGTGTAAGCTGCTGAATAAATCTAGTTTAACATAGCTAAATGATTTTAAAATATGGTAGGGCAATGATAGAATCTACGAGATATCTAGTTATCTTTCGATCTTGGCGGTCGGTAATCCGTCATTTAACATTCCATCGGTGGCACCCGGACCGTTCAACTCAAGCGTACTAAATTAATATCGCCGTGATGTAGAGGGTATTAAAATATTTTAAACGATGCCATTTATAATATGACGTTCAGATATCAAGTCGCCAGAGCACCACATATTTAATTCTACGAAACTGCCAAAAGACAATGAGGATGAAGGATTACTATCATCAAGGATTCTTTTTATTGTTAATATTCGACGTCGGTTCACAGGACGAAAAAACGAAGACGAGGAAAAAACAAGAGATGTACGGATGAAATAAGGCATGACAGAGGGAAAGACGGTGTTATTAGTGTGCACGGCTCGGGCAGGGTGCGGCGCCCCGCGGTCTGTGTGTGTTTAAGGGGTCCGGCACAGCGGGGCGCCCGTGCCGCAGACGCAGAGCACCGGCCGCGCGGCCCACCGAACACAACCGTGCCCACTTATTGAAACCAGCCAATTTAACATTTTGTTGTTTAAACAAACACTCAGCTGCTTTATGTGGCCTAGTTGATTATTGAAATTATAAAGTCGTATATTTTAATACTAACAGACAAGATATTTGGACTGGTAATTGAGGAACATGGGACTGTTATGTAGTTTTCAAAGAAACCGATAGATGGCGTACCGTATATAGTTAGCGCAAAGTATATTTCTAAGATTTTAGATTTCTATTTAACGTGCTATATTTACTTGTTTAATACTCATTACACTCTTGAGAGAATAATTTCTCTCCCTAAACTTATAGGAAAGTAAATAAAGGATATTGATATATTGAACCATTTTATATCATTCGCGATCAGAACTGGGAATCGAGTAACCTGATTCTTTTTGCGAACTTTCCGCTCTTTTGTTCCAGTATTGGAAGATACGGGGCTTCTTCATACTTACATGCAAATATGTCAGTCCAAGTCAAAACAACCGTCATCACTCCGACACACTGAGGTTGACCCAAAAATAAACAATATTTTTAAGAACTTGCTGGGAAGGTTTCGTGTAGGTATCTCAAATTCTCAAACCGATAGAATCTGCGATTTTATTAGGATGTGGATTATTCATTTCAGAATAGGATATTTCTGGTAGCTTAACATTATAATCTTTGTGCTTGGAAAGGTGTTTGAAGGTCCGTTCACACAGACCGGCTCAGAGAGCAGAGCATATTCTGATACGCGTTTAAAAATAGACTTTAGGATCATTAAAACAAGGTTTATGTTGGAGTCAAATCTTGCAAGGCGAATTTCACCCACTTCCAGTAGTCGGATTGACTTGATATTTTTTATACATTAGTATGAAATGGGAAGACAATGCAAGTACAGTCCACAAAAAGTACAGTCACCAAAAAAACCTAATATTCAAAATGTTTTTTTAACAAAAAAATCATTTTTTTTTAATTATGAAAGCTGTTACAAATTTCTAAAACTTTGATTACACTTTTTTACCTATTCCCAATCGATGTTTAGATATAAGCTCCGAAACGGTAGATTTTCAAAATTGTATTTTTTTCCTCACGTTTTTTGTCATACATTGCTCTATAATTAATTTTAACTTTTTACTTTTATTATTAATTTTGTTCTGTAAACCGTAAATTTTACGGATAATAATGGAACTCTGTAATTGGCAAATTAACAACATAAAATGTTATGCTAATATTATTTGAAATGCTGTAGATCGTTCCTTTTGATTAAATAAATAAATAACTTGCAAACAGTTCATCTGAGAAAAACAACCCAACAGAACTACAGCAGAAGTGGTGTCGCATCCAATATAAATATCCTGTTCAGGCGGAGTGCTTGCCATGAGCAAGTCAACATCTTCCTCCGACGAGTGGGGACTTTTAGAATGTTTGTCTCCTAACTAGTCCAAACAAAGTTCTACAGTTAAACTTTCTACTTTCGACCTTTCTATCCACACCACCTTTGTGAGCACTCATTTACCAAGCTATTCAATTTATAATTTCTGCATTTTTTACGTTGCTAGTGTTCATATATCCAGTATCTACTCGTAGTTGGGCCGGGCGGCGCGCGGCGAGTTGGCGCGTCTGCGCGGGCGCTGCGCTGGGCACCAGAGCGTGAGCAGCAATCTGGCGGCGGCATCTCAACTCGCGCGCAATCAACGATTCGTTCCAGTGGGGTGGGGGCTGCGGGGAGGGCAGGAGGCCTCGACCCATTCTCACGTAAATAATTACCGGCGAGTCTCAAATTACAAGGCGCCGCTACGGCCTGCCGATACATATTCATCACGTGTTCGCGCCGCGCGTGACAGCTTCCTCAGGGCAGCATCGATGGTCTTCGCTTCGCCGCATGTCCATTCGGACTTGCTGTAACATAAAAAATATTTCTGCTTCGCTTCAGTGAATTAAGAAGAGCTCTAAATTGCATCTTACTTAATTAATGGTTTTCAACATAAATTTTTAACAAAGGCATAGGCATCCATGCTATGTGATGAAAATTAGGTAGTTATATCAATGGTTGATGTATGAAGTACACATGAAAATTTTAAAATAGGTATGTTATAAGGATAAATGTTGAAATCATTTTCACACTATAATGGTATACCTACCTCCTACAGTAGTAAGTACCCAATTAATATGGCTTACAGATGTACCTGCGCAGAAGATACATTATCAAAGCGCGGGAAACGCTATTGGTCGGCAGCTGCCGCCATGTTAGCGCGCGCCGTGCGGAGGGGCGTGACTTGCGAGTGAGACGGAACTAACAGTTGCAGTGTATTATGAACCTTATGGTTGTGATCTCAGGTTGATTGTAAGTTTTAAGCATTCTTTCGTTAATCTTCGGGACCATACTTTCTTTTCTGTGCGAACGAAGATTCACGACGCGCCCTATCAGTTGGGTAATACTGTACCTACCATAAAAAGGGATTCAATTAGGTACTTACTTAATAAAACGGAGTGTGTCGTCGGAGTTCCTCTAAATATGGATAATATTAGATTCTGGATCATCAACGTCAATTAATTTCTAATTAGAAATATTGCAACTCGCGCCGGATGCCGCCTAAGCGATAAATTATGCACTTGAAGTGGAGTACTAATTTCGATGCCGACAAATTTTCCACAACCGCGATTTTAATGCGTTTCAAATAATGTCTGTAGGCAACGCTAAATGATAAATCGTCGAAGGAACGCCCCCGAGTCGAGTTTAGTATAAACGACCGAGAGTCCCTCTCGATCCAGGAGGGAAGGAACAAGACGGAGGCGTCTGGTAAAAAAGGAATGGGTCAGGTGAGAGCGCGATGGTGTTGAGATAATAACAGTGCAGCACGCCGCGGCCAGCGTTCGCCTTTGAGCCGCCCGCTGCCGAATATCACCATTAACCGCAATTTGAATATTATCCCGATGCGAAATAGTTTTCAATTTCACCACTGCATGACCACCATCGACGGGGTCACTTTTAGAGTTAACGAATTTAAGTTTTATTACAGTGATTCTGTCAGTAGGCAGGCCGCACCACGGCGTGGAATGTGTCGTTCGCCGGAAGGCCAGGTTGCGGCGTTTCGGGGCGTAACAGGGCGAGTAAAACAAACAAGTTAATTGTATTTATTCAAATGGAGGGGGAGCCGGGGCTGGCGGCCGGGGCTCGAGTGCAGCCGTCGCTGCTCATGAATAGGCATGCGGAGCTCGCTCGGCCTTTCTTGCTATGTGCATCGTCATTGCCCTCGAATCACTGATCACCCAAACCCTGCTTCTACTATTATGATTTATGCAAATACCATCCTCTGTAGACATACCCTTTCGTGTTACTTCTCGAAAGGTTTATTAGGTGTTCTTCTTTTTTAGATGTTTAACCTTAAGTTGTGTGAAACTTTCTTTAGTATACCTATATGGAATTCTCCCAATAAGATTTTTATGAGGTACGAAGCCAAAGACAAAATTATACAAGGCAGGCACCGGGCGTGGTCTAAGCATAAAAGTGTAATAAATAATGGTCAAGGCCAAGACGTGACAGGCCTGGAACATTATAGGTACGTATGGAATAATTTAATAAAAAGCACGAGGAACATACCTAAGATAAAACAACATAACACAATTTCTTTCTAAAAATAAAGCCTTGATATACAACAACTTGATGTACAACTGTTGTAGGTACCTTCATCACGTGGTGCGTCCACGCTACGCGAACCGAGCGCGAGCCGGGCTATTCGTTCATCACTCGCGATATCAAGTGTGGCTGTACCTACAACTAGCGTAAACGAGCCTACAACACGAGCGCGAATGCGAATACCTGTGTTCGTCAAAAACGGATAATTGGCGGAGTGCCAGTCGAGCGCGAGCCGAACGTTCGTTCGATGTTCGTAAGTCTCGTTGTACGGCATCATGTACGGCCTCACTTTACATCGCGAGCGATGAATGAAGAGCGGATCGGCTCGGTTCGCGTAGCATAGACGCAACTTTAGGTTACAAATTTTCAGAATAGAATTTTGTCGAAGAATCAGATATTACAAGCAAGTCATAGTCAAGTTACGATATTCACAGAATATTTACATATCTGCTTGTCGCGAGGCGAGGGCCGAGTGGCACCGCTGGGCGGGGACCTGTCTCTGAATGTCGAACCAACTCCCAGCCTTACTATGATAATGCTTACCATTGTTTAGCAACGTGAAGTGTTAGCGACTAGAGACTGTTTGTTTTCGGTAGTGGCATTACACTACACCTGACAGCCTTCCTGTAGTACACCTACTTGAGATTATTATATTCTACATTCACGAGATACAGATGGATACAACACTCAATCGTAAGTAACAGTAGTATATATTTTTTCTTTTATTGTGTGTATGGGCCTGTTTGGTCATAATCTCACCATGGTCAGTGATGATTTGGCCGTAGGTGGAAAGCACACAAAGTCTACAAGGAACTGGCTCTGAAGTGCAGCTGGGAACACACCGATAGTTACTTGGCGTCAGATTCTCAATTTGAGGGTGGAAGCCAGCCAGGTGGGTACTACAACTTACCCCTACCAACGTGCTATGGTTTTCTCACGATGTTTTCGTGAAAGCTCAAGCTTATGGTAGAATTCGAACCCGAGACCTCCGTCTAGGCATACGACGTCACTAACGATGAGCTATCATCTAACCGCATAAATCTTATTTCGACAATGAAAAATTCCGAATGCTAGGAGAATAAGTATTTACCTATTTACAAATAGGAAATCTGTTGCATTTTGTTCCGGATTAACAATAAATTGAACCTTTACGCAAACTAATTACGAACACTATGATAGTGTATCCTTGCGCCGCATAATCCGATTTGTAACAGCTACTACGCTCATCCCCTGACAATAGAACAAGCCAAATGTTTATTTGCACAAGATATTTAGCCACTTCCCCGGGCGGATTAGTGGCGGACAAAGACGAGGGGTGCACATCCTAACAGATAAAGTGTGGCTAATAGAAGGGGCGGGCAACATCTCCCCTGTATTAGATACAGAACTTTGTGCCGCTTACAATACTTACTTATTATGAAGCTATTACTCTGTCTACATTTTATGGATGATACTGCCGATACTAATAAATAAATTTCTCCTAGAACATTACTACGAAAGTATGTAGGTGATAAGGTGATAATGTTATATTCCGTGATTAATGTGTAAGTGTGTAAAAGTGAGAACAAATTTAATTGGTTTACAAAATCAGTACAGACTATGCTTATTTATTTTAGCTCTACATCTAAATATAGCTTAAGAAACTAGCATTCTTAGCCAAAATACTCGAAATCAAATGTTATTCAATGCCGGAAATGAAACAGCTTAAAAAGATTGTAGACGACACGTCTTTTGTGGGCGCACAACACGACCATAAATAAAAGGAATTGTCTGGCCATTGAATATTTCCTAAACAACATTAGAGTTGAATGGTTAAATTGTCACTTTGTCACCGAAGCTGAGAGAAAGAAACTCTGCTGGAGGCAGGGTTGACAGCCGGAGGGTGTCGCAAGCTGACCGCAGGGGGTGCCCGCAGGGTGCGTCCACTCATTTACTCACTTTACACTTTAAAGATTTATTTTTATCAATATTTAAATAACTCTGCATGGAATTGTTGAAAACCAGACAAATTGTTGAAGATATTTTAAAGAGTTCCTTTTTGTAAATAAATAGGTAGATATATTAAATTTCTCTCCAAAAATGAATCGAAGTATCCTAAAATTGAAAACCGGCCAAGTGTGTGTCGGATCACGATAAGTGTTTAAGGTTTCCATATCCAACGATTCCTACACAGCGATAATGTGTCCGTAATAATTATTCGTAATTTAATTACTCGACTGTAAACAGTAGGCACCTTCCAGCAAAAAAAATTACATTCCGAATAGTCAACAAGTGAAATGGCTGTGACATACAGGCGGGCAGATATTTTATAAGAATAATGATTTTGTCAATTCCGTTTAGGTACGGAGCTCTAAAAATATGAAATGGCACAGTTTGTAGAGTCGGTTTCTAAACTGAACTGGATTATGATTTCGATCATTAGGTATAATTCTAAATGACCATGAGGATAATGTGTTTAATATGCTGTATGGACAGTAATCCAAAAATCTATAAAAAAAACGAAACTATATAAAGAGAAGATAGAGACACAAGCTTTCCTTAAAAATTTAGGTATCCATTTTTTTGCCAAGTGTTGACTCAGTTACGTTTGAGGATGAATTTAATGATGATGAATAGCTAACGTCCAACCATGGATACGTAAAATTATATAATCTAGCCTATGTGCTACCTAATGTAGGCCATTCATAGTATTAAACTATGAAGTCGATAAACAAGCTTACGGCCCGTCTGATGGTAAGCAGTTACCATAGCCATATGGACCATTGTAACACCGGGGTATTACTCACGCGTTACCGACCCTTCTCTCCTCCCCAGCTCTGGCGACCTTACTCACGCGCAGGAATACAACATAAAGTTATTTGGCTGCGGTATTCTGTAAGGTGGAGGTACTTCCCCAGTCAAACTGCTCTTTGAGCGAATATATGCTACGCTCTACCTCTCTTAAAATATATATTTAATCTTTTACTAAATTTAATCCAAGTCCGTTCAGTTGTGGGGCATGGGGCATGAGTCATGACTGACTACAAAATATACTTAATAAAATATACTTTTGTTAAATTAAATGCGCTATATTGCTGGATAGGTAAATATAATACAGGCAATATAAATTTACTGAGTTTTTTTTTATTTTGACTTATATAAGTTTTCTAAAACCTGTTATACTTCAAGAATCCCACGCTTTAATAAAATTAAATCAATAGCAAACCTGAATTTGTTAAATTTTAGTAAACTTTTAATTTGGTGTTGACGGCAATAATATTAAATAAATGAAGCAAAAAAATCGACAAAACGGCAGCTGTATCATCGGACCGTCGCATAACTTCAGTTTATTATTCTATTATTTAATTTGTCGTTACATTGTGTTCCTTCTTTCAGTGCTGTCCGGGTAATGGTTCCGTATTTACGATTTACATGCGGAATCCGGACAGAAGTCAAGTTTTGACAGTGTCAACATGTCAGCGTGACAATAGCCGTCACATGTCACGAGCTGTCAATCGAGGAGCATGAGAAGCGGGCGCTGAGGCCCAGGGGACCGCTCCACGCTCGTGGGATCAACGGTATCACAAAAAGGAACGATTCAAATGCGATTCAACAAACATAATTCTTTTAGATGATGAGCGATCGGTCCCTTGATGCAGTAATTTCGGAGATTTCTTTACTTATTTAAACGGGTTTTAATCGTTTTGTTGCTACCGCGATTCCTCGGCATATTTTTTTGTTCAGTTCAGTCAACGGACTTCTATTCGCTAATGTATATTTGATACCCCCTCTCTAAAAGCTCTACTTTAGGGCTCTCCGTATGTATTTGAACACCTTTATAGGTCCTAGATGACTCACATTTGCCTTGGTTTTATTTATAGTGGAAGTATGAGTATTTTTCATAAATCTAGTTTATCTACAAGTTAAAATAAATAATAACATAGTTTAATTTATGATTTGTGTACAGAGTTATGGTGAATAAACAGATTTTCTCGCTCCATTTGTAAAGCTGCATTGTGTGTGATCACACCCAGTCGGTTAAAGGACAATGGTGAACTGTAAACGAGCGATGTTATAGTATGTATATAAATCGGGACGAGTCCGCAAACAAAACGGGACGTTTCACCGACGTCACACAATGAGAGATTAATGGCATTCTTTTTGTTATCGCTCGATGGTCTTTACGCGTTTTGTGGCCTCGTTTCACGGTTTATTTAGCTGTTTAAATACCAATGAGCGTTAAATTACAACGATATGCACACTAAAGTTGAACAAAAACCGCATTTGGAATACATCATTGCTGTTTACCAAAGAGAACAACGCGCAACGTGAAGCATTTTTCGCTCTTTTGTTTATTCGTTTGCCTATTATTTTCATAATGTCCTGACCGTGACGTCACATTATCATGAGAAATTACAAAACGAACTATTAGACAAATAGTTAAAAAATATTAACGATGGCCCATAATGTCAACTTCAGCCTTATAGAAGCTCGTAAAAGTGAAGTGTGTTGCGGTGTAGGAATCCACATAAAGTGTATATATTTGGTGAGGGCGCTGCGGTGCGGTGCGCAGGCGCAGGCGGCTCGGGCCGAGCTCGGCTCCATCCACGTTGAACCTCGCCGCGCTGCGTGAGAGTCCCTTTTTGGCCATTAAATGTGCGTTTTTTGTGTGTCGCGTTAACTGTCACCTTATCATCGTGTCGAGTTGTCGACGCCTCCAGCCAGCCGCAATCAAAACACCATTCGAGGTGGTCATTAAAAATGATATAAAGTTTAATTTACAGCGCTAGCGCGTCTCCGGATTAACGGTTATCGGTAATGTTATGTCCGTCTGCATTCGGTTCCAACGTGAAAATTGTTTACTTTGTTAAAATAAAATTAAGCTTTTGTATTCCTTTTATTATTAATATAATATTATATTCTTATTATTTGTATAGTATATTCAAAACAGGGTTTTTAATATAAGATACTGAAATGTCTGCAAACCTCTGGGATATTTTAATAAGCATTTATTAAAAAGGATGTACGTTTTTTTATAAATGCTTGTTAAAATATTACGATAGGTAATCGTCGTTAGTAATATTTAGAGTAAAGTACCTATTGGTGGCTGTGTGATGTGAGTGCAAGCGGGTGAAGCAGGCGACCGTCTCGCGCCCCGCGGGAAGTGTATTGTTTACGAGTGTACACCACTTCTACTACAATGATTTACGGACCGCCTGCACCCATAAAAGCGGGGACACAACGCACTAAAAGATACAAAAGGTGCTAAAGAAAAAGTAATATATTTTAAGTTGGAGCGAACGGATATAAAAGTTTGGTGAAATATATCAGTTTTAGTGGTGAATGCGAGTGTTTGTTTATAGGGCCGATTACGCACGCCTCTTCACGCCGAGTATGGCATGTTGCACGGCGAGCATTCGTCACGACCGTTCTCACGTGTTCCGTAGTACTCGTGCCCAACAGAGGTGCTCTGCGGATTACCACTGCCACTCACTAACATGTACCTATAGATACATGTACTAGGGACATGTGCAGCTGATGGGTACCTAAATTAATTGTTAAGTAAAATTTATGTATTCAGTACCTATCTATATGTGCATCATTGGTTAAGGATTTCGAATTCAGCATAACCGTTGAGTGATATGATCAGCAACCTGACACTTCGTCATCGGGATCGTTATGTGTCACGCGGGCGACCGTAGTTTGTTTTTTCAGGGGACCTTTCACCAGTTGTGGGACCTCGGGTGTCGACGGCCTCGGTTGACTACCGCCTTACACACAAAAAATTTTGTTTAAGCGTATTCGTATGCAATAATCTGTAAGGATTTATTCCGACCGCATCGGCCACCCACGTGGTGGCAGTATTTCTTCCTGAACGAGCTAACTTCATTATTGTGGCGTGAGATACAATAGTTAAGAGCACGATTTATAAGTCCAACACGTTGACTTCTGTTTATAGCTAGCGGCGGGGTGCGGGCGCCGCGGGGGCGGGGATTACGTGCGTCTGCGCACCGATTTATTGCTGCACCTCGATAAAAGCTTAAATACCTTCAAGTGAGAACTATTCAATAGGTTTAGCTGTAAGTGAAACCGTGTGGAGGTATTGTGCTGCTGCGACTGGCGACGCAAACGCGAAGTAGGTATAGCTGTTGCGAGCTTTCTAGCCGCTACGAAATTACGCATGATCCGATATACAACGAGTGATTCGTCACTTGTTGTAACTTATAAGGACTATAAACGATTTCCAAGCTTCTGTTAAATTAAATTTAATTCCATTGATGTACCATTCCTTAAATTTATTACCATATTTATTTAGTTAATGGATAACGTAAAAAACTTATTCAATAATTATGTAACCTTAGTGTGGTACCACTGACCACTTCAAGAGTTGTATAGTTTAATTAAGTAATAGTTAGTATTTTTAGTAATTATTGAGTGTAGGACCCTAAAAGTATTGATAGCAAGCAAGCAGGCGTCAAGGGCAGAGGGCGCGAGTTATTTCTGTTCAGGGAGCGGGAGTAGGGCGCCCGGGCGCAGCGCAGGGAGCAGAGCGGAAAGTAAGTAAGCTGAAACTAATCCGGCGCGCGGGTGGGCGCAACCCGACACCGCATGCGCGCAGCTTACATTTGTCATTTATAATGCGCGCGATTTGTTGCTGCTCACCTCACGAGCCACTACGCAGCCTTTTTATGTTCACTTATACTTTATTCAAATATTCAAACCGTACGATGTGCGCAATATTTTTCATGACATTTTATGACTTCAGTTTGTCGTTATGAACAGTGATATTTTTATGTCAGGGAATGTTTGTCATACGGCGTACCATCATTTCCTTCATAGGTACAAAACATACGTTTATTTATCAGTTGATGTTATGTACAGTTGTTAATGGGTGATTTTTCGGGTGACTTATATTGTCTTACATCAAAGTAAATGCTCGTAAACCTATGGGTACCTAATTAGCTACGTCAATTAGACGGAAAGATTAAAAATATGGTGGATGACCTGAACCTCAGAGTATATAAATACTACGTACAACCTGAACTGACCAAAATATTCGTTCGCTAGTTTTGTTAATTCTAGGTCCATTATATTAAAAGAGAAAAAAAAATATTTTTGTTGTATAAAAATAGAAAACTTGTTTTATTTCTATGGCTAGATTGAGAACCTCTGTGTTACACTAAACTACCTATTAAGCTACTTATAAATTTTTCAAAATAGTATTATAAAATTATAACTTAGGTACTAAATTAGGCAGTATCTTCAGGATAATATTGATTTGCTGCTAATAAACAAACCTGAGTTACCTATCAAAGGTACCTATTCCTTATCGTAATTTTTTATATTTATATTATTTTGTCTAAGTACCTATAAGTAAGTATGTGTACCTATCTAGCTAGTTTTATCATCGTATATAAACAACAAAGGTATAAATACAATCAGTCTACTGATTTCATACACTACAAGGTCTAAATTGATTTGCAAGGTACCAACACTCGTCAGTCGCACATTTAATTTCACGCCCGACGTGTGACCGATATGTCGTTGATTTGATTGCGTTAAATTTTTACGTGAAAAGTCGTAACATTCTGTCGTTTTCTAATGTTGCACAATATGGCCAATATGCCGTCCTGTGTGGCCTCACCGCCATGTGTGTGTTCCGTTCCGAACAAATATTTGGTTGGAATTTCAAAGGCTCATTGACATTTTGATGGTTGACTTTTAAATTGAAAAAATCGGCGCCGAGAGCGCTCGTGTAGAGCAGTTTTGCTTTAGCGCTACATGCACACAATAGCTGGAGCTTTGTACCCGGCACCATCGCGTTCATTCTTACACAATTTCCTATACTTTTTATGACCTTGTCAATGATGTTGATTTTGAGAATGAATTATGAGTTCCGACGCGTAGCACATTGTGGTGTTGTGACTTGTTGTTTAGGATTAGTTTGTACACAACAAATAGAAACGAACATTTCATAAAAACAAGGCTAGTTTCATACGTTTCGTAGCAAGCTATTTCGTAGCACTCGTAGTAGATCAGAGGTCTATTCTATTATAGTGGTATAAAAGCTAACTTTGTAACTAAGAGTTTTGGACTTAATATGCTTATATAACGCTATCGTGGATAGGTAGTTAAAGTAAAGGTATGCTTTCATATTCATAACTCTTGTGTAGCAATTATCAGTGAAGTAAACAAAGGGATTCGGTGAACGGAGGTGCTTCAGGCTCCGGCGCTGCCGAAGTATTCAAGTTAGGTATCGTAATAAAGACGAACTCCGCAGACGCCATTCCACCAAATTGAAAAACATCCGAGTGCCTCATAATACCTCTTAATGCCTCACCCGAAGAGTTATAGCCCCTTAAGTACGAAGTATTTTTCATATTTTCGCAAATAATGCGAGTATTCGACGAGAGCGCCCTATGCGACGGAGTTTTTATAGCTATTTGGATGTTTCTGTTGTATGTAACGCGCTTGTTTTGTTCCCCTGCCCGTGGCGCGGGCGTGTAGTGAGCGAGCAAGCTCGTGTTGTGTGGTGTGGTGTTGTGTAGGCCGGGACTGGAAAGTGAAGTGTTTTGCAGTTGGCCTCATAATGCGCCCCGGTGAGGTAGGTAATATTTCACGGTTTATACCTAATACATGAAGACTCGCGACGCCTGACGCTTCGTGTTGTTCTCTCATTCCACTTAAAAGGGACTGAATTATTAAATGCATATTATGTAGGCGTAGGGACAATTTACAAACCTATCACTGCGTTGGTAACCAAATGTCTTTTGGTGTAGGTACCTAGACTTACATAGCTACTTCATAGTGAGCATGTAAGTAGGTAGGTACTACCCAATAAAAAGGGTGTATTTTCAGCTAATTGTATATTTTAGGGTTCCGTACCCAAAGGGTGCCAAACGGGACCCTATTACTAAGCCTCCGCTGTCCGTCTGTCTGGCATTGGGCTGTATCTCATGAACCGTAATAGGTAAAATAGATAGTTCTATTGCCGCTATAACAACAAATAATAAAAATGTAATACCTACATTAAAAATAAGGGGGCCCCCATATAAGACGCGTCTTTTATTTGGCGTTTTTTGTTGCGCCTACTATCTGTTAATTTCATAGTAAAGTTGGGTTAGTAAATATTATTAATATTGTACGGAACGGAGAACAAAAAAAAGTTGATTTGTGGGCATATACATGTAAATTTAAGTAGGATCCAGATATCATTACTCAGATATGTTCCCTTATTATTATATAATCCAACATATAATATTTAAATATTTTTTTTTTTACAAAATGTAAGAAAAATTGCTAACCAGTTTAAAGTGCGTGCCCTAGTATAAAATATTCCCATGATAGCCGGTTGCATTGCGCGTGATGCCCCTACTTAATAGTTTTAGCTCTTTCTAACGCAAGCGTGACGTCGCACCGCGGTTGCGCTCTCTTGCTCTAATCTACTGATCTGTTTATGGGCGGCGCATTCGCTAGATGGTTGCGTACGCGTTTTCACTATTGTTTTATTTTTATTCGTTGGTTTTAACAAATAAACCTTTTCATTTGATTCGTTTCGTAAACAACTTCTCATAAAACTACCGTTTTCTTTATGTCTTACTTTATAAACCTCACTTATAATAATCCAGGTGCGCCAGCAAAGATTTTTTTATATGAAAATAATATTTGCCAGAACGTTTTTCCTTGAACATCATATCATATTTGCTTTCGCAATGAAAGGATATGAAATTAAATATTATTACTTTATTGTTATTGAAAAGCTTAGTGTAGGGGTGGCAGCGTGGCGCGGCGCGAGGGGGGAGGGAGGTATCGGTGACAGCGGGTAGAGCGGCCAGTGGTTGCGCTGGGGAGGCGGCCCCGCCTGCCCGCCCCGCCCCGCCCCGCGCGCGCCTCGCTCCCGCGCGCTCAGTCCGCGCTCAGACGCCGTACCGCTTTCGCTCGCGTCGAATAACGGACAGTTGTTGCTATCAGTACGCGCGTTTAACGATCATTTAATATGTTATTAACGAACTAAAAATTGTGCGCTAATTGTTCAACGTAGAGTGTGTCCTTGTATTTTTTTAAATCATCTCAAAATGGCAATAATTCTATAACGGCTGGAAAGTCTGAATAATTTCGGTGCAATGAAAATGCATAAACGGAAACAATGTACCGGACGCTGCCGGTGAAATGGTTCGTGAAGATCTATGGTGTATGGGACTGAGGTATTGAGAGGTGTTTGATGGATGTGGAAAGCGTGGAGTGCTGGAGGTCCGGAGGAGACAGGATGGTGGCAGAGGAGGGCAAGACGAGAGCGACGGACTTCTCGATCGCGGCCATCATGGCCCGCAGCGCCGTCGAGCCGCGCAGCCCCGTCGCGCGCTCTCCGCCACTTACCGGTACATTAGGCCTAAATTAATAACTTCAATGCTTACGTCTGATTGTACTAAAACACCTTCTATAATTATTTATTAGGAGTTTGCTAATCATTTCCATTGTAACTATATAGAGGTGTTAGTTTCTTAATATCGTATCACAACGCAAAAAGTAAGAAATGTTGCTTTGTCAATAATCTGAAAATGTATTCAATCAAACTAATTTTCCACTCCGTAAAAGCTCCTAGGTAGAAAATTTTTAAATTATTATTATTTATTTAAAATAGTTAAAACGTATTTAGGGATTTACAGCGTAACTTTTTTTTGTAAACCGTCATTAAATTATAATTACAGAAGAAAACAATTCTCATATTCTTGGACTTCAATTTTGTAGTTGTTTCGGATAGATAGATATACGAGTACCTAAGTAACGGCTTATTGGAAAAAAATACCTAGGTTCCTACGATTATTTCAATTTGTTTTGTGTGATGTTGACAGCTCATGTCACTCATGAATTATTTGGGGATTGTTAACAATTATAAACATTTATATTGTTTGGAAGTTTATGTAACAGATAAATCAAATATTGCAAAATGGTAGAATCAAGTGCTACCTAATTAGAATATTTGTCAGCTTAGATTCTTTATGCCTCGACATAATTTGGCTTAATTATTAGATATTGCTAATATATGGAGTATTATTGCTTTTATTGTTTGCTTAGTTTTGCTTAAACAAAGATATTACATACATATTATCGCAAATAGGTTGATAAAAAACAATGAATTCATTTTCAAAAATGACTCAATTTGAAATATTAAGGCTTTAGTTTATTTTTAAAGGGTTTGAAAACTAAAAAGTTTTAAATGCTAATTGGTGTGGTTGGCGCGGCGGCATGCGCATGCGCAGGCGCAGCGTCGTGTTACGGGTCAGTTCGTTACTCCAGATTAATTGTGTGGAACCGAACACATTCGACACCGGAGCAGGATGTCGGGACACGCAAATAACACCTATAAATATCGTATTTACTTTTTTATTGCATTAGGTACACGTTTATTACTCATGAAGTTTTATATTCTTTCTATTGTAAAAGTAAAAAAAAAAAAAAAAACTGTTGGTTAATTCAATATTTAAGAAACACAACATTGGTTAGCTTCTAATGGCTAGATCACTTTTTTATTCAAAAACATCTTATTCGAAATCAGTGGAAGCCCTATTAGAAATTTCGTCTACGGTTTAGCAGTATTCTATGTCCGCCCGTGCTCCTATGCACAAAATTGATGATTCACTGTTTTAACGTTAGGGCTATTTAGCTAGCTAAATATTAGGTTTTGCTCGAAGGAAGGACAAATAAAAGGACCAACAATATTATAGTATACTTATTCTAAAGTAGGTTATATGAGTAATATAATCACATGCCATCGAGTAGCTCGAGTTATTTTTGCTCGCAATCAAGAAAATTGGTATGACGAAACTTGGTGTCAAGTTGTCACAGATGAGTTCAGATTTTGCCTAACGCTAGATGATGGAAAGATTAAAGTGTAGAGACGCCCAGGAGGGAGGTACGCTTAGTGCAACATAATTTGAAAAGAGGCATGGTGGAGGATCAGTTATGACTATGGAGAGGTATTTTTGTGGGTACGTACGGAATTCTGCGTCATCGAGAATAAGTGGCACGATCCGCATGATATGTAACTGACATTTTGGAAGAAATTGTAGGATCATTTGCCCCTTTCATAGGAGATAGATTTGTTTTTATGCATGATAATACACGCCCCCATGCTGCGGCCGTAGTTGTCGAATGCCTTCGAGACGTTGAAATCAATGCTATGGGATGGCCAGCGCACTCACCCGACTTAAAGCCCATAGAGCATGTATGGGATATGCTTGGAAGATAATCCTGCTCTCGCTAATTTGAAAGAACTTAAAAACGCATTACAGGAATAATGGAACGCACTCCCTTTATTCCAATCCCTTATTAAATACATAATAATCAATACAATTTTAATGCAACGTATAATAAGTCGATTCCAGGCGATTCATCTTTGAAATAAGTTTTTGATAAAAAAAAAAATTTTAATACTGTACTTTTTGTTGACTGTACTTGTATTGTCTTCCAATATACTAATGTACACCAAATATTAAGTCAATTGGAACACTGGAAGTTTTTTTTTTTTTTTATACTACTAAGTCGGTAAACAAGCATACGGCCCGCCTGATGGTAAGCGGTTACCGTAGCCATATGGACGCTTGCAACACACGAAGCGTCGCTCACGCGTTACCGACCTTTCCCCCCTCCCCAATGAGCTCTGGCGACCTTACTCACGCGCAGGAACACAACTTTACACAACATAAAGTTATTTGGCTGCGGTATTCTGTAAGGTGGAGGTACTTCCCCAGTCGAGCTGCTCTATGAGCGAATAAACGCGATGCTCTACCTCTCTTAAAGGAAGTGGGTGAAATTCGACTTGCAAAATTCCACACAATTTTACATAGGTACATACATTGCAAGTTAAATAAAAGCTTGTAAAAGAAGAACTATTTATTTACGCGCACGGATGAGTGTGAGATTTATATGGAGATGAAGTGCAGAAAGCTAAGAATTATTTAGACCACTAGTCCAAGTAAGGTTAAATAGACGCTCAATCTTATTACCTAAGGTCCAAAATATGTGGGGATAATCTAAACTAAATAATATCACATATGAATATTCAAAATCACTATTCCCTCTAAGATCCATTCATCTAGGTCTATTATTATTTATTATAAATAGACAGGTAGTTTATTTGATTGATTGATTATTTATGGATATTTACACCTTAAATAAGTTTCATATTGACATTTAGAGTTATTAAAACTATCGTCATGTAGATAATAATAATTACCTATTTATTCATGAAGCGAATAACACATTAATCACATACTGCATATTTTCAAAGTATCTGCGCACCATAATAAAGATTTCTTTGTGTGATAGAGATAGCTAAGCTGTGACACTCATTGTAAGTATTGTTTTATGTTGGCACTTTTTCTTACATGGGTTTACAATTTATCTATATTCAGCTGGATTCTTATTTATGAGGTGCACATGCTGTCTCTACATCATAGTAAAAATAATCTCGCTAAAATTCAAAAACTGCTTGTCCGATTTGTTTTTTTCTTTTTTTTGTTCGCTTTAGGGTGATTTAATAAAAATAAAAAGGGGAAATCATATGAGTCGGTAATGTCGGTATGTATTAAAACACGACAGTGTATTCAGCCTAGTTCGATATAAGGTCCTTGCTACTGATTAAGTAAAACTTAGAATCATTTCACAGCTAAATATTCAACAGCTTTATTATGCAAATATATAAAAACACCGACCTACTTAAGGGCTAGATAATTTTATTTGAAAACAAGTAAATTACTTTGTATATTTTGCAGCTATCATTAAAGGAAACTTCACAGAACTTGGTACCAATTTAAATCACAATTCTTTGATTAGCGAAGACTACGCTTTCTTTGTATCGGGCCCTTTTTTACATTTATGTATTTGGTGAGACCTTGTTTTCAAACACAATAAGCAAATTGTCGCAGGTTTCAATGTGCCAAATAATGTTCTACGAGATTTGTAACTGTTGGAAATTATGTCAAATTTCGTAGCACTCTAGACATCGCATCGCATGAATCGCTACGAGCATTCAGTGCTATACAAATTATGAAAAATATCTTAGCACTCTAGGACATTGCACCGTATCAACTTCTACAAGAAGTAGCACACTAGACATTGCACTGCATCAACCGCTACGGGCATTAGCATTCAACGCTATAAAAATATAGCAAATGTCGTAGCACTCTAGACATCGCACAGCATCAACCGCTACTAGAATTAGAATTCAACGCTATAATAAGTGTGTCAAATGTCTTAGCACTCTAGGACAATGCACCGTATCAAGTTCTACGAGAAGTAGCACACTAGACATTGCACTGCATCAACCGCTACGGGCATTAGCATTCAACGCTATAAAAAATATAGCAAATGTCGTAGCACTCTAGACATCGCACAGCATCAACCGCTACGGGCATTAGCATTCAACGCTATAATAATTGTGTCAAATGTCGTAGCACTCTAAACATTGCACCTCATCAACCGCTAAGAACATAAGCATTCAACGCTAAAAAAATATGGCAAATTTCGTAGCACTCTAGACATCGCACCGCATCAACTGCCACGAGTATAAGCATTCAAAGGTATAATAACTGACTAACAGATTTAAAAAATCGAAATTATTTATTGAAATAGACCTTCGCAAGCACTTATGAAAAGTCTGATTCTAATACTCTAATACCGGTTTGGAAGGTTGCATTTGTTGAAAAGAGCCGGCAATAAACTCAGCAATTACTCTTATCAAAACAAGCTTAGATTCATTACATAATATTTACATTCTTATCGCACTGACAACAATTGTGTGCCCCGGTGGGCGGAAAGCGAGTTGGTATTGGTACATATTTGTTTGGTCCTTTCTCCTCTTTTCTTACAAAAAAATAAACGTGTTCATACATTTTTATAAATTGTTAATATATACTAATACTGAAATGCGAAGATTTAGTAAATAAAGAGAAGGAATCTTGAAATGTAATAACGGATCTATTACGAATACCATTTATACATTATACAACGTGTAACGGAAAGGGTATAAATATCCATAAAATTACACAACTTCTTTAGTCCTAAATGTAATAAAATTAGAAAGTGACATGACAAAATAATGACTCTCATAGAACGGTGACACATTGGTTATGATTTTAATTTAATAAACTCGGAAGCTAAAAATTTGGTAAGAATTTTTGAGTAATTTATTTTGAGCTGAAACTTTTTATACAGTGACTATACCTGTTGTAATCTTCATCCCTTTCCGTTTCACGGTGTATAGGCATGTACCCGTTTTGTGTTCCGTGACATTATAACACAAAATGTTATGATGGAAAGCCGGAACCAGTTTTAACTAATCAAAATGTGTTCGATTCAACTTATTTGATTGATTTATGTTCTTTGTATCATTTTAATTGTGTTGTGTTACATATCTACTGGCCTCACTCCATAGTACTTCTAGGCACAGCGTTACGAAAAGGATTATTATTTTTATTGCGTATATATAACGAAAATACTACTTTAGCCCCACGGATTCACCCGCGATTCCTATTTTAGGAACTGAATTTCTTAAAATCTTTTCTAGGTACTCAATGAATACTTTCTCTCCAAATCTCGTTGGTCTCTTCATAAGTTTGCGGACAGACTCGTCTGCGTGGGCCTCTAGTACACGCAGTATTCCTATTTAAGATAGATAAGAAGAACGGTGTAGGTATTAATGTTTTATATCGATATGTGCTGGATTCGCTGGATTACAAATTAGTGAATAAATAGCTGTCCTCCTCGGTTGTATCCACGTTTCCCTGATAAATCCAGTTCCCTATGTTAGGAATCAAAGCTTCCAAATGTCATTGATATATTTGTTGTTGAGCTATGAAAACGCAACAAATAAAGAGACGGACATTCATTTATACTATTGGTAAAGATAACGAAAGTTAAGAAATCCATCTTAAGACACGGTACAAAATACAGGTACAGAACAGTAATTAAAGTTTCTATACGAACCATAATCTCCAGGGTCAGCATCACGGCAGAGTTCGCCAGCGTCACTCAGTTCCCCGGCGTCCAGCTGTCGGTCGCCCGTGCCTGACGAGGATGTCGAGGTGGACGTGGAGCAGTGCTCGGATGGTGAACGGGACGCTTCCGATCACGCTGCACCATCACCTGCACCATCTTCTGGTTAGTATCTTATTTATGAAACGCTATTTTACTAATATACTAATTAAATAGTGTTTAAGGAATAGGGGGTAAGTTGTTACCAAAAAAAGTTGCCAAGCTTTTACTGACATGGAAAAAATATCAACTTGAGTTGCACAAAATCTCATTTTGTTTACAAGCCCATTGAGATTGAACTCATTTGATTCGTCTTGACAAGGACTCTGGTTCTAGGGTCTGATGATTAAGTTGGTGGTTAAGTTGTACTTCTATTGTCATCCAATATACTAACGCCCTTATTCATAATCACTTTTTAACTAAAACAGTGTAATAGAGTGCCCCGTCTCATTCTTTCGATCACCAAATGTCACCTGTCAGATAAAGACTTCGGAATTTTAGCTAATCAACTTTTGATAACTTTGTTTTGAATAAGGATGTATGTGTATACCAAATAAAACCAAGCCGACCACTGGAAGTGGGTGAAATTTGACATGCAAGATTAGACCCGAATATACATACCTACTTACTTACATACAAACATTGCAAGCTAATAAAAAGCTTGTTTCAAAATAAGTTTAATTCAAACAATATTTTTTAATACAATATTTTTTTGGTGACTGTACTTTTTGTCGACTGTACTTGCATTGTCTTCCAATACGTATACTAAATATCAAGTCAATCCGACCACTGGAAGTGCGTGAAAATCGACTTGCAAGATTTGATCCAAACATACATACATACATTGCAGGTTAATAAAAAGCTTGTAAAAATGAATCTAATTTTTTGTTTTGTATGTTAGCATATTTCTTATACAGGTCACAAGGAAATTAGATCACTTCGATTAAAAAAAAATGAAGAATCAAGCTCAGTTAATTTGCTGCTATTGACATCTAGTATAACCCCTTTCATATGGTAGGTAATTAAATAAACGTATAAAAATAATTTAATTAACTTATGGGATTTTAGGGAAATGGTAACAAATCCAAGTATCGTTTAAAGAAGAAGTGGCGGAAATGAAACAAAATTAACAATATCTACATGACTTCGTGTAATTAAATCGATTTGCCCCAGAAATCTAAAGTTAATTTTTCCTGTTTTTTACTGTCGTTTAAAGTTCTATTATACAAGCTTCAGTTCTAAAAAATAAAGTATGAATTTTGTTGTTTGATAATTTAGACTATCTTATTTAGTGTAGGAGTTAGAAATCGGAGAAAGATGGACGGAAAGTTAGACGGATAGATAGATGGTTGGATGAACTTAGTTGCTATAGCAATAAGATTTCGTTTATACAAAATAGTCTCCTTGAAAATAATAAAGATTTGTTTTACATTTAAAAAACAAAATGTGACTTGCTTCATTAACATCATAATACTGTACGAAGTATATTATTTACTCTATGATAATAAGTACTTTTTCTTGTTCTAGTAAAGTAATTATTTACAAGAACCAAGCTTTCACATAAAAATACAATAAAGATTCTCACGTAGTAGATTCATTTATATGTGATTTAGTACGTGTAAAAATCATGGCCGAGATTGAACAAACAACGAATGCATTCTTTTCTCTAAGTATCGTGTTATTTTTAAAGATAAGATTTAAAAAACCTTGAAAATATATTAATGAATATTTCCTACTATTCAAATAAGATATGTATTCTTAGAATTAGGAGAACGCGATACGCCATCACCGGCGCGACCACTACCTCCAGCTACTTCGTGCAACTGCGAAGAGTTGCTGTCCGTGGACTGCCAACTCGAGACTAAGGAGCTCTGGGACAAGTTCCATGATTTAGGCACCGAGATGATCATCACCAAAACTGGAAGGTAAGGAAATTGTTATTTTATGTGATATAGTGATATTAATCTTGTTATGTTATTGCGACACATTAACCTAAAATATATAGGAAAGCTTGCTACTACGTAATAATTCTTTAATGAATTACTTCACTCTTCAACATAATGTAATCTTTCACTCCGTTGAAATCGGAGTCAAAAACAAATTAATTCACTCCAAACGCGCCCCCAACAAAGGGTTCAATGAAATGGATTCATCAGCTAAAGTGGCCAATTCCGGAATAATTACTTCGCGAACCCAGTCGTCCTTCAACCCTTTAACGAGATAAATTAAAAGTACATTTTTTCCTAACCGTCGGCGTAATGCCGGCCCATAAATTCACAAAGCCCCAAAGACAACAAACAGCGTTCTGGGGGGAGGGGAAGATGTTTTTATAGTCACGCCGAGAGGTTTATCTAAATAATTGCGTAGTCAGTGGCGGTGAGCGGAAAATTGGCATTGTGTACGGGACAAGGCGCGGGAAGCTCAGCTGATGCGCCGCGCCAGAACGGAGCATCGACATTTAGCTCCCAAGAGATTACTGTCAAATAATATTGATTTGTCAACCTACTTCATAAAAATACCGGGCAATTTTAAGTATCATAGTAATTTTCTATCGTATTCCAAATATGGTCGCTAATAAATATTAGTAGTTAACGAGCATAGTCTTTCAATAATGGCAATATATATTACCTGCCAGATAGATTTATAGGTTGCCATAAAAGAGCTCATTTTCATAGTCGAAACTGTGAAGGAATTTAATATATAAGTGTTGAAGTAAATAATAGCCTGCCTGGCGTTACTAATCTGAGTCTGATACCGTTGTCTGATATCATTAACTAATGGTGGGTTGCGGTGCGGCGCGTTCCGCTATTGTTATGATAAAATAGTTTATGCTTGAAACAAGTGTTTGTAATGAGTATAATCTTCGTATTAGCCCCGTGTCATATGTTATCAGGGAATGGGGGAGTGCCCCCGATTCGCAACAAGTGCAGTTAGTCTAAATCACTGTAGCCGGTACTCGTTCGGAGAGCGTTTCAATCTCGAGGGATGCGAACCCATTGTTACACTCATTGCGTGATGTAATACGACCGAATCGTTTTGATATGTTATTTTACAACAAAGTATAGTTATTTATGGATTTGCGTCGTGTTATTTAAAAAACTAAACAGCATATAAATGCACAGCCAACTATCCTAATAAGCCGTTCAATTAACAGCCTAGCCTTTTTACTAAACGGAGCAGTTCAACTAGCGGTCTGAATGGTATTCAGGCTATCTATTTGGCTGCGACATTTACATAAAAATAATTGTCCTGGTCGGGAAATGCTTTACATACCATTCCATCTGATACCGAACCAAGCAAAACTTGTACTAAGGAAACCAGTTGATATACCTACCTATACAAAATATTATTATACCACATTTAAAATAGTATATACTTGTACTATAGACACCCAGATTCGGACTCGGAAAAAAATTACATGTCCATGTCACACAAATATATGTCCTGGATGGGAATAGAAACCACGACCTGTGCGTAAGGGTACTAACCTCTACGACAACCGGTCCGTCAAAAATAGAAATAAAATATTCATAAGGTATATATTTCTACACTATGCCTACGCAAGATAATTGATGAGTAAGATCTAAAAAAATACAGAAAAAATTATAAAGTATCAACTACTCATGATCCCCACGACATACCCTAAACAAGAGATAAATCAACCCATCCAATCAAAATGGGATAACAGAGACAAATTTTGTCAGGGGAGATGTTAGAGCATGTTTTTAAATAGCTTTACAATGTTATGTCTATATTATATTATTTTAAATGCAATTTCATACTCTGTTATAAATGACTATTTTAACTTTAAACTAAACATAAAAATAATATGTTCGGAATCAGAAAATAGAATCGATAATAAACGTTTTAATAAGTATAAAAAACCGGCCAAGTGCGAGTCGGACTCGCACTGGAGTCTTAGTAATAGAGCCCCGTTTGGCACCATTCGGGTACAGAAACCTAAAAATGACTCAATTCAAGTAAATACATAATTTTGCGAGGAAACTGTTTGAGATCGAGGCAATAAAATTAACTTTAAATTCGTTAGACTGTTCTTATAAAGATCTTTTTTAATGGATAGGATTGAGTAACGTTAACATTATTTACTATACTTATACTTAAACTGAAAATAACCTTGTGCAAAACAGTAGTGAAAACTTCACAAACTGGCGAGTGCTAAGCTAACAAAGGGAACCAATAGCAGTAAAATGTGTTACTGCGCTCATTTTTATGTCAAACTTAATATGAAAACATAAAATGGCCCCTTATCTCCGGACATCCCGTAATACGCTTTATCTTTTTTTATTGCGATGCACAATCCTTTCCTTTCCACGTCGAGTCGGTTGACTCGGGCGCCCGCGCCCGGGACCACCAAATATCGTACTTTATTATCGACACTTTCCTAATACTACTATAACCAAACACATAATTTACCTACTTACGTATTGTAACGTGTAATGTTTGTATTATCATAATAACGAGTAGTTTTGTAGCATGCGGTAGGTAAATTTAATATAAATCTCTTCCAACGATTATCTATTGTAAAGTCATAACTGGGAAAAGTAAATACTCATAAATTTTAACAACCGTGGTCAATAAAAATTACATGCTATCTATTTCTTAATATTTCGCAAGGAAGAAACATTATTATAATGATAAAATGTTATCGATAAATTCTCGATATCTTATGAAGGGACGTCACTATCGTTGCGTCTCTTGTGAGAAATGTCGGTCTGTTTCGATTTATTTATATTTTCATTTTTTTCGATTCGTCGTTTTGATTTACAAGCGGCCACTTTACTACCGAGTGGACTTTGTTAGAGGGACCTAACTGGAGGACGATTTATGTTACGCTGGACCTCTCTTGACAATGAGTTTGTCGAAAATATTCGAATGTGGCCTTTTTATGTCTCTCTGGCTTTATGTTACGTTAACAACGTTATTGCAATATCGGTTTGCGGTTGACTGACACTCCGGCAGTGAACAATCCGTACAACTTACGACAGTGCAAATATATTGCTTGTCTGACGCACTCTAGCGCGAAATTAAGAATGTGTAGACAACTTGATCGTTAAAATCCATATTAAATCTTTAGGGTTCCTTACGGCAATCTCACTCGTAATTTTTTGCAACAAAAGTTTATGGTATTTCTTCTAAAGCTGTTTTCCACGTATTTATTTTTATTTTATCAACGTCTTCGGTGGGCATGTCATGCTCCAATTGCGCTCTGCCATTTCATGATACAGTCTCCATGACAAGGTCAATTGACCGAGTACAAATATCCTATATGCTATACTATTAAATGAGCAATATAGGTATTTATATTATATATTATAGTTTGAGTTGACTCTCTTACGATTTTTTATGAAATTTGCTATATGGGTTTGCGAAAAACCAATCTCATCTTTAAGAAAACATGTTTTTCCGAGTTCTCGAGCAAAGCTCGGTCACCCAGGCAGGTACCGTATAGTTAATTGACTAACTAATTCACTCGTCTTCATTCATATCTACCTATATATTTCTATACAGCTCACCTGTGTACGATTGCGTCCTGATGATCCAGCTAAAAGAAATGCATTTCAGAATAACCTGCTAACTTAAATCCGTTTTCTTACTTGGTGCGTGTGATACATGGATGCCATGTATCACACGCACCAAGATAAACTAAGATTTTATATTGGCTAATTATGATTTCAATGTTACAAAGGAATGTCATAAAGATACGTTTGCACAGGGCAGCGATTTGGGACAAGATTTCTATTTGTAATTAATTTTAAAAACTTTTTATTAACTTGCAATATATTTATGTTCATGTCAAATCTTGCAAGTCGAATTTCACCCACTTCCAGTGGTCGGATTGACTTGATATTTGGTATACATTAGTATATTGGAAGACAACAAAGTCACCAACAACAACAACAACAGTCAACAAAAACTACAGTGACCAAAAAAAAAAGATTAATTAAATTTATGACAACAATTTATTTTCTGTAAATAGTTAATAGGTATTAGTTTATTTTCTTTTGCATTACGAAACGTAAAATTTACGTTACGTTGCTCATATTAAATCATGCCTGTTAATATTAATCAGATGGCCATATTTACAGAATGTCCTTGAACATTTTCCAAAATTGTAACTATAACTAAAAGATAAATAAATCAGTAAGGTAGTTTGTTATTTTTATTTTATAGAAAATCTGTCAAATCAAATTACCATATTAATTTAGCGGTAGCGTTATCCGGCAATTCAAAAACAAGCCTTTAGGTTTAGTCAAGTTAGTAAGTTTAGTTAGTTAGTAGAATTATAGTTAGACCTTTAGCACCTGGCCCACCTTTTGATCATCCTACACTCCTTTGTAAGTTGCTCTAAAGGTGTTGACCGTTATAAAAAATACAAAACTTATGACATTTAACAAACAATATTTAGTGCCGTTTTGACAGTTATTGTAGTCAATGATTACTGTTGATTATGAGTAGGGCTTATAAATATAGTTTTTTGCTTGGTGAGGGCGGGCCCAACAGGTGCCTCGGAGTTAGCTCCGCTGTGTGTGGAATGTAATGCTGTTTTATAGGATAATTTGTTCAGAAATCGGTTGATTGTTTTTAAAAATATATAAATAGTTTCTCATCTATTTTTAAATCTCTATTCAAAGATATCTCACATACATAGGGAGAAAATAAATCTTTTTCTGGTCTCCCTTAGCTTAGGGAGAGCCGAACTGGAAAACTTTATTTTTGGAGTTGATATTTTTGTTCAAAACCCTATCTGATGACGATGGTTCCACAGCAATAGAAAATGATTATACCTTTAATGTAAAGTAGGTACAATACATCATTTTTAACCGACTTAAAAAAAAGGAGGAGGTTCTCAATTCGAATGTATTTTTTTTTAATGTTTGTTACCTCATAACTCCGTCATTTATTAACCGATTTGGAAAATTCTTTTTTTATTTGAAAGGGTACACTTCCCGTTTGGTCCCATTGATTGATCAGATCAGGATTTGATTACTTCTTAGTGTACTTTGAACTCGGATTAAGTTTTTTGTAAAACAGGCCAATTATTCTTTTCAGAATAAACATATAATAACTATCTGCACCTATAAGAAATCATTTTTAACCGACTTCAAAAAAAGGAGGAGGTTCTCAATTCGAATGTAATTTTTTTTATGTTTGTTACCTCATAACTCCGTCATTTATTAACCGATTTGGAAAATTCTTTTTTTATTTGAAAGGGTACACTTCCCGTTTGGTCCCATTGATTGATCAGATCAGGATTTGATTACTTCTTAGTGTACTTTGAACTCGGATTAAGTTTTTTGTAAAACAGGCCAATTATTCTTTTCAGAATAAACATATAATATCTATCTGCACCTATAAGAAATCATTTTAAAAAAAACATAAAATAATACGCAAAAACATTGAAAAATTATCTGATTTACGCCAAATGGTTAAAACGCGCTTGCTATCAGCGATTTAAATTATATTTCTTGAATCAAACACAATGAAAGGGTATTATAATGTCGTCGTCATATTTTGGGGAGTAAAATGCATCGGCAGCGATAAAACAAGTGCGAAGTCAGGCGGGCGTCGGCTTAGCTTGGTAATCGGTTTTAATAAATCGACTGGGGGGCAAGGGTGGGAGGGGGGAGGTCCGACATGTGCATTAAACTTAATTGAAATTTTCGTGGCTACGTGTTATTTTGCGCTAATGCACCTTTCAGTTTGACACGTCGATGTGAGTACTCTTGCGCATAATATATGCGCCTGTATTAGAGTTCAACGCTCGTATATCTTTTACCCTACTTGATTGGTTAAAATAAAAGTCTCGGTAGTTTAGATATTACAAAGATATTATAAACTTCATGATTTAAAAAAAGAACCCTGAATAATCGAATTTTACTATTAATTTGACCTTAATATTGTTATTATTATTATTTGGGTTAAGTCGCTGTTTCAAGTCTTTCCAAAGCTTGTATCACTGCGACCAGACTAGATCTATTATGATCGCCACGTTAATTAACATTCAACGCCAAGACCTGCAGCTATAATAAACTGCACAATATTCTTGGCAGGAATAGATTTTACTTCATCTGGGTGTAACAGGTGTTTCCCCAGATGAGTATTTCGTTTAGGCATAAGTGGACAGCACTCACACAAGAGATGTGTTGGTGTTTCATCTGCCTCACGGCAGAATCTGCACAATCTCGAGTCGTGAACGCGGATGGTGAACAGATGTTTGTTCAATCCACAGTGCCCCGTTAAGGCTCTCACATGCGTAAGTTGTTTCTACTTAGAGATAACACCTCTATGGTAGACTTTTTATTTCTATACAGGATGTTGTTTTGGTCGGCGACAAGCGACCTAGGAGCGGTAGTACAAAAAATATATTCCCCAAAAATGGACTTAATTCCATTAAATACTGTAAACGCGTTGAGAAATACCTTATTCAATAAGAAATAAAATTACCGCAAAGTATGGTCACTAGGCACGTGCACAGACTAGAGCTAGGCGCAAGCCGCCATCGCCCCACCCCTTTACTCCCTCGCACTCCCGTTGAGTATTATGTCTACACTAGCTTATTTCATGATTTTCAAAATTTTTATTTTTATTATTTAAAAAAAATTAAGTATTTTTTCGAGAAGCGCTCGTGATGTAGCATGATTAGCCGTTCTTAATCGATCGGCAAAGTTAAGCTATGCCTGTCGTGGTCGGTACCTAGATGGGTAACCGCCTAGTGGTATTTCAAATCGAGCGTTTCCGTGCTTCGGAAGGCACGTAAAGCCGTTGGTCCCGGTTATCACGTAATTGTGATAGTCGGATGCCTCCTAGGCTGCTTGAAAAATTCCAACAGTAGGTTGATCACTAGCCTACCTCCACCGATCCGCAGTGGGCACGCGTGGTGGAGTATTGCCCATTCCCTTTCACCTTCATTTGTGAAAGGAGGCCTGTGCTCAGCAGTGGGACATTATAGGCTGATGATGATGATGATGAAGTATTTTTTTTATATATTTTTTTTAGCACCAGTATCATTTGTATTATCGACCCTGTGTCGCTCGTCGCTGACCAAAACAACGACCTGTATAATGCTGTTGATGCATACACTAATTAATGACAGTTCATTTAATTGTGATATTTGAACCAGTACACGCACATATCTATCCCTAATTGGTAAGGTGGAGTGATGATCGCGGATCGCGTCTGCACTTGCAGCCTGCACGCGCTCCGATCGTTCGATAAGTCGATCAAGCTGCGCTGCCGCAGCTAACATATTGCAATGAAACGCAATTATGTTCGATGTACGAAATAATTAATGCTTAATTTATAATTGACCTATGAACATGCACTTAAAACAAAATATTCTAACTTAATGAAAAAAATATGTCAATTATATCTTTGAATTATTATTGCACCTAATAAATTAATTGTAAATTGAGAGTGGCTGAGTGATTGATGTTGAAAGTATTAGCTTCTGTTTGTGGCTGTTGTGATTTCAATGAGAGAAAATGAGATGTGCACACAATGAGGGTGCACCTACGCAATCTCGATTTGCACCGGTGTGAACTGTCAGCTACCGTTCGCTTGTGCAATTGTTGTTCGCTTGCACACTGCGAGACTTGCAAATACTTCGCATTATCGTGCATTTATCTCGAATGATTGACGTATCGATATGAATGATGTACGATATACATAAATTATAAAAACAATAATGCCTTGAGGATTAAACAGACGAAAACGATATCCACTAAGTAATTTTTCTTTACAACACCCAATTTAGAAGTCAATTTGAACGCATTATATGAGTGGTGCGCATGACCTGAAATGAGGCTCCACAAAGGAGAGGCATCATCAAGAGGATGGTCATTTAACAGCCATTAACGCCTTAAATATAATAAGTAAGGTTAAATAATTATGAAAAAAGGTGTAAAAGGCTGAACACAGAGGAGAATGATGCGCCCGCGCCGCCCGATGAAAGGCTGACGGCGAAGGTCGACGGAGATTGATTACGTAATCATGGACATCGGGTGATTTCGGGAATCTCATAGAGAGTAATCATCATTCATCTCACGGCTCGTTGACGTTACATTGAAGCGATGTTCATGATGTGAGTTTTTAACTACATGTATAATCGAATTTCGAAGTTAATTTTACGCGTCGAGTAACATTACCGAGGTCGATAAGGTGAGTATTTGAAAGTCCGTTTGATTGCACGGAAGCGATCTGACATCGGCCGTGTAGGAGTTAATTTAATAACGACATCGAGTCTGTTCTGTGTGTTAGTAACAATGAGGTGGTATCTGGCCTGTCGACGCACAATTAGCCCTCCATTGTTCGACCGGTACCTATTGTGCGAAGTGCGCGGGCGCGGGCGCTCGGCCGCCCGTGTTGGTTTTACTCCTACGCCCATTGTGATCGCTTCAATCGCGCGCGCATTGCCATTCCACTCACACTTCTCAATGAGATATTATCTCCACTATTATAAGCCGAACACTCGATGCTTAAATAGATAATGATTTAATATTTCCATCATTGGCGTATTAGCCTATTCATTATGATCGATTGCCTCAATTCGCTTATTTAATAGATTGTAGCGCAAGCAGCTTTTTGACTGCGATGAATGACTTTTAGAACTGTTGGGCAATATTTCAGTTTAATTTAATTTGTATACATAAAGTTTGTAAACCTGCGGTCGCTTTGATCGTTTCGGTAAAGGTGCCTTGTACAATTAGGTGTTATTAAATACACCGATTGTCTACGAAACCGCTGTTGTTTGCTCTCTCCAGGAAACAAAAGTATCGTAATGTGGTATGCTTTGGCTGGCCACCGGCGACGCACGGCGACGTTGACGGTGACGGTGACGGCAGCGGTGGGTCACAGAAGTCACAGGTTTAGCTCGGTAGAGAGCGCGCGTGCCCGTGTGTGGCACAATACGCGCGTAATGAAGTGGGCTGCGAGGGGGCGGCATTGTGCGGCCAAACGAGCCAAACGAACCATTGTGAGTCCGCGACCCTCGACCTGCTCCTCGTTACCGCTGCCCGACGCGACCTCGCGCACATCATCTTATAACTCTAATCTAATCTTGTTAACATTAAAAAAATACCTTATTCTTTGTCAATTGCAATCAGAAATTGTCACACAGCAGCGGTCATTCGGCATGAAATTTCAAATATTTCTTCCTGAGTTTTTACTGAATAAAAATTGAATAGATGAAAACGGTGTAAATATAACACTGCACATTCCTTTTTAACACTCCACTATTAAATACCTTCAAGCACATCAAGAAAGTTTTTTATGAGTAGAAAGAAACAACTGTGCATTCGACAGATTGACGCAGTAAGTAAGCTGTGCGTGTCATCTGTTAAGCTATTCATTAGGGTTGGGTCGTTAGTGTCAAACCACGTAGTTAGAAGCGGTACTAACACACGGAAGTAATACACTCCACTCGGCAGTTGTACCGTGAACTTTTTTAATCTAGCTACGGCTTCAGGCGGTAACCGATACTATAAAAAATCCAACCGCTTCCCGTCCCCCTCACACGTTACTCCAAAGTAAAGGATAGACTGATTTAAACCATCGTCATGTGGTGTCATTTTTTTCACGTAGAGCGTTAAATTTTCACAGTTACCCCTCCGCACGAATAAATTATTTTAATGTCGATTCCGGGTGGCCGAACCAGTCGATCTCGTAACAAAAACGTAATCGTCTCCCATGTCGCGGAAGTAAGGGTTGATTGAATGCAGTCTGGTCTTATTAAAGCTCAGAATTAAGACTCCTCTGGCCTTTATAGTCACGTGGAGTCACATAAGCTGCATGTATGACATTTGTAATGTGACGTGAAACATTTTACACAAGATTTGTGAAGATTTTACTTCATAAATAAAAAAGTTTGCGTTATCTCGCTGTGTTTTATGAGAAGTGAGAAATTATACAAATAGGATCAAATACCAGTGAAATAATGAGGTTCGCCACGTAGCGTGGTGTAACTTTTTATACAAATGACGGCTAATGCGACCAAATTATATCCATACGTTTGTTGGAACCGCCTAGCGATGAAGTCATTATTTTTCATTTCCGCGGCGTTAAGTCGATAACTCGAAAATGACGGCAATTCGTATGAACAAGCCACAATCTGCTGGCACGTGATCATTACCGAATCATGGAATTTGTAGTTTCTGAGCTGCCTCACCGATGCGAGCGACGCTTGTTTAACTTGTAATTTAGACCTCGCGAAGGTACATAGAGCCTTGAGTTTAATTATATTGCAGAAATAAGCATTTTATAGTTTTTTCTTTATTTCAATTCAATTCAATTTATCTGTAAGCAATTATTATAACATACAGGTCTTAAAATTAATGTTTAGCCGATTTATTTGTCTATGTTTAAAGAAAAAGTTCTGACTGCTCTTAAAAAGTTTTGATATCCTATAGGATTTCATAAAAATTGGGATTTTTCCGTATGAATAGCCGTAATCTACATCGATCGGTTGAAATGGTCGAGCGTCACATTCGCGTGGACAACGCTCTATCAGTAGAGTCACGCGAAGCGCTCGTCAGCACGTTGCGTACATATTTAACGGCTCACTCAGGAGTTCACAGCTTTTAGGGAAAATTGTACTAACAATACAGTTTTTGCTTCGGTCTTGAGGTGATAGATCTAGAAATAAATATTGGTAATCTTTAACGGGTTCTATTATTCATGCATGAGTTTTTTTTTATATTAGTTTTATATTCTCCTCGTATTCTGGAGTTACAAATCCTCTAGATGATTTTAGAGTCACTGGTCATAAATCTAAATTATCTGTATGTAGTCTTAAAATGCTTGTGTGACTAAAATTGCACCGAGGTACGAGTAAGAAGTGGTCTATGATATAGGTAGATTATAGCTACATCGTATTTTAGTGATAAAGCTAGTGCATTATAGGTATAAACATATGACGTGAAAGTTCACGTAGTCGACCCCTGTTTTTCCGAGCGGGCGCGGAAATATGGCGGACGGGCGGGTGAAAACGGGACGCACGACACACGGCCGCGGCGGTTTCGTACATCGCCACCCGTCCGCGCCCGTAAGCTCGTAATTTGCCTTTCTATTAGAGCGAGGGCGTGAAAAAAGGAAAGCGTTTACGGTGTGTTTAATGGGAGTGAGAGGGAAGAAATATGACCACCCGTCGAGAGAAGGGAAAATTTTGGTTTTCAGAGAGTTTTTGCGGAGATGTGCATCGGATCGCAGAGTGAGAGGGGGACGGCGATGTTTGCCGAGCCGCTCCCCCGAATAATTAGCGGAAGTCGTGGCTTAGTTTACCCCCGAGCGGGAGGGCTGCGGGAAGGGAGTTCCTCTATTTGTCGTTTAAGAGTTAATCGGACGTGCGATTCGTCACCCTCGGGAGAGCACGCCGACGGCGATATTATATCTTTATTATGAGTCTGTTATAGCAGACCCCGCCGCGCCGCGCCGCCCGTCCGCCCCAGGCGATTAGCCAAATAGTGATTATTGATAACTTTGTTATTGTAGGCGCGTTGAGGGTTACCGCTTCCGTCACATAAGCGATAATTACATCGCTTATTGTAAGATGATATTCAGGCAGGTATAGGGGTTTACTGAAACTAAAATGTGATAGGTACGTAAATGGTTTTCACTTTGTTTCCAATCCATTGAATGTCATTTCGTGCTCAGCATGTCGTGTGGTCGTGCGTGGCTTTACAAACAACGGTATTTGTTTATTTTCAAAAGTTTCCTCTGGGTATAGGCGCGTAATATATCATTAGTGGAGGGGAAGTGATAAATACAGCAGTAAACACAGCTCGTGCGCCGACTGTCAATTAGCTGTAATAGCACACTGTTCGCGACGCGACGCGACATATGCTCAACGACCGACTTTTATATTTGTTACCCTTTTTACGATACATAATTATATAACACGAGGAAACACTAGCTTAGCTTTGGCAGATTCAACTTATGTATTGTCGGCAACTTACAACATTTACATGTAAGCGATATATTTTATAGGCGAGTTCACAAGATAATTTAAAACTGTTTAGAAACTTAGTTTATCTGTAGATTTTGTTATTATAAGTTCATTTTGAAAGCTGAGTAATACTAATACCGTCTGTATTTTATATAATTGATGTAGGTAAATCATCATACTCTTTCATCATACTTATACTTTTATGAAAACATTGATTGCCCACTTATTCATATCGAAGCCTGCAATAATTCGTTGATTAAAACTACTCTATAATCAGCTTAATTAAAAATTAACGGCACAAAATGAAATAACTCTTCAAGTCGCGCTTTCGGTAAGAGTCGAGAAGGAATCTTTATTTGATCGGGCTGCACGAGAAACTAGCGAGTCGGTACTGAGAGGTTTGTTGGGAGCCAATCAGCGGCAAATGAGCGATGGCGGTAATTAAAACGGATCGCCTTACCGAATCAATAAACTCACGATAAGCCAATTAATTGCACATGTGCTCGGACCATTCCCCGAGGTGAACCGAGCTCGATTGAAACGCGCTTGATTTGTTTTATGAATACGATTGCCTAGGCAACATCATCAATTGCTTTGTGATTTCTCTCAGTTTATTAAATGCCCCTGATTACTATACGTTCTTAACTAGGAGAATATATAAAAAAATTCAAAGTCCTGATTGACTAACTGATATATCAAACCACTGGTCCCAGAGACATGAAATTTAGAGGGTATATTGAGTAGGTATCCACTGAGAAAGGGTTTTTCGAAATTCCACCTCTAAGGGGGTAAAATATGGGATGAAAGTTTGTATGAAAGTCCGTCAGTTTCGAAGTTAGGATCTTCTAATTTTGTGTTTAGGCTGAAGATTGAAAATTTATTTATACGTGTCTCTGCGTTTTTAATAATTCCACCCTCGAAGCGGGATGAAGTTGTTTTGTTTTGTTTTATTGTTGTAGAAAAATATGTAATTTGTTTCCTGTAGGCCACGCGAGCGAAGCCGCGAGCAGAAGCTAGTCGCAGATAATCGAGTTTTAATCATTCTCGTTTTACTGAGCGATAATTATCTTTACGCCACACTAAATCTATTTAAGCTTATGTTGATAAGAAATGTGCTTTATTCCCTATTACTGATGTGTAATAAATAAATTACCTCCGAGTATCTATGATATGTACCAGCTATTTATCACAGAAAATAAGATAAGCGATATAATATATACCTATTTCGCTGTGTGTGGTAGAACACAAAATTACCATTATTGTCTATTTAGTTAAACTTTTATGTTTTTACTTCAAGCTGTTGATAGTGACTCACTCCAGGAGGCTTTCTAGGAAAGGCAAAGAATGGAGCAAGACCATTAATATCACACTTGCATTGTCGTATTTGTTGAAAAGTTGTCTTTAATGTGTCAATGGCAAAACACAATACTTTGTTCTTTGTGTGAACAATTCTATTTCCGTGGCTTGTCTTCAATGTTAGGCGTATGATTCAGTATATCGGAGGAATTAAAGTACGTAGGGTTCTTCATAACATTTGAATTACATAATGTATCTTCCAGTTAGCCTTTTTTCTTGATTCAAATATTACACAATTCAATTCCTGAATTATGTTCCTAAATAAATAAATTAAAAAATGCGTGACTAAATAATAATTGTTAAAACAGTTCGACTGACAATTACATCAGAAAAAGGTTATCGTAACTGCGTACTTGCTCTCGAACAAAATGTAAAGCTTATATTATTGACACTGTCACCTACGGAACCTTCATAAATTTATAGTGTATCTGCGTGGATGTCGTATTTCGCGAACAGGTTGCCGAGTGGGTGGTATCGGTCACAATGGTGTTTGGGTTGGCATTCGTCACGGGGCGCCTCGCGCGGGGAGGGCACCATGATTGATGACCCGAGCCGCGTGTACGGAATCCAGACAATACAGGACTGGATCTTGCTCATTATAATACAACGCTTGTATATACGGTAGACTTTATAAAATGTTTTATAGCCATTTTGAAAAATCATACGAGGCCCTACCTCGTTACGACAATTAAGAGCTACGAGTTTGGTATTCGATTTTGAGTTATACGATATGTAGTTAGGGTTAGTATTTAACTTAACCTTTTAGGTTTTTTTTTGTCATGAGTTTCTTATGTTAGTTGGTATGGATCTGAGGCTAAAAGTTTATCTTCTTAATTATACAAATAAATCCAATTCCAATTAAAAAGAAGTATATCGTATCGTATATTACAATTTATCGTAACAAAATACTCACATTATGTTACTCCGTCAACAGACTACTAGAGAAGGTGTCAAGTGAAATTAATATCAAAAGTTACTTAGGTTATACGATGTCCGTCGCGTAAATTATGGATTGTCATAGGTTACCTCGTGTAGTAACATAATATGCGGCTCGATGTGAGATGCGATAGCACTAGGATATATTCAAAATCCTCGGAGGGCTGCGTAAATAAAAATTATTTCATATCGAGACAGGTGTAGGTAGCGTCGGGTTACAAATGCACGGGCCGAGCACCCGCTGCACACCGCCCGCGCGGCCGACCGTCCCGACTACCTCATTACCATTCGGACGAATTAGACCGTCGATCTGGCGCGGCCACTTACAGGTGCAACCTGTCTCATCAAACGATCGAACTAAGAAAACTTCCTGACACTATCTCACCCATAATCATTTATACTTAGTACCTAATAAGCACTTCAAACATTCGTAATTCCGGTTGTAACAAACGGTTAAGTGAGTAAGCTTCCTTATAGATGTTTCACGATAAGGTCAAAGAGTTAAAAATGTCTGTAGTATGGTGACTATCAAAAAATACTTTGGCTAGAAGAAGTGTATGAATATTTTTTGTCATTTCGTGTAGGAAGTCTGACAGCATTGTAACACCGAGTGACTATAAATAACAATTAGCATTGCTCTAATTAGCTGCTCTATAATCTGACTTGATAAGCTTTTATGCCTTCATGTTGCGTGACCTGCGATAATTTGGTGTGAATACGGCGTCCCTTAAAGCTCTGCTGGCTCTATAAAACTGTGCATGTGTGAGGAGACGCGAGTTTTCTATTTTGACTGGAATATATTCGAAGCGTTCTTGCCTCCGATGGCTGAGGCTTAAAAACGTATTTCTACATTTCTCGTGACCCGCACCACACACACACACTAACACACAAGCACCCTCCCTCGCCCAGAACAGCCCTTGTTGCCAACCTAACTGGAACTTTACATAGAGTTAATAAATATAATGTATCATATTTGGCCCTTTGAGCGGCTGTTTACGCTTTGGCGTCATCCAACCCGCGGTAATTTAGACTGATGCCTCATTAACTTTCCTGGTTATTATTTTATGATTGTAAATTATGGAGGAGCTGTCTGAAGATAAAAGAATTTATACATATAATATTCATATTTCGCCGCCGTCAGCTCCATTATGGCGAAATTAACGGTGTATTAGTGGGTATATAAAGCAATTAGCTTCTAGTAAAGCGTAATTTAAAAACTTGAGACGGCTTAATCGCAGTAGAAGTGTCTGAGCACCCAGTTGAATCGAGCAATTAGTGAATATATTTATTAATCTTACGGATTACAAGTGGACAAGTGACTTGTCACCAAATGTAGCCAGAGTGCTTTATCGGTGACGGATCAGTGTCTTTCGAAGTCATCTGGAATTCAGATTGTTCGCCGCTTACAAAATGATAATTTATTTTCCAATTCAAGTGAATAAGAACCTTACTTGGTTGCTTATAAAGTTTTTTTTACTGTGTCATAAGGGCTGATGTGTCGCGCCCGGGGCGGTTAGGTTGAGCCAAACACGTCACTCGTTTTGTACTCGTCGCCCGATCCCGCGCTTAGCTAACCGTTTTGACAAGATTTTAGATGTTACGATAAGATGATTTAGTTTTTGCCTTTCTTTTTTCCTACTTTATACGATTCGGATTATTTTGAAGGCTACATCCGCGACGTTGCTAGTATGAAAAAACATTGTTCCTTAATAATATTATAAACGCGAAAGTTTGTATGTATGGATGTTTGTTACCCTTTCACGCAAAAACTACTAAACGGTATTGGATGAAATTTAGCACACAGATAGAATATGTTCTGGATTGACACATAGGATACTTTTTATCCCGGGAAAACATACGATCCCTCGGGAATGCGGGTGAAACGAAACCGCGCGGGATAGCTAGTAAGGAATAAGTTGATGGTTGAATAAACCATCATTAACATTTCCCTCAACTACATATCTTTCTAATCTAATTCAAGTAGTAAAGAGATACTAATTTAAAGTATTTCTTAACAACGCGGACTTGAACTATGATATTACAATTTAAAGGTGCCATCCAACCAACAGAACTTGGTGGTACCTTATTTTAAATCTATGAATAAGTTAATGAATAAATAATATCTTTGCCTAAATAAACAATCATAAAATTTTACTTATTAAAGAACAGGATTATTAAAATATCGATCGATCGATGTCGGATTACGTTGATTTATTTTTCTTCAAAAGCTCTGGAGCTTAGAATGAGTGGCTTCCTAGCCCGTGAGCAGAGATAATATCGTAGTAAGAGTTTAGAGCAAAGGCACCGACCTCAGCAGTGACAGCGCACCACAATACAGTCGTTTAACACGCTCATCGCATTTGGAAGATCTCTTGACAGCTCCTATGTTTGAAATACAAAAAAAAAACTTACATTCGTTTTGGACATCATACGGGAAGCCATTTGGGTTAAGAATTCTAACATCAAGCCAACTAGTTTACAGATGATAAATGTATGTCTCGAAAGGTCGTCTTTAGATCTGAGTGTGGCAACGTGTGTAGGATGTAGTTAGATCTGTAGACGAAGGAGCGGCGGCTGAATCAACAATGAGTTGGTGCGGGCTGCGGTGCGGTGGCGTGCGCGAGGCGTGTCCGCGCTTCATCGATCGCAGCCTCCGACGCTCCTCGACGACGTCTGCTCCCCAGCACCCCTGCCGCACCCGCTCCGCACTACCCCGCGCACGTTAGCGCCGCGACCGACTGCATTTACCACCCGCGTCCCCCCACGGAGTACACATACCTACCTATATACACAACCACCTACCTGTCTACCGACGCTGTCTGTTCCCACCGTGAACGTCTCCTACCTAGCATATTTTGTCAAAATGTTACGTCTTCTATTTTCGTTATTAACTAAAACTCTGTAAATAAGGCCTAAAGAGTCGTTTACAGCCTTGAGTTTATGTTCCAATTTGGACTGGAGGTGTTGATTCTACTCTAGTGGCAGCTCGGGTGCTTGATTGCGAAAGGTGCAATTAAAGCAGTTTACATCTCTTCGCGAGCGACCTGTAAATGTTATTTGTGCTCATTAAAACTGAATTACGTTATAAATTTTATGTGCGTACGCTGTAGCCACGTTAATGTGCTCGAGGAGTTATCGAAACATTGTATTGCGTTTATACTGGAATGTACCTACCTAAAGTTATACCAACCATAAAAGGGGGTTATTTTACACACTTTTCTTTCGTTTTCTGATACGTTTTATTAGATCAGTTTATGTAGGTAGGATAAAAGTACACAAAATGGGACGAGGTGTAATATTCCTAATAACTTGATTAGCGAGTAGAGTATCAACACACGGTACTATTGGTCTAAATTTGATTTGTCGGGTGTCGGTGTGGCGCGATGGCGCCGGCGGTGGTGATCGATCATCGGTAATGGTGCGGCTGCACTAACGACCGTGCCCTCTGTCCGTCACACCAAGCCACGACGGCACCAAGGCCACTCACACCGCATCATTGCGATTTGACATCTCAAAGATTACACGAAAGCATACATTGGTGCCGATTCTGTTGTAAATCGCACTAAACTAATTTTAGTCACATCTCATCTCTTTCTTACGAACATGATTGAAAAAGGATAGAACATATTTTAAGTTGTCAAATTAATCTTTGCCGTCTTATTTTGCGTGTATTTAGGCGTAACCGCGATAGATGGCGACTAAAATTATATTGAAAACAAGCGTTGGACTAATTTGACAGGACTACATTTCTTACATCCTTTTCTTATGTTCTTTGTTAGAAAGAGACATAGTGACATTAAAATTAGTTTAGTTGTGAACAACAGAATCACGGCCATTATCACCGCAAAATATGTACAACGAAATAAAATTTGATATTGTTGTTAAGTGTTAGGTAAACTTTGTATAAGTTATAGCAGCTTGAAACTGTAATAAAAAAAAATCTCACACAATGTTCACACAGCCTTCACTAAGGTCTTCTCGTTTCAAATGAATGTCGTTTTAAAGACGTTTCTTTGTACTAGAGAACTAAGTTATAGTTATTACTATACAGGAATATATGAGAATTAAAAGTAAACACGGTCTCGTTTGAATTACTAGGTATGTGCCTCGAGGCAATGACATTAATTTGCACAGTATGTGGTCGCAATTTTTCACCAGTTTCAATTAGCTCAAGTTTGTTGGTTGACCGACGAGATGTAAGAAATGCAAGATAAATTCTTGCAGCCGTTAACAAGTCGCATCGTTAATTACATCAGCAGCTGACTTTGGTTAACTGGCGATATCAATCTTTGCTTTAACACATGTGGGAACATGGTTACACTGCTTGAACTAAATACTTGCTTTACACTTATAATTGGCAGAACATTGTTAACACTACGTTTTTAATTTTGCAAAAATGTTGGTGTACTTACAACAAAATAATTTGCAAATTATATTTTTATCTTGCACATAATCTTTATTGGCAGACCTTTATGTGTATAATGATTTTAATATTTCAATTAAATTGATAATTATTATCATAATACTCGTAAATACTATTTATTTTATTCGATTATTTTAAATTCTTGAAATAGGATATCTTTAAGTTATGTTCTGAACTGCAAGCATTTTGTAGTAGTTTAGATAGTCGCTTGTTTATCGAGGCAGCGGACACCTGCGTTACGGTTTATTGCCTTTATTGGTTTTTACACACGCGCCACGGTTCATTTAACGTTACTTGGCGAGGAATCGACTCCATCAACATGACGTCTTTCATGTACGTGGAATCTCTATCAAAAAAGATCAGTATAGATAGACATAGGTTAGCTATATTTTGACAAAAAAGGCTTTCTTTTTCATGTGATAGAGATGTAAGTAATGAAGGTATACAATGTATTTCTGCTACACAATCAAGATGTTGTTACCAGTTATACGAGCAGTAATGAACTAGGTTTGTAATACCAAGGAAAAGTGTCATGCAGTCTGCGTCTACTGATACATCTTTTTAATGAAAGTAGTAAAAATCTCCCAAGCGAATACTGACTCGTTATGGCGCGAGTACATCGTTAAAGAATGTGGCTTGATACGTGTTGAGACGCAATTCAATCGAAATTATGATCTCGTTTATATTCAAATACGTGTCTAGAAGTGTCTGTATTTTACGACTCAAAAACCAACAGATTAGCAGTATATAAATATGAATAACATTATAGAAATATTTAGTTTATTCTATCTCAGTCTGCGTGGCGAAACGAACGGTATATGTATCTTTAAACCTGTTCGTGAGGTAATATCGAATCAATAGTACGTAGGTATATTAAATGCCATAGTATTGTGTTGTTGCTCACACGCAAGTGGTATATTTCCATTAAATTCCCTCTGTTTTATTTACAAGACTATTTCACCACTACACGAGCAAGCTATATTGTAGGTCCGCGTTATGGGTGTTTTTGCGAGCTCTTTATGCCGTATACATAGCATAAATTCTTGGGATATTGATGTTACATCAATAATATTAACTCCAATTGGCTAGTAAACTGGAAGGAACGAATACGTTTGGTACATATTTGCCTTTTATATTGTTGAGAAGTTTTTTACTTGAATAAAATTTTACTCTATCACCATCTGCTTTATATCAAAACATAGAATTTATATCACTTTATAATGTTTGTAGAGTGTAAATTAAAATGTAAATGCTAATCGCCCGTTTGCAATCGCGGACCGATTCCTATGAATATTAATCATCTTCTATATAAGGTTTAATTAAATCAGCGTCGATTTCAAAGAGCTGTTTATTATCTAATCTAACTATTTAACATTAATTCCTAGATAAGCGACTTCAAAGGACTTTCAGTTATCTTGCGACATGATAGGGAGACATCAAGTATACATTCTCGTAAGACTGTTTAAGGGATATGATGGGAGTTCATACCTCACTCTGTGATCAGTCTGCAGTTAATGTAGTAATAATTGTACATGATATCAACAACTCCATTACGTTATGTTGATGCGATAATAGCAGCCTTGTCGACACACTGAGTTTAAGTATTGCGAATGCGATTAGGTTATAGGTACTTATGTGGCTTAACTGCTTGTCACTGACATACGACATCATTAATTTTAAGTGTGGATATATTTAACGGCCTACGGTATTTATCTTTATATGATAGTGCGTATTTTATGTTGGAATATAATATCTAGCTGTGTATAACCTATTCGCAGTTATGTTGAACTCTCTCTTGATATTACCAGATGAGTTACACGTATGATGGTTTTAAAATCTATTGTGCTATACAAACATCGTATTAGTTACTGTAATAGTTCTTTTTCGTATTTGTTACACAGGTTTTTTTATCACCTGCAAAAATTGATAGCTACAAAATAAAATTAAGCTATTTTCCGCCCATAGTGTGGTGCGGTGTGGTGTGTTAGAGTGACCACAATTTAGATTTTTATGGCCCGATAAAATATTAAAAATTTTACATATCAATTTTTTTTTAAATTAAATTGGTAAACTTTACCCGTAGCTCGTTTTATAAGCAGATAATTAAAAACTCCCGGTATAAGTCTTTCTATGCCTTTTTGAACATATTTGCAGAAAAATGTGTGTGAGAGTATAAAATATTTCAGCAATTTAAGGCGATGATAGCTCAGTGGTAGTGACGTCGGATACCGAGATGAAGGTCCCGGGTTCGATTCCTACAATGAGCTTGAGCTTTCGGTGAAGGAAAACATCGTGAGGAAACCATAGCACGGTGGTAGGGTACTTTGTAGTACCCGCCTGGCTGGCTACCACCCTCAAGTTGAAAATCTGTCGCCAAGCACCTTTCGGTGTGTTCCGATAGCTGCACTTGAGAGCCAGTTCCTTCTAGGCTTTGTGTGCTTACCACCTTCGGCCGCATCGTCACTTACCATGGTGAGATTGCGGTCAAACACAGGCCTATAAACAGTAAAAAAAAAAAAAAAAAAAAAATTTAATTCACTATACAAAATTTTAATCATAAAGTTTGTAAAATCAAATCGGGGAGTATTGTAGATAGGAGTAAAGGGGCGAGATGAGATGGTCATTAGCGAAATGAAGCCATTAGGAGCGTGTAAAACAGTTAATTACAGAAGTAATCTCGACCCGAGACGTGGCGCTCGAGATACTTCCGACGATTATAATGAACATGGATAATGACATGGTATTCGCACTCCTGAATTTATATTTAAAATGTGTTTTAAATTTGTCAAGGCTTGGAAGGAATTAGATCTTTTTTTAAGGAATTTCATTGACAAAGTTAATAAAATTACTGAGAAATTGCACACAATACATGCACTGATGATTCCCGTCGACCTATCACGTAGTCATAGATAAAAGACATTACGCATATAGATAATCTGCAGTTGCGGCGACAGTGACGTCTACCAAACGCTTATAATTTATGATTTGTTTATAATTACCGTAGAAATCAACGCAAAAACATATGCGAATACGTGCAACATTTACTTACTAGATCTGTCGTGACAAGCGCGACTATCGAGACCATGAGAAATTGTTTAATTGTGTATCTACGACTGATTAATGACAACACCGATTGTAACACTACATCAATGTTCTGAACTACCATCGTACGATATATTACTGCATTTCATGTTTTTGTGTCGTCTTAATTTTGTTAAATTCTTTATTACTTTTCATAACGGAAACTTGGTAGCTGTTTTTTGAGCGATAAAAGCATAAATTATAGGATTGTTTTTAGTGTTGTAACAAGCACAACTAGCCTATTTTTGATTTTATGACGTTATAAATTTATATGGGGTCATTGAGTGTTTTAATATTTTGTCCAGAGCCACACCATTGAATTTTGAACACGGCCAGTGTAATTTACGAGGGCGAATGTTGCACATCAACAACTCGACGTAGTTAAGTAAGGTTTATGACAAGTCGAAGGGCACCGGCGGAAGTGTCGTAAAACCGACGTCATACTCAGATTCCAACGATAATTATTAAAGGGCACCTTGTTAATGTTAACTGTTGTATAATTGCTAACGATATTAATTAGTTATTGGCAGATGACTTATATTATGACGCTTGATAAAGTTCACCAAGTCGCCAATGAAAATTGAGTTATTAATTAATGTTCATAATAATATCAATATGCCTAGAATTGTATAATTAATTAATATTTTCTTACTTTTTTAATATTCCTTACCACTTAATTACATTTTATGGAATAAAAACCATAACTTGTTTTAATGTCACATCTAGTAATCGCAGGAAAAGACGTAGACCTATGACATTCTTTACAAATTATAAAAGATTTAAATAACACATACAACCTGAAGAAAATATTGTATCATTATACAATGAACAATAACGTAACGTACAATACTATTATTTAAGTATTCGTAGCATCGTAGCTCGTAGCAGTTATCGTAGTACCTAAATAGCAGAATAGATAATTTTCGTATAAGATAAGGGTTGAAATAAAGTCCAAGAAACGGTTGTTGGATCGCTACATCATAAATGTTGAATGTGCATCCCTAAATCATTGCGTACACCGTCACTCTCGAGCACGCCACTTGTACCTCGCCTCGCTGTCTGAGGGGATACAAACTACTTTAGCAGTACATTATTTTACTTTGTTACTTTTTTAGCGTTAATCGTCATCTGCATAATTATTGTTGATGAAATGTTAGGTAAATTTTATAAAAATAAAAAAGATTTTTTTCAATTAAAATATAGATTAATTTGTTATCGTTTAAGATATATTTTCAACCATCTGATTTTTATTAAAAAAATATTAAAAAAGAAAGGATAAGAGGATAAGATTTTTTAAATATCACCTTGTCTACAGTAAAGAAAATCTAAATTAAGTTATTGTAAAAATGAAAACATGTAACATAAAAACGCGAACATAGAAACCCAGCGTGAGCTTATTTACGGGCAATTGCGATTTAGTTAAGAATTTCACGCTTTGGCGTTAATGTTACTTTGCTTATTGTAAATTATCGTGTGTTAAACAATAAAATATTTCCCGCACAACTACAATCTCAACGCAAAAACAAAGAAGAATTTTTAATTAGCAAAGCGTTACCTTAGCGAGGCGACGGACGCGAGGCGACGCGGGCGCCCCGCCGCGCGGCTACTTTATACACATTGCGCTGAGGTCGTTAACAAAACGTCACTTTTCACAATATTTATGTCTCCATTATTTTTCATGTATAACGACATCGTAAAATTGAAATTTCGCTGATTAAGAGGTTTGTGGCAAATCAAAGTACAATACCATATGCTACATCGAACTTATCTGAAGAATTCAATTAAGTAAGAGCAAGAACTCAAAAAAGAAGCTTTGGCATGTCTTGGGGTAGTTAATATATAGCGAGTTGTGAGCCAACAAAAGACAAACATAAAGCTAGATCGTATGAAAGGATAGCGCCTTCAAGACCCTCCACCACTTTACAAAAGTAATAAAATGAGAGTTCCATTTCGCACGATTACCCGGGAGACGACAAAACATGTCAAGTGTCAATTTGTATAATTTACAGAGGAATTAAAATGGCGTTATGACAGATGACAGTTCGCGTGGCGCTCTCCCGCGCCTTTACGGTGGCGAAACTTCGTAGGTTGACCTGACTTGTTGATTTTTTGTATTAAATATTTAATTTCGTGTGTTCATTTGTGTGTGAGTAGGTTGGTGTAACTGGATATTCTGTTTTGAATGGTGAGATTAGCGTTCGCTCGACGCGCGACGCCGCGTGGCGGGCGTAACGAGACGCATGAGCGACAGACAGTTGATACTTCGCACGTGTCAATGGATAGGTACTGTTATACCCATTTCACAGTTAAATGTTATATACTTAAATATATTCAACCTATATTTAAGTTCTTAAAAAGATCCACCGTTTATATTTTAGCTAGCGCGGGGCGGGAAATCCCTGCAGTTTCTTCTTAGACGTTGAATTTCGGGAAATCCTTTCCTAGTGCAAGGAACATTTCCTCTACGTTTCAAATTTCTATGTTCTCTACATTTCCCGGTTTAAGCTTAGCGTTATCTTTCAGGCCTATCCATCATTGTAGACAAAGTTATGATGAACCAAACTTAATAAACATATTGCAAATAGAAACCAGAAACCACACAGAAGCCAGAATTGTTTCGAACTGTGCGGGCTAAAAGGAGTTTTCTTCCGCGGACGCTCGGATGTGGAATGAGCTCCCTGCCGTGGTTTTCCCAATGGAGTACAGCATGGGGTTCTTCAAAAAGGGTGTGAAGCGGTTTCTTCAGGGTCGGCAACGCGCGAGTGATACCTCTGGTGTTGCAAGCGTCCATAGGCTACGGTAACTGCTTACCATCAGGCGGGCCGTATGCTTGTTTGCCACCTAAATGGTATAAAAAAAAATTGGATAGTTATGAGATAGAATTCCCACTTTCATGGTCACAACCACAATTGATTAATTATAAATAGGGATCGAAATTTTTTAATTAAAATAATTGATTGCTAAAGTGTAGATATAATCTTACATTATATCTTATTATATGGAATCTTATTATTAGGTGTGAATGAAGAGCTGATATACACGGAGTCAACGACCCGTAGTTGCGTGCGGACGCGCTGTCTGCGCCTGGTTGACATTTCGTGAAACCAGACGTGTTTCCATTACATTGTACCTGCATATAAAATTATTATATCTAAATATTTTTTTTAAATACATCCTACTCATTAATATGTAGATTTGTATGTAATTTAGGATTTATGACTTAATATAATAATAATAGGAGAGAGGTAGAGCATAGCGTTATTTCGTTCAAAAAGCTCTACTGAGGAAGTGCCCGCACCTTAAAAAATATCGCATCCAAATAATTGAATGTTATGTTCCTATGCTTGAGCCAGGTCGCCCGAGCTCATTGGGGAAAGGGGAAAGTGCGTCTATAGGGCTACAGTAACCGCTTACCTATAGGAACGACGTACGCTCAATTGCCCTAAAAAAATACATAAATTATTACATAGCAAAATCCATGAACAAAACCAATAAAATAACAATAACGGTACACCACAGCAGTCACGTTACGGACTAGTCACCGACCTGTCACAGGCATGTATGTATGTACCTTTATGCCTGCCGTGACGTACCGTGACGGTGACTGACGTATGCGGACGCGTCCTACAACTTCTACAAAACTATATTTTTAACGTTACCGATTGGAAACTTGACAGTGTGTGGGAAAGTTCCTTTACTAGTTCCTCAATCACACTTGTTTCAAAATCAAAATCAAAAAGTCATTTATTCAGTTTAGGCCCTGATAAGGCACTTTTGAATGTTACGTTATTACATACAGTTGAATTTACCACCGGTTCGAAATACACTTAAACTACGAAGACTCCGGCAAGATACCTACTCAGCTAGGCTTTTTTTGTTAGTGGAAGATCTTTTAAAATTACAGATTTCGTTCCAAATACTATACAATATACATTATTATGCTTATTCATACAATTTTCACTTAGCGAGGGGGGATGCAAGTGCAGAAAGATGCTACTACAACCATATATTCTTGTCTTATATTCTTTATAAAACGTTACGGAGTATAATATTGCTACGGTTAAAAATGTAACAATATCCATAAGTACAAGATAATTATGAGTTATGAACAAGATTTATGACAACTCTCGCTCTAGCTACCGAGTTGATGATTTAGATAAACAAGTATTGTGCACTTTTTGCTTCAAATCGAAGATAAGGCTGTCGGTAATCCGCGAGTAACAACCAGTTTTATAATTTATGATTAATGAATTTATTTATGTAACAACCGTTTCGCGCTGGCATCGCTAATAGAGTTGCGAATGTGAACTCCGGGAATTAGTCATCATTAGTTCTTATTCTCAATGTCGAGATGCAATTAATAGTAGTGTTAAATAGGACCAGATGATTCTCGTTAAATGTAGCAAAAAAGAACTCAATGCATCGACTAACTGCCGATTACAGGATAATATTCCGAGTGACTACCATAAAAAGTCATGTCGCTTTAATTTCATATTAAATACTTGTTATCTCAAAGTGGCACTTGAACAAGAGGTTAATGCGAGATCAAAAGCGAGTTTGTAGTCAATGGTACCACTGTGCACTCGTTGTGCGAAACACGCAAGCATGGAATAATAAGAAAAAACGTTGACAATTAATACACTTAACTTATTACTTGAATTGATGAACTCAGTGTCCCTATATTTATATAGAGGACAATTAAAGAAAAGGTCATACTCACATAATAAATAACATATTAAAATTATTTTGCCAGTAGGCCATACTTTTGAATTATAATAACATGTCTGTCTGGACTTCTCTATCTGTTACGTGCTCATAAGTTAATTGTAGCAGTTTCTACTTATCAGTAGGAATAAATGCATTTTTTATTGTTTTATGGATGAGTTTAAAGTAAATAAAAATTATAGAGGGACAAAATTATAACAAGAGTGAGTTTCGCGCGTCGCACAGGATGTGGCTGTCCGTAATTGTTTCACTCATTTTAAATAAGTCTCTTGTATGCGTATCTTGTCATAAGACTGTGGTTTCTTACCGCAAGAGGATATAATTTAACAATTACATATATTAAAAAAATATAGAGACGATAGAGAACAAGGTCCTTTGGTTGTTTTTCATATTAAATTCATTTTACTTGCCGAATACAATGCCTTTGAAAAACCTGTATGATCAGACCTACCACTCTTACAAAAAATCTTTAGTATGACAGAGAATAATAGTAATCTGTGGTATTAATTTGAAATATTTTTTTTTACAGACCTTAATTACACACATTTTTCAGGCTTATGTGATCATCATCATCATCATCATATCAGCCCATGAATGTCCACTGCTGAACATAGGCCTCCCCCATTGATTTCCACATCGAAAGGTTCTGGGCCGCTTGCATCCAGTGGCGCCCAGTGACTCTGACCAGGTCATCGCTCCACCTGGTGGGAGGTCGTCCCGCTCGGCGCTTTCCAATACGTGGTCGCCACTCGAGAACCTTTCTTCCCCATCGGTTATCGGCTCTTCGAGCGATGTGGCCTGCCCATTGCCACTTCAGCTTACTAACTCTACGAGTTATGTCCGTCGTTTTCGTGCTTTTGTGTTGTTTTCAGGCTTATGTGTCCAGTGAAAATTCTTTAGGTAAATTTAGTTTTGCCTACAATTTCATTTGATAAGAAGATAAAACTGCAGGCAAGCTACAAGCAAGCTACGGGCGTTTTATATGTCGAAAGTTCGAAACCATTCATTCAATTACTAAAACCGGTTTATAAAACTTACTCTACAATAGTAAAGTTAATACTTATTATTAAATTCAGATTCAATTTTATTAAAATATGTACTCTATGATATAATCTTTTCTTTGTTTATTTAGAAAACAGATAACTGTCAGAACTTAACTACCTACGATAAACATAACTGGTTTATTTTAGTGTGAAGGTAATCCAAAAACTTGTCCTAAAGTAGTAGTACAATAATAAATTAATTTAAGTATTTTTATACAACGACATCACAATAAAAAACTAGGCAAACAAGCAAAGAATGTATTATCTGGAATAGTTTTATGATATCCTATATTATCCAAGATATTGATTTTAAAATTAATTTAGTTGTTTTTATTATATTAAGATAATTTTCATTTAAACAATTATGTTGTGTAGAATAATCAATTTTGAACTTTCTATATCCAGGGCCATGTAATTTATTAGTATTTCTTAAGATTGTTTGGTGATAGATACATAAATGGCAAGAATTTTGATAATTTAGGTCTGATACTCTATTCTGAACCAAAGACCAAATCTCTTTTTTTTATTAGGCACTGATAAGCACTTTCTTGTGATAAAGCAACATTATATTTTGTTTTTATATCACGTTGAAAGTTGTCGGTTGTCATTAGAGACATGTTCCGTTCAGTATTTGTTAAAGTTATCCGAGGGCATCGCGGTCCGACGTTTATTAATGAATTATGTAAATGCGCCCGACCTGACCGCCAGCCGACGTTTCTACCAACTTTATTACTCGCCAAATGCGACATTAATATAAAATCGTTACCTTTGTTCCCACAAGGATATTTATACAATATCTGATTATGCTATCTATTTTTATGAACGCTGAAAATACCAAGATCTTGTTTTTACATAGTATTTCGTACTTTGACCTGAAAATATGAAAGATTTACGTGCATTAGTTATTATTATTGTATTGTGTTTCATGGTAAATGAAGTAACCGTTATGTACGATCGATTGATACTCGTGATGGATGCGACTCATTACTTGTCCGCGCTGGGTGGCAAACCATCGCCGCGACCGCGCGCGACTCTCCACCTTAACGATGCACTCATAAACGCAGTTGACAGCGACTTATTGTCAAACTCGACGAGAGATCCCGCGCGACCGATACGGAACAACTATTCAAAACGCACCTTAATACGATTTATTTATGGCTAGTACTTAACTAGCGTCCGAGACCCTCAATACCCGGCCTTTATCGTCCAACGGGGCCCGTGTCCCCAGCCTTTGAGAATTTTATAGGTTTCTTATTATTTGTTATTAGATATAACACTTTTCTTAAGGGCAGGTTGACGCCGCATCCGTGGTTTATGGATGCTAATAATTCTTTCTTTCATTCCGAGGTTTTATTACTTGCTCTCAAGAATTTATCTATGAACTAGCTTTACGGTAGTCTTCGTTCGCGTGGACAGCTTTAAATAAGAATGTTTCAAGTTTTAAGGTTTTCTTTACAAATGTTAACACAAGTTTTTCCCTAACTTTTAATTGGTAGATGGTACTTACTTTATTTATTTTACACACTATTAAATCAGAGTTAGTTGCTAACTTTACACAATATGAAGGCATAATGTAAAACCCCAGCTGAATTATGAGAAAGGTGGAAAAAGTAAACCATACACTAACTTTCATTTCCTATTTTATCCTCTAGGGTTGAATTTTGAGAAATCCCCTTATTTACACTCATTCAGAATTTTGTGTTTCTTGCTTCAGTAGTTAATCAGTCAACTGATTAAGAATTTTTCGCTGTATGACAGTATAATGTGATTTTGTGGCGTCTCAAACCAAGATTTGAGCTTTTGGATGTTTGAAAAGTTGACAGAAAGCAATGTAGCGCGACATTGTCTGATTATGTTATGATCAACATAAATGTTGGTCAACGATTTTATCTAATCTGACAAGCCTATGACTACTTGTTTGGGCATTGAAATTATAAAAACGCCGTTTAAAATAAAAAAATATATAATAAGGAAGACTACGTCATAAATAAACGATGGCGAGATGCTATCGGCGCTCGGCTGGCAGGAAGCGCTTCGGCCCATTTAGGGGTGCATTAAAATCGAATATATCATATTTGTTTGATTTCCTAGTTCGCGTTTCACCCTGTAATTATACAAGTCACCGTCCGTGGCCGGATCTCTGGCAGTTTTTGTTAAGATGCATTAATCATCTTTTTTATTGCGAGCATGTGTTTTGGTCTCGTAAAACACTTTCGGGGATTATAAGCTTTTTGTATTCGTAATGTCTAATTTAGTTTTCGGTCGGTTCTTATGAGGTCATTAGCGCGGTGAGGTCCGTTTCGTCAGAGGCCTCGGAAATTTATAGTCGAAAGTTAAGTTTTATGTTGTTTTAATTTGTCGCAATAACATTAAAATTTCTTCAGAAACATTTTACATTTTATGACATGCATAAAAATTAATTTATTTTGAGCTTTAGCACTCGATTACATGGGGTTCTTTACGTTCGTCAGACGCATGTTCCCGACGGTGCGCGTGTCGTTCGCGGGGTGTCGCGCGGAGGCGCGGTACGCGGTGCTGCTGGACGTGGTGCCGGTGGACGGCAAGCGGTACCGGTACGCGTACCACCGCTCCTCGTGGCTGGTGGCCGGCAAGGCGGACCCGCCCGCGCCCGCGCGCCTCTACCCGCACCCCGACTCGCCCTTCTCCGGCGACCAGCTGCGCAAGCAGGTCGTCTCCTTCGAGAAGGTCAAGCTCACCAACAACGAAATGGACAAAAATGGACAGGTTAGTGGAAAGAATTCCATAGCCATCTTAGAAGATGACGAATACCTAATTTGGTAATTTCTACAAGTCTTTCAATTACCAATATCTATTTCGCTTGCTGTGGTTATTAATCAATGAGTTGTAATGAATCGGTGTAAGAAAACGCTCTTTGTGGAGGTCGTTGCAGCATTAAGAACAAGGTGATAAAGCGACCGAGGAGTCAGAATGAGCTATAAAGTGTTGACGTAAAACGGTTGATTTACGGTTCACATCGGGTATCGCAGGCGACTAACGAGCGCTTATGCCTTCACTCTACATACCTACTTAGATCTAGTCACAAATAATGTGAACTTGCCCAAGTATTAATGACGGATACAAATTGATATTTGGCTTGTTTTAAAACTATTTGTTCATTATACACGGTTGGTCAACTCGGTTCTGCTCTAGAACTTGGCTAATGGTTGGCAGTGTTATTACCTCGTCGTGGCTGTAGGTTGGCCAAGTGCGTGCTACGCTGCAAATCGAGGTTTATAAATTATCCGTCAACATTTAATTATATACTTTGACCAGCCCGGCATTTCAATGAAAAGATGCCTTTCGCGATATGTAGATGATACGTTATTCATTCTAGTGATTTTGGAATGATTAAAGAATTATTAAGTGCAAAATAATTAGATAGATTATCATATATACTTAATGTGAATGTGAATAAAGAAATATAATTTCTAAGTATTAACGCTACAGTGAATATAATATCACGAAGATCAGCGAATAGGTTAAAAACAATACATTGAAACATTCCTAATACAAACAACTGAAGAAATAACAATAGTCAGTAAAATTAAATTTATGCACACTTCGTCTGTTTTTACTGTTCACACCTAAATTAAAATTTTGACACGTCTGTCGAGATGAGTTCGTGTCACATGGACTACCTATTTCCTTATGCGTGTGGCAATTTAAAGAATTACGGGTAAAATTGCCGTTGTCGGCGACACCTCGGGCGTCGTCGGGGAGAGCGTAATGAGTGCGTTGCTGGCAACAAATTAGTCGCACATGTCGTGCCGCGTCAGCCGGCACCTCACGGCTACTTACCTACGGCGCGCAGGTGCCGTGTCTGGGCAAATGTCACGACTCTACCCGGCTATTATACAAGGACCTTGCCATAGAATACTTGTAAGCCTCATAGAGATCTCTACATTATGGATACAATATTTACTTAACAAAGCTAGCCAAGAATATGACAGTTATGAAAGAGTACGGCTTGATAAGTACATTCGCCATTGTAAATTGATTTTGGCTGATGAGAATGAACTTTAGTTAAATATCTTACATTGCATGTTGTTGGTTTCACGTCGTTTTTAACATTTTATCGGTACTCGTTTATGTTTGTTTTTGAGTGCATATTTGTTGAGTTTTAATTTTACTGAGTTTATTTATACGACCTTTATTCTTATTAAAATAAAATGTAATTAGTTAATTTTACCAACTTAATATCTTGCTATAATGTATATTATTGCAACGTTTTAGCTATGAATAAAAGAAAATTTAATAACACTAATTTTATTTTCTTTTGCGTAAAATGTAATATTATTTTTATTACAAATAAGTAAATAGAAGTAAATTATAAGTATAGTATGTTGAGGAAAAGCAACAGAACGGAACGGGTGAGGGCGGGGCTCGGTGATGGATGGACCCAGCACTGACCAAAAACGTACCTAATTGGCTTTCCCATAGCCCTGAGACCGATGACCGATGCCTATCGCGCTCACGTCACCCAGAGAACAGTTAATTAGAGTTATTTAATTAACCTGGCAATGTGAAAGATTCAGATGATTTTCTTGTAAAGGTTACAAATACGAAAATAAGTCGGAATTTGAAAATAACAGGTCTAATTAACAATAAATTATCAAAAACGGAACTGGAGTTGACCACTCGTTAATATAAGTAACAATGTATCGGCCACGCAAGGCGACAGCGGCACGCGCGTTCTCCGCTCGTTCCTAATTGTGGAACAAAAACTCCATGAAACCGACGAATTAATCATCAAGCCGCGACTTAACTACCTGTATTCGAATAATAATAAAATAAATGCTACATTCATGAGCCTTGTAATTTTCCTACCCTGCGAATAATAGCCGGTAGCTATTGAACGACTAGTATAAAAAGAAACAAAATGGTAGTTAAGAAGGTATATATACAAAATCCTGTATAAGCTTTTCATTATTTTTCAGCGGGGCTACTGGCGGCATACGGGATTAGTAACGAACATAATTGATTTTGGCTTCCATTGTTTAGACCCCAAACAGGATACTAGACGAGTCAGTAGACGTTTGATATTCCCATGTCCCATAAATATGTCAGAATTCAAGAAAATAGGAGCCAAATTCAATGAACTTCATAAACTTTTTCTTATGCGGTTCGGAAAATGTATTCGGAGACATAGATATTATCTATACTTTTCTATAATAAAGCTGAATAGCTTTTTTGTTTGTTTGTTTAAACGGGCTAGCCAGTAAGATTCGAGAAATTCTTTCACCAATTGGAAGCTACTTACATTATCCCGGAGTATTATAGAATACTTTTTGTCCCGGGAACACGGGTGAAGTCGCGGGCGATAGCTAGTTTTTTAATATAGGGAAATCGACAGCGATACCGAAACGATTAACATAAACATGCACTGATATTTAATTAAAAATTGATAAAATTAATTAAAATATTTACCAAAAAAAATTATACGTTTCAGAGTGTCTTGAAAAGGTTTATTTGAAAGCTTAATAGTATTTCGTGAGTAGAAATCGGGGTCAGTACATTAGAATTCATGAAAATAGTAGCACGAGAACATGGCGATGACGGCCTGCGATTGTGCTACAGTACCTTCTGTTACGCGCTTAACTTTGACACGCCTGTGTGGCCACGAAGCCATATCAGTCGCGCAATTTATACATTTATAATAAAAAATTACTTTGAAGTTTAGGTAGGGATTTTTAGATGGTTATTAATTTAGCTCATGCAAGTAAACAAACGTATAATTAATTAAAATATGTAAATCGTCTATAAGTACCTACCTACTCGTGGCCCGACACTAACGACGGAGCGGAGCGGAGTGATGATTAATGAATGGCTTTTTTGGGCGTTTACTTAAATAATGAGATTAAAACCTCGTTGTGTGTTGCCAACCATATCCAAGCAAGTTGAAATAATAACCTCAATAATCAAGATTAGCTGGTCATCGATTAAGAAGTAAAAGTATTAATGATCATAACATAAATAATCTTGATACTTGTAAAGAAAACTATCAGACCGACACCGTTTCATTTAAACACTGAATAGGAACTCATGATATCCAATGGCGAGATTGAATAGTTATATTTATCTACACTAGTTATAAAGAGGTAAAGTTTGTTTGATAGTTTGGATAGTAATTTCTGAAACTACTACATAATTCGATTCTAAAAGGATTTATATTATCCCTGATTACTATAGACTACTGTTAATCCCGGTTAACAGCGGGGAATGGCTAGTTCTAATATAAGGAGAAAAGTTATGTAGACCAAATCAATGCTAGTTTTAATTTTGTGGTAGAAATTGCTAGTTGTCAATGAAACCGTTGTAAGTGCAATGGTGTCGCGGGCGCTCGTGGCCGCGCGGGGCCCACACACGCCCGGGTCCCGTAATCACTGCAATTTATTCCATTTATTACACCGGGAATTATGTCGTTAGACGCGCTATCGCCGTATTTATTTTATGCAATGTTCGACGCAAGTGGGTCGAGCAATTATAATGCACTTAAGATGTGTGCATAGCCTCGTTTATCTCGTTTATTATTCGCTTTTTCTCATAAAACGAGGTGATTACAGATTTCGTACAACTACAGCAGTTAGCACTATATTTTAAACTTGATAGACCTCGAATGTTGTAGTGACGTGTCGCCGTGCTTTACGATCGGGCAGCGGCAGAGCGCGGCGCGGCGCGGGGCGGACGCGTATCGCACTCATATCCGCGAAATACTTTAATTAATAATAATCCTCGCTCAATTTATGGTCGCATCCGAGCTGTTGCATAAATATACAGGGCAATAAAATTTAATAAAACGCTCACCACGCCGTGCGCCGCGGCCGGGCGCGGCACGACGCCTCGTCTTAATGAACAACGACAAACATCAATTCCGACGATCATTTGCGTTTTTTAATTACTGTTGATATTTTCACGTTGTTAACGTATTCTGAAATAAGGTGATTATAAAACAAACACGCTAGACAGGTGACTCGAGTAGGCAGTGAATATGAGTTTAGATGTAATATAAATTAATAAGTTATTCGGCGTCGGTGGGACTCCCGCGGCGCGCTGCACGCGTTCCTGTGTCCGTATACCTTGCACCAGTCATTATTATTACACCTCCAACCACGGCATTCGCACCCACATTCACTCATTTAACTTCTTACCCAACTATTAACATTCCAACACCAAAATCAACATCAGTCTCAATTCATTGAATAACTTCCAACGGCGATTTGTAAACATAGTTCAACATTCATACGAGTAAGCTACACAGGACGTCATTATAGTAATGTTTCCTCATAAATTAATGTATCATGTGCGCTTATCGACTCGTCGTATCGACAAATCTATCAGTAATAATATCCCTAACGATATTGGTACAAAATACTCATTCTTGGTTGACGTATGTTTTTCCAACTTAAGAAAACAATATTAGGTTATTATTAGTTAGGTACTGGAAGCAATTTATTACGATAGTTTGATGTTGACAGCTTGGTTGTCAGACATTTCACTTTTTTCCTTGAGTAGTTTATTGGAATTAGGATATTTTATTGAATGTTGTTATGAAAAAACATTTTTGTTCTGTCATTTATAAGTTGATGACGAATTTAAAGAAAAGACTTCAACGGGTGCACAACGATTAATAGAAAATTTTGAGTAAGTAATTTACAAGAAAGTTATCTAGCCGTTTGGTTTGTGAAAGGACGCCAACGCGCATGCATACAAAACTGCTAATTATAACCCCCCGGCGTGGCACAGTGGGGTAGAAACGACAAAACATGAAATTAGTTAATGTTTCGCTATACGAACATGTTGGTAAATTATTTGTTTTCAACCACATTACCTACCTATCATATTAATTATCATCATCGATTATGACATAGGTACAACGGTCAAACTTTATTGCCTCCAATTACCGACAGAGTACGCAGTTTTGTATTTACAAAGAAAAACAGTGTTCGCGGGCCTCCCAGTGTTGTCTTGAATAGGGTTAACGGTTGTTTAATACTTTGTGGCGATGTTAACAGAGAATGTCATGAATTATTTTTATGTCATAATAAGGCAGTCGGTATAAAGAGAGAGCTCGGCAATAGGGGCGCTATACGGCGGAAGTGCTGGCTGTCCGTCGGTCCGCCTTTGCATGGTTTTATGGCTTATAATTGGGCCATTTACTTACCATCAATAAGTATAATAAAATTTGCACATTAGTAAATAATTCTGTAGGAAATTACTTTGAATATATTCAAATTAACACTTACTTTACATGTTAAGTTTAACAAAAGTCATTGTTATAATTTAATTTATTTTATGGTACAATATGCGGATATTATCGAATAAGAAAATAATTTTCAACACACTTGCTCGTAAATTGACATTTATTGCACCGTTTTTAGTGTCTTAATGCATTTTATTACGCACTAGTACTTTTTACTTTTCATTACCGCATAGTTTTATGATAAGTATAATCCCGATTATGTTAAGTTTGTACCTCAATGCAATTGATATGTGTGTAGACGAAGCATTCTTAATTTAAACGGGTAAAACAGTTTAACAGCGTATAACTAACAAAAAAAACCTGTGTGCCATATTTGTTAACTATCTCTCATTGTGTGGTTGATTATTATCAAAAAAATCTAGTCCAAGAAATACAAGTCTGTTTTTTTTCCTCGCAAGTTCGTTGAAAAGCGTCGTATGAAACGCGTGTGCATTGATCATTACACTCTCGGTTCTCTTATCGCCGCGTCTGCAATCACCAACTTTGCACACATGTATCATAATGTACTATTATAAACACCTGTACTGCATATAATCAGTCCGTAGTTCATCCTTGTTGTCATTTGTATTTATGTGACTTTCGTTTCCATGTTACAAGCTCCATACATACTCATAATGTGGAAATACTCTCGAATGGGTGAGCAGCTGAATGGTCTCTAATAACTGGGCTGCGGGTTGTTGCGGAAGATAACTGCCAATTTGCAGCCATACTTCTAGCTTTATCACATGATTCAATGCAATTCTACTGTGATTTGAGTTTGAATTAATCACTGGATTAGACTAGCTAATTTGACTTGCATATTTTACGTAGAAAGTACTTCATTAAAGTTATCTGCAGTGTCCAAATCAATTGAAGTATGAAGAAAATATTTTTTTGTAGGCTTTCAGTAATTAATTGGAAACAGAAATTTGTTCTCGTCGGCGATCTTTTGAGTATTGTTAACGTTTGATTTACATTATGTTTGTTTTGAAGCAACATCTGGATGTTTACGAGCCAGTCTGTTGTCACCTCTATTGTGTTCGCGCGTCTACTAAATACTAGGCTTTATGGGAGCCCACGGACAACGTTCTGTCTACTTATAACTCGTTATACAAATCACTCGTCCGCATTAATTATTGCCACTTAAATTTGTTTCTAAGCAAATAAGTTCCCTTCAAAACATGTTTGTATACTTGTGAGGGATCGCTTGTAGAGTTTAAAATTGCACGTATTGAATGTTGACTACATGATTGTGCATTGTTTTGTTAATTATCAGTTGTCAATTATTAACTTTACAGCTCTGTACGAGAGCCTCGTTTTTGTTTTGTACTATGATTCAAATGATGGAATGAGGTTGCCGGGCAGGTAGTTTCACGCATTGTATGCAAATATCGCCGGAGCCAGTGAGGAGTTGGGCTCATTTAGCAGAGTTATGATCCGCTCGTTCGGTCGTGACGTGATGCCAATGATAGGGCTCCGCGTATTAATCAAATGTTGTAATGATAGCTTTAAGAAGCCTCCGAGGCCCATAATGCGAGAGGACCGGCCTCGCGGGGGGCGTCCGCAGCGACATAACATTTCTCACTTCAATTTGTAGTCGTATTTGTTTTTCGTTTCCATCGTCTCACTTCATTTCGATCGGAGGTCGTTTTTTAATATGCCTTTTATATATTTTTTTCATTCCGAGGTGACGTTTATCGTGACTCCCCGGGTGATGGCGACGCGACGTGCGCCTCTCTAGTTAAATGACGATTTACCAGTTTTTCATTCGACTCCCGATGTCAGTCGGTTTACGAGCGAGTATTTTATTTGGAGATATTTTACTGCCACCGATGTTATGATGAACGTTTACGTACCTCTGAGTTATTTTAATGTCCCATATGAATTTGTGAACTTGAGACGCTCGGACCAATAAAAGATGAAATTGATTAAGGTATAAAATTAAGATTAGTGTGCTTGAGTAGGTATAAGGCTCATGCTCGTTTTTTATACCTTCCACTTGGAATTTGTCCGTATGACGATAGTTTTAGAAATACAGTTTTTTGACTGCTTTCTCAATATTTAATGGTTGAAACTATGTTATAGAATTAGTCTTTGATGGTGCAACAGATGTACTTTGCTCCGAAGCAATTTAAAGTAATGAAGCACTTACACCTGAAATTAATATTCGATCTATCCTCGATTTTGAGATTGTGGATTGATATTTGAAAATGTATTTCTTATAAATAATGTCAAAATAGAGGATAGATCGAATATTAATTTAGGGCGACTTATACAAATACAATCCTTTATATGTTGCTCATTTAAATAATGAATTATAATAAAGTGTTATGAAGAGGGCATTTATACCACAACAATCGGTTAGCAAATTATATTAAAGTATTTATGAGGATGGTTACTATAAAAAGAGCTGGTGGCTGGCGAAAAGGTTAACAAATGCAAATGCAAAGAAATCCGCTACTTTAGAGCATCATTTCTCATCGCTTACAGCCGCTGTTGACTTAACCTCCACACAATCGGACTGTCGCGCACATAACTGTATGGCATCGATCAATATTTAATTTCCTTAATATACAGCCATCTCAGTGATATTGAATGAGTGGTTGAACACACATAGATATAATATATATCTATCTAATTTTCATGGTTTATGATTCCTTCGTTTACGAGAAGAGATAAATGGTAGTAAAAACTAAAATTTGATTGGTAGGTAGGTATCATACTCATCGTAAAGATTCTATTATATTTTTAACAAACTAGTTGACAATTCCAATGAGAAAATGAAACATTTATTCGCTCCAGTGTTCACGCCCACACGCTCATCTCGTTTCAATCTGTTGACATCTCATATTGAAAGGACACGTGCTGTTTGTTTTAAATAAATTCAATAATTTACCGCACAAACAATAATACGGAAGCCATTTTAATTGATTGGGTACTTGGTATAATATACTATAGGTAGGCATTGTCCTTATCATTGTTTCCTTTTGTCCGTAGGCGAGCTACGAACGTGTCTTCGATTTCTAATATATAATTATGTTAATATCTTTTTGCTATAGGTTGTGATCACAGATATAACTTCGCGTGTCAAAATCTGTGCCAAAAGGGAGAACAATGTTTCTTTTGAAACTGATACGCGCGGACAGGGAACTCGCAGAAGGCTGCATTCCACCAGAGATGTGTATCGAGGGATGTGTTTAGCTGAAAAATAGAATAGCTTCATTTTCACGTTAAAAATCAAATGCCTACCTAACTAAATCAATCTTGTGACATTATGGTAGGTACAAAAAAGTGACACGCTTGGTTTTCATACGTATAGAGGGACTTGCGTTATCTACATAGATTTATGTCTGTGGTTGTGATAGATACGACTACCCCTGCATGTCTATAGAATATTTAGGTAATAGTCTATTTATTAAGAAATTATACAAATTATACTAATACATGTTAATTATAATCGGACAATCACGAATCAATCCTACTGCCAGTTAATTTACAATAGAAAAATAAAAATACTATTAAAAAATAGCTTATGACTATTTCAATATACCAAGGTGGGTTGTGCAGTAGGTAGGTGTGTACATGTCACCGCGTGTGGAAAGTACAAATGGGCCAATTTGTCGGTGCGGCGGTGTCGAGGCGAAAATCCGTCGTAATCCACCAGCTCGCACGCTAATCGAAATATCGACGCAGCCGCTTATTGACGGCTCTCCTCGCTCGACCTCACTCAAACTTGCAAATGAATTTATTTTATATTTTTTCATTTTAAATATTTTGTATCGCCGAAGTGAAAAACTTGACTAATATTGTAATCTTATGGAAATACTTACTTCTCCATTTGACTATCACAACCGATTATCCCCAAAATTATTTCATTGTTAACGATGCAGAAGATTTTAATTTGCCAAGAATTTGGCTGTGAGATTAAAAAAGGAATTTGGTATAATTTTACAATTATTGTATCAGCTACAAAACAAATAATTTTCCGAAAAATGTAAATAATATAATGCGCGGTTCACTGACATCCTACCCGTACGACAGTCTGCAGCCATCTGGCCCCCACCGTCGGCCATGTTCCGCTCCTCCCCACGACCCTCCCAACGCCCCCCACCGCAATTACAGCTATCTGGCCCTTTCGCCGTCAAGTCACATATTATCTTACTCTTCAAGTAATAAAGATTAATATGGCTCGGTGGTTGATGTCGTAGGGGAGTTCGGGTGGGCTGAGCCGCATCCCTTCAGTCAGACCGATTCGTGTCGTCGCCTACGTAGGTACTACGTGATACCATCGAGGTAGCAATAATTATTGTAATGTTTTCGTATCGGCAGCTCATGCTGGACATTTATTGAATGCATAATAAAACACCTATCCAAAGTGAGGCTTCATATGTGTAAGCTTTACCCGTAACTTATGTTTGTCCAATATTATATTTTTTATGAGTTAAGCACATTGGTGGTTGTGGTTAAAAATCTAAAAGTAAAATTTGTTAATAGCAACCATTTTTTTTTAAATATATCTTTTTGTTAATGATTACTTATGAAATATTTATTTGAATAAAATTATTAAATTATTCTACTAATAAATTATAATTATAAATGTGAAAGTTGGTTGTTTGGGGTTTTGTAACTAAACAGCTGAACGAATTTGGTTGACACTTGGCACCTAGATAATTTTACTTTTTTTTATTCCGGGAAAACATTGATCTCCCGGGGATACGGGTAAAACCACAGTGCTCTAATAGTTTCCTCAAAGTCAAATAGAATTCTTAAATCAGTACTTATAATTTTTTTTAGTTACTATAAAAAAAATTGACATTGCACTATGATGCCTAGTTATAGTATAGTATGTTAATATTAAGGGTAAATAAAGAAAAAATATAACACGTTTAATTCGCATTCCATCAATTTTGAGAAAGTGCTTAAGGTCTAACTTAGGGAAGTAGAAAACTCTTCATAAAAATATCTCCAAAGTATAACCGTACAACTAGCTGTTTATTTAATCAAAGCTATCTATCTGGAAACTTAATTAAAGCCCAGTATTATCATCACAGACGATCGATGCGGTAATTATCGATGTATATTGAAAACAAATCTCCGACCGGGCTTAAGGGCGGGGGCGATAATTCATTAAGGCGCAGGTGTGGAAATTAGAGGCACGGTAATGACACCAGACACGCCCTAACCTCCATCACTAATCCAGGTACTGTGATGCAAGCTTCACTTTTATAAATGTATTTGATAGAAATGTTATTAGGTTTTTTTTTTCACTTCCTTACCTACATTACGTTTGGCCAAAGATACTTCACTATGGCTTATCCGTTTTTCAGAGGATTTTCCAAGATAAATAGTTCTTCAGAAAAAAGTTAATAGCCTATTAACTTCTACTTTTTCTTCTACTTCTAAACTTCTACTTTAAAAAAATCTTTAGATAATTTATAAAATATGTATCTTCATCAATGCTATAAATAGTTTGATACTTATCAGCTTTTAGACAATATTAATTAACTTTTGACTATAAAGAAAAAATAAATAAAAGATATACCTGATATAAAATGATAATTTAAATGTTAATGATGAAATGACTTCGTATAGAGCATAAAATATGAAACGTGTGGATTAGTCAAGACATAAACTTTTATATCTTTACTAGTCCACACATATCAACATAAAAATTATAAAATATCGCATTCATAAAATGGAACTAGGAAAATGAATCGGCGCTTTTGTGTCTACAATTAACGCGAATTCGTTATAAAAATAACTAGGTAGTCAAATTAATTAATTTACAGACGTTAATTATCTCATCAGGGCCGTAAAGTCATGAACAATTTGCCGGCGCGGCGGGCTTATCGGCTCGTCACATCGCGCCCCGGACAGCCGGCGACCAATTAATTACCTACTATGAAACGTGATGAGGAATCACCGACACAATATAACTATACTCATTATAATAATGTAATTAGCATCTCTATTTTAGTTGGTTGGGAAATATTTTAATCGACGATCATCCTTTACCTAAAATAATATTGTTGACATCAAATTGCTTAATTTAATTTTATTACTTGGCTTCCAATGTCTTTATGAATAACAATTAATTGATTGAAGGAATATAAAGGTACTTACAGTAGTACCCAATTAATTTGGCTTACCGATGTACCTGCGCAGAAGATACATTTTCAAGCGCGGGAAATGCTATTGGTCGGCTGCTGCCGCCATGTTAGCGCGCGCCGTGCGGAGGGGCGTGACTTGCGAGTGAGACGGAACTAACAGCTGCAGTATATTATGAACCTTATAGTAGTGATCTAAGGTTGATTGTAAGTTTTAAGCATTCTTTCGTGAATCTTCGGGGCTATACTTTCTTTTCTGTGCGAACGAAGATTCACGACGCGCCATATCAGTTGGGTAATACTGTATATATGTATATAGACTTGTTGTACATAATTACTCTGGGTAATAATGGTAAACTATTTCTCAGGTTATTATTTCCAGAGAGTTGGTCAATAGCCTGAGGCACTCGTTAAATTTTTCTTTTTAATTAAGCTTCAACATTAAACAATATTTAATATACAGGGTGTATTTCGCATGGTAACGCAAACATCGCGAAAAGGCTACACCTAATGCCACTAATCAAATTGTGAAAGTCATTCACCTCGCTAATGATCGGTTATAGAAATTGTCATTTTCGAGCGCGCAATGTATTGTGAACACCGCGATTTAAACGCGCGATAACGTTGTGCCTACGTAGTATGTCGCTGACTGCAGGCGAATATCGCCATAAGACACCGTTTCTAGTTTTATTTACATTGCTACTTTTAGTGAAAGTAATAAATTAATAACTTATTTATTTTAAATCTCTTTGGGTTAGGTAAGAATAACGATTATGAACAGTCTAAAGTAAAAAAAACTCAAAATAAAAATTAAAAAATTTGGGGGGTCCAGAATCATGTCCTGGACCCATGGTATCCGTTTGTGCGGCGATGTCCCTTACACGCTGTATATTTTTGTATTTCGAGTTAAAATACGTGTGTACAATTTTAGTAATTGCCTTATCGTAATATTTTTATAATATTTTGACATAGGCTCCGTCATAATGACGTGTTTAATTTGCCGCCATTACCTAATTCTATACGCGTCTGTCGTAGAATCCTCACATTTGCATATTCGTGCAAGAGTGGGCACCATTCTGAACATCTGTCTTCAAATATGAATTAGTTGTTTTGCATAATTTCTACAGGTCCTATAGTTCCACCGTAGATACCTATATGAAGTTAAATTGTTGTGTTATGTCTAATCTCTCGTTATATATTTGTATCTATCTAGGTAAATAAGTAGTAGGTAAGTGTTCCCGGGATAGAAATGTCCTTTGTTTCTCTCTGGGACTCAAGCTACTATCAAAATTCTTAAAAATTGGTTTGGCTGCGTTAACGTAACTTCACCTTTGAATTTTGGTGGCATGTGATTATGTGGCCCATAGTGGTAAGCACACTAAGTCTAGAAGACAACATGGCTGTCAAGTGCAACTATCAGAATTCATTAGTAAAATCATCTGCTTGGTTACATTTTAAAATCATTAACAATTAAGGCCTATTGTTTACAAAATAGTATATCAAATCATCAGATTGTCCAATACTCATTAGAATTTCGATCCTTGCTTTATTTTTGAAGAAATAGTACCTGTACCTAATAATCATGTTTCCTTCTCACAGATAGTCTTAAACTCCATGCATCGGTATCAACCGCGCATCCACCTCGTGAAAGTCCGCGATGGCGGGGGCCTCATCACCGACCTGACGAGGGAGCAGCACCGAACGTTCGTGTTCCCCGAGACTGTGTTCACCGCGGTCACCGCCTACCAGAACCAGCTGATCACCAAACTCAAAATTGACTCCAATCCCTTTGCGAAAGGCTTCAGAGACTCTTCAAGGCTTACTGACTTTGATAGGTAAGTGTCATTTCTTTATACACTGTGTCCGATATATCTACTTAGCTACTTTTTGTTAAATTTCCTGTCGTTGATTTAAATTGCCCATTTCCAATAAAAGTTAATTTTTACACATTATACTTACTTTTTACTTTATTGATTCAAAATAAAGTAGGAAAAACCTCATTCATTCATCTTAATTGAGGCTATCCGGATTTAATATATTTCATACACCGTTTAGATTCATAGGTATTAGTATACGCACGGGATCTAGTTAATCTCTACTTGATAATTTTATTATATGGCGTAGTTATATACTGAATAATTTAAAATAATTATCGTAACGTGTTTGATGTTAAGAGTCAGCTGCTTTGTCTTAATAACCTGTCAATATGACGTCAAGGTTATGCCAAAAAAAACGGTGATGGGCGCGCGTCCCCGCAAATTCTGTGAATGCTCTAAAGTGTTCCCAAAACGGCATGTTGTGGCGCTCGAGGCGAGTTGATAAATTGACAGGTTATTAGCAACAGTTGAAAGGCATTAGGTCGGCTGCCCTGCAATTTGTGCGGTAAGCGGCGATCCATGAATAAAAGATTAAAAACGCGCCTCCACCGCTGATTGCGAGCGATACGCAGTCGATCGCTGATCGAAACCTTCGATATTAGGGATGTTGTTTTGTTATCTGCCGTATCTAAGCGCAAAAAATTTAGATTTCGGTCAAACGATTATATTTTTTTATCGGTTCATTGTTATTAACTCCCTAAGGGTGGATTCGACTAAATCTTGTACTGCTTAAATCATATATTAATAGAGATATTGCAATGAATTTTGCGTTTTACCAAGTTTCTTTCCTGGAATAACTATCTGATCGAGAGTACATTCGTTATATTGCCAAAATGCATGGGGTTAACATGTCTCGTTTTAACACATCCGAGAGTATTTTAATGGGGGCTGCAACGCAGCTGATCGGTTGACAGTCTTGACATTGAAGGTTGGTTAGTTTTTCTTGAACTTTCATCTCAATCGCAGTTCCTATTAATTTATGTAAATGTCAACGGTTATGTACGGTGGCAGTTAAATTATAATAGCTCGTTCATTATTAATTATGTTTCGCACATTGTCAGAGCTGACCTGTCTCTTATTTATTATAATACGTTACGATTGTGTCAAAGTCAATGATGTCATGTCAATTATTGTTGCAATCACTTATGTTATGTTATTAATATCAAGGACTAACAATTAACTATTGAGTTAAAGTGGAAACTTGATTATTGTTTATTTGTTTGTTATGATTTATTCTACATATTATTCCAACTAAATTATTCCTGTTTAAACCACGCGCTTTTGTTTAAAATAATGAAGAGTTAGATTTGCTAGATAAATAAAGTTTTGTGGGGTTTTTTTTTTATTGTTTATAGGCCTGTGTTTGACCGCAATCTCACCATGTTAAGTGATGATGTGGCCGAAGGTGGTAAGAACACAAAGCCTAAAAGGAACTGGCTCTCAAGTGCAGCTATCGGAACACACCGAAAGGTGCTTGGCGACAGATTTTCAACTTGAGGGTGGTAGCCAGCCAGGCGGGTACTACAAAGTACCCTACCACCGTGCTATGGGTTTCTCACGATGTTTTTCCTTCACCGAAAGCTCAAGCTCATTGTAGGATTCGAACCCGGGACCTTCATCTCGGTATCCGACGTCACTACCACTGAGCTATCATCGCCTTAAATATATCGTTAAGACCACGGTCAATAGAATTACTAATGTATGAGTATATATTAATAATGCTGTTTTCTATGTACCACGAGCCCCCTTAATTACATTTAGTAACTATTTTTCTAAAGACATTAGTCTAAAAGTAAGACCGTCTTTACGTGTACAACAGTTGAACTCAGACCTAAGCATATTTTCCCAATCTCTTTTCTAATGTGTTGAAATAAATACTATTCAACACGAGTGTAGTAGTAAAACGTAACAATCTACTTAGTTATGAGAAATAGCTACCATAGCAAGGTATTCGTATAACCGTCAGCGAGAACACCATAACCATGCGGTTATGTTAACGGCAAATCGAATCGAGCGATAATCGTGGGAAACTCACACACTAACACGGTCCATTGTTGTTTGATTGTATAAAAATACATGGTATATGTATGGTATCAAATCGAACAGTTGATGAGGGAGGTCATTACCAAACAAATTTTTTCTTCTTTGGCAATCGTCATTGTGGGATGTTTATGGTAGATAAAACGAGGAAACGAAATTTCGCAGGAACAAGGAGTCCAGGAAAGTAAGTATGAATGGATAGGTAAAGTGGATGTGAAATGGATACATTTTAGGTATATTACTGCATGAAATAAAGGAAAAAACAGTATAAATATCATAAGAATTATGGACAGTAAGGATGACATATCTACCAAACAGATTTATTCTTCAACTATCCAAAGCATTAATATTTTCGGGAAAATTCCTCTGCCTAGAAATGCTAGTGTAGGAAAACATATCTTCCTACAATCTTCGGAAGACAAATAATGATTATATTGCTCATTTTGTGTTTTATTGCTGAAGCGCTTTTATAAAATATATGACATTTATCAAAACTTTTGATCGGTCAAAAAAACGGGCATAAGGTCGGTATTTTCTTTAAATATAAGCTCCGCCGTGTAACTATTCCATTTGATCTATATTTCAAGGGACAACCTGTAGATGTTCGTTGCAGTGATTTACAAAGTAAAGATGGGCATGGCAGCTGGCTGAATCTTTGTATAAGTGGGAAGTAGGATAGGATAGAAATAGTAAGATATAGCTGTCCCGCGCGGTTTCACCCGCATTTCCGAGTGATCGTAAGTTTTCCCGGGATCCTATGTATCCAATTCTATGTATGGGATATCCTATGTGTAGTAATAGTATCTAAGGATATAAGTTATTGAATTTGTATTTGTTATTATTATTACAATCATTCCAATTATTTGTGACTCAAATTACCTACCTATATGATTATTACGTAAGTAGGTACTAGACTAGGTGATAAAGAATGTGAGACTTGGAGGTCAATATCGTTGATGTCGCTACCTTTATTACCGTATGAACAAGTTTTATTGGCGGTTTTCCTCAGTCTTCATAATATTATTTTCATTTAATACGATTTATTAATTGTGTATCACAAGATTTTTATTCTACTATCAAGTTGTTCATCGACGATGCTTCACTTCACGGTTAAAACGTTTCTTCGAGGTAGTAATAGTCTTATTATTATCGGCAAAATTTCTTTAAAGATTTATCTTTCGTTAAATTTCTTTTTCCGCTCATTAAGTCAATGGTTTGGTGTGCGAGGCGAGAATTCGCCGGGAGGCAGGTGGCGGCGCGGGCGGGCGTTCCCATGAGCCACCTCTACTCTCTATTCAAATCACGATTATTTATATGCTTATCAATCCGATACAAGTATTGTTCACATATGATTGCTCAGTTTTTCACAATTTTACGATAAAACTTTGTCAGTGTGTGTAAGTTGGCGTGATGTCTGTGTGAGGAATGCCTCGGGTTGGTGTTAACACATTCGTGGATGCGTGGTTGCGAGAAGAGGGCGGGGTGCGGCGCGGCGGCGCGGCGTGTGGAAACAGCTCACGTCAACAGCGGTCGGGGCCAGGGCCGGCGGCGGCCGCGGCGCGGCGGCGCGTAATCACAGGGCTCGCTCCTCATTATGCACTAAACGACAAATTAAAGTGCATTTCTATTATCTGGCCATCGGTGTGATGCACAGACGGCCGGACTGGTTCACCGGAGGCGTTATGTGGACCGACTCATTTTATCGCTCAGGTGTTTATACGCGATTTAGCAACCCGCTGAATAGTCCATGCATAAACAATTATCGGTTCACCTTTAAAGATAATGTTTTCGTTGAAGGCCATGTTCGTAATAGCTTGACGTTCACGTGGTACATGATTTAAAAGCTCTAAAATTTATAACAACAACCTAGAAAGTGTTAAAAATAATTGTCCCTTTAAAATTATGTTTAGTAGGTACTAAAACTGTGTTTTATAGAACTGTTCCTTATCATGCTACTCTATCAATATGCCTGTTAATATTGGTCGTGTCAGACGTCCCGTCTACTCTTTAATTCATTATCTATATTATACATCCCACACATTTTTTTTGTGGAGGCAGTGTAGGCAACTACCATGATCAGCAGAATTATCGAACCTATTAATAATCTAATCTCAGTACGCGTCAGTATTCGGCTACCGATTTGGATTAATTGATATAGCATCGCGGCGCGATGATAGTTCACCACTCTAGTGATTGACGGCTAATTCGAGATGTTATCGATGCAATTACCGCGCTTCCTCCGCTCGTCCGCCGTCCAGACGCTGAGAACAACGCCGGCTCTCTGTCTAACCGCACGGTTGGCACGGTGCACGGTTTTAGTATAGCACTTTAGTAAATACCTTTTCAGTATAACCCACCGATTATTCTCAACTATTTCAGCTGTTTAGTAAATTACATATTATTTTAAGGCTTGCAGCCTCAAGATAGTTTTCAATTTGTAGGTATATGGGCTGAACATCTAAGTCTACTTTAAGTTTTGTGATTAATTTGCTAATACGAGAATATCGAGTAATGTTATTTAACAGGTATAATAAAAGTGCTTTCTATCCTTGCGTGCCTTTCCGATCTCACCACAATCTCTACTCTCGCGCATGTAACGGAATGAAAGGCCGTATAATTAGAGGCTTCGCATATCGCAAGTTCCGTTGATCGGTGTCAGCCGCCACACAGTAGCCGGCGCTCACAACTCGACCGGCTAATTCACTTCAACGTGTAGGAGTATCGATAAAATCTCAATACAAATTGCCACTCTACTGTCTGTCACTTACACGAGTCGACTTGACGATTGTAGGTTGATCTAAAACGTGATACAAGTATATCCGCTTGTATTGTATAGCTAGGTATACGTCCCCACGAAACTTTCTAGTTGGCTGTTAAATTCACACTAGCATTAATATTTAAAACGACCACCTAACGGCGTTCAGCCTTAATGACTTCCTTCGCTGACGTCCAAAATCGTCAGACAATAAGTATGATGAATTGCCATTGTGTGAGAATCGGGCGGAGGAGTTATTTGGCGTGGTGGCCGAGGCGGCTTTTCATCCATTAATTAATAAGATACGCCCCTCGCTCAATCAGAGCCGATATTTAGCGGGCGAGGAGTTATATTTATGCTCGGACGCACCTCTTCGTTAATTGCGCGCGATTCACTTACGAGCTAGAAATAACTTTAACGACAACTGCGTGTTGGCCGCAGGCGTCCGCGTTCCTAGGTTCCTCTTTACTGTTAGAACAAAAAATAATATAGAGACGATTTTTTTAGAAATTTTGTTCGTTATTCTAAGTCTTCTAGAAACTATAATAAACATGTCTTGTAGATATATAATATAACAAAGCAAATCTAAATAAAATTATGTTTAATGAAGAAAATTTTAAATAGATTTCCCATATTTTATTACTAACTTAGTAAGTAATATTAACAAAGGGAAATAATATTTCATTTTTATCATTCAGATGCATAATGCATTTGCGGGCACATATCGATAAGCGAACCGCAGTGAGATATCGATAAGTGCATTCGCGAGCATGCCCCATTCCTATCGGCGGACCTCTGAGAGCCGCCGCCCTGTAATTTGCCGGCGGAGAGTGTTGGCTATTACTGCTGATACCGAGATCATAATAAATACACCATTAACGCCCCCGCAGCACCCGAAACGACATAACCACCCGAAGAAATTGGCCCGCCTTGCGTACGAACTCCGCTGCGGTTACGACCTTCTTCATTGTGTACGGGAACGTGTAAATTTCAAAACATCGTGGTGTCGTGGAATGTGTTAGTTAAAAATTACACAGTCTTTATTGGGTTCAGTCATGATTTAAATTTAATGAATGGTAGAGTTTAATTTTATTTTTGTTTGGCTCAAGATCTGTAAGGAATGCTCGGAAGTCTACCTATAACTACCATTATGCATTACATATTCTTGCACCTATATAACTGAAGAAAATATATTTTCTATAAAATACTATAAAAGCCATAGTACCTACTAAATATTTGTTAATTTTGAAAACGATTGAAACCTTTTAACCTGAGTAATATAATGTAAATATCTATTTTTTATACAAAGATCTGGTCGCGTGTTATAATAGTGTGAAATCTATGAGACGCTGTGGATAATATACGGTTACGATAACAATAATACCCGCTATTAATACTTTTTATAGAAATTAGGTGGATTCATAAAAAATATAAGTATTTCTGTTAGCGTGTGTGGGCACTACCTGTTTTAATTCCCGGGAAGACCGCGACTGGGCCCCGGCGCCCGGGGCCAGCCGCTGCGGTGATAGATTAAATTCGACACGGCATCTCATGATGTCATGCCAATTTTGAGGCTCACTTTGAAACAACCGTGTCGTCACGCTCTTTTGACCGCTCTCGTGATTATTAATAAACACCTCGCAAGAACTATAAAACAACTCGCTCGGCAATCGGGAAGAAGTTTTGCGCTCGTTCGATTTCTATTGACGGGGCGTGAAAGATGCAATATAGCATGCTTGTTATGCGTTTCGCCAATAGTTTCGTAGAGAGGCGAAAATAGCGAGTTAACGAGAAGCGTGCTCGGTGGCGGTCGCGACAACCTCCGGGAACCGATAAAGGGCATCGCGCACTGCTCCGCAATAAAGGGCCGGGAAGAGCTCAGTGCGCGCCTCATTAACTACGAGAACACTCGTAAAAACATTTCAACGAAACAATCGCTAACGATAATATGTTATTTTTATTTTCTTGATTTTTCAGATGCACTATTTTAGCAATAATTCCTTATGTCTCTGAAATGTACAGACATTTTATAGGGACCGAAAATTATTAATAAGTTTGTCTTTCATTTTAATGTTTCAGTATTTTATATGAAGCAAAAATGGAATACCTTTCATAGTTTGTAGTTTGTGTGACAAATGTATAACGTTTTATGATATTTCAAAACGCCACGTGGCCCGACGGTGGCCGATGTTTTTCCCCGAACTCGTTTTATAGACTACGGACTGCTGAAAAGCAACGAACGGGTGCACTCGCAAAACGCACACGTTCGCGGAATCTGACGGTATCGTATGCTCTTTGCACTAGCTCCACTGAAATAGTACTTATAGTCATCTGAAAACGCGCTTCCCGTTTCACACCATGAACAATTCGTAGAACAGCTATAATAAGGCTCAGAGACATATTTCTATCGCAATGTACATTGACCTTAAAACACCTTCCATTCCATAAAACATTGTATACACAGTTATTTATCAGTTCATACGTATTGCTTTCTCAGAGATCCAATGGAACTGATGCTGATGGAGCAGCAGCTGCTGCGGTCTCCGCTGCGGCTGTACGCCGGTGGAGGGGGCGGCGGGGCCGAGGAGGAGGCCGAGAAGCGAGCTGCGTGGGCGAGGACCCCCCCGGCGTTGCAGCTTCTGGCGCTGGGGGGACGAGCGTGGCCCACGGCGTGGCCGCAGCCGCTGGCGCTGCCGCCGGACCTGTGGCTGCAGAAGCCCCCCGCGCCCATGCGCTACTGCCCGTACCCGCCCCCCGCACACCCCTCCGCCTCGCCGGCGCGCCAGGACCATGTGCCCTCACCGAGACATCCACTGTGAAATACTGAACAATTCTACTATCATTCCAGATTTTGAAATAAATTCCTCAAGACTATAGAACTTAACTCATTAGATTGAGAACTAGATTCCTACGACCGGAAAGGTTTAATCGAAAATGTGCTGTGACGTATTAAAATAAAGCTGAATGATTTCCAAACTGAACTGTTTAAACCTTGCTTAGAGATGGTGAAATCAACTCAGACTTTTTAATTTTAATGGAGTGAATCTTAAATAAAAAATAGTACCTTAATAGAAAATTGTATGTATTGAAAAGGTAGATCTATAGTAAAATAATGTCGATAGGTTAGCCCTTAAGCATAATTTCAAGGTTCCTACCCGAAAATATAAAAATTTCAACTGTATTTTTAATGTAGATTCAGATGGATATAAACTATGAAAAGTTACCTGCACAGATTTATTATTAATTATCGTATATATTTTGAATATAAACTGTCATTAAAACTGCTTAAGGTGCATTATTCTATGTAACGTGTAAGTTTTACGTGAATTAACCAGCTTAATTAGGATTGAATGTAATAAACCAAAGAGTATTAATTTGCGCAATCCACACACCTAGCTATTAAATAAAATACCCCAACTCGAGATCGAAAAGTTTTTGCAGCAGAAACCAAACAAGTATCGCTGTTAAAACAAAAACAGAGTCGACGCATCGCCATAATGATTATTCGCGATCAAAATCAGAGGAAACGTAAAATCGATAAGCAATTTCATTTCATGTACAGGATGCGCATGGGGCAAGTCGGCTATAAAGTATCTACTGCTATGCCCATTTATCATGTTCTTTTAAACGATTATATTCGATACGATAAAACAGAAACATTCCATATATTTGAAAAGTATTGTCTATTTTGTAAACCCGTATAACTATTCAATATTAAAACGTACCTATTTTATTGATAATTAAAGCACAATTTCCTAAATCAAGGAATGTTTTGTTAAAAAGCGATATTTTTAGCTTTTTATATTAAACAGAAACATTTTTGAATATCCAATGGATTCCAAATCAGTGATAATGTAACTTATAAAAATATATATAAGTCCTTACTATGTATTTGTGTGTATATTATTAAATATAAGACTATTTATATTCCACTTATGTTAAGGTATATGAAAATGTATGTATTGTATAGTGGTTGACTAAATTATTTTTGTAGGATAAGCACTGTATATAATGGGTCACCTAGATGTTTATAACGAATAAGAAGTTTTGATGACGTAAGTCTTAGTAGAGAAATATTCGCGCAAAATGCTCACAATGCTCCTGTAAAATGGCTGTATTTCAAGTTCTTATGTAATATTAGTTATACATGGAGTACATTACGTTTAAGAACACATCAAACAGTTTTTATAAACTCACTGGTAGCGTAAAAATTAGTAAAGTATCAAATCAGTAAAGCTTAACTATTGTTCGTTTGAGAGTTCGTTTTTCTTTGTTAGTATCTAAATAAATGTTTAATATAATAAGAAAATATTTCTGTCTTTCTATTTTCTAATAAAGAATTAATTTGTAACAAATTTGTGAATTTCAGTGCAAGGAAGCATTAACAAAATGTTAGTACTCTTGGAAAGGAAAAAATCATTAAGTGATATTCCAGAAAGAAATATAAAAACAAAAGATAAGACAAGACATACAAGAATTATAAATACAAATTTTGATTATTATATAATTGATACATTTATATTTCAACTGATTACTTATGAATAATAATAACATGCTTCATTAATTATCTGCTACTGGCTGTTTTTATTTTTTTACAATTTTGCAATTCTTTATTATAATAAATAAAAGTTCCTATTAAGAATATTGTATGGAATGATTTAGATACGTAATAATGCTTCTCCTTTGTTTATATCTTCCACATAAGAAAACTGTAATTTTGTCAAAATAGAAGATCATAATAGAATTATTGTAAACGTATTCAATACATGGCATTGTGAGCAATACGTACAAGTAGAAACACATATCAGGGTACAGCCCTAAGTGTTAATAAACTGAAATCAAACAAACTGTTGTTTTATTTTCTCTATGAGGGTGAGGTATTTCAATCATCCGTCATCCAAGCGTCTGACAAGCAAGTGTCATTTTAACAGCTGGAACTTTGACATTTATGGTACGATCATGGCATACAATTTCATGGTATGATATTGAAATATCAAACATAATGGATGTTCAGTTGCTGGCTACCTAGTTAGAGACTAAATGAAGATCACGAAGAAATATCTGATCTGCTTCTATTATCAGCCAGTACCATAAGTGAAGGGTTTAGGTCCATCTATCCTCACTTTACTCTCACTGTACCTTCACTGTAGGTTGGTATTAAATAATTAATATACCTAATTGTGGCTTAGCCTTCAGTATATCAATAAGAAAATTAATTACATATGGGAAATATAAACTCAATATTTTAATTTTTTAGTATGTAGCTATTTATTGTAGAATAAATTATGTGGTAACTTATTCATACGTTAGTACCATAGAGTTAAAATAGTATAGAGTGATAGCAGCGAAGCGTGAGCAGTTTCCATATGCATACACAGATATATCGTACGCTAGTTGATTTACACTCACACAAATTGTCGAAATGGATTCCTTCCTTGTCATTTGTTCTCGGTAAAAGTATCGATAATAAACGAGAAATTAGTATTTATTAAATGTATTTTAGTCGTTGAAACATTGTACGCGCACTTCGTTTCAAGGCATTTAGACGTGTTTACAACTCACGGTTACGGTCACTCTTTTAATATTCTGACTCTATGGTTAGTAATATGTATTATTTATTCCGTGATATTGATGAATGAAAGTTTACCTACGTTCAAAATAATTCCCTACGATGAACCGTTACATATACAGATAATAAATAATCGTCACACTTTTATTTTCTGTCTTTATTAAGTGTCATTAGGCATTATTAAGCGCGTATATCGATGATGATCGGCCTTCCGTCCGTCTGGTAATTGCCGGCGATGTAAGCGGCCTACAAATTGAAAGCGGCCGCGGCCCGAGGCGTGTATTGATGGATTTGCTGCCATCGAGAAATTATAGTTGGCCCTTGCGACAGCTTCGCAAATTGTGCGTATAATGCTAGTAAATAATATGGCGTTCGCTATAAATTCACGAATGACTAGGATGTAAGTATATGTCTCACGTACCGCGCATGAGGACACGCGTCCGAAGATGATACTCGAATATTTGTAGGCTAGTTACAATATCGAATGACTTATTAGTCATCTATCTAGTCATGTGCCACAATTTCACCTTGCACTTACGTGAATTCATCGCTCTTTGTCCGCACGAGGGACAACCGCGAGCACGGGTCCGCCCGCGTCTTGGGCATGCATAAATTAGCACGGGCGTATTTCGCAGACACCGACTGATTGACTCCTTTCATTACCGTCTCGCATTGTTCGCCGCTTGAGAAAAATTGCATATCCTTTTGGAATCACAACACATTTCATAATTATGGACTATTGTGGCGTTGTCAGGGCTAATTTCTCGGGGACGAGCGCTCTCCTCGCCCGAGGAGCCTTCGAGATATATTGGCGTACGTAAAAACCGACCCTGATCCTATAATGGGTTGCGTTGATTAGTTTTCAAGGGAAACACTAGTTCGAAGAAAGGTCCCGAAGATTTAATGTCCTGTCAGAGTTATCTTTGAAAGAGAATTGTTAACTTTAATATGCTGGTGCTATCCATATAGACTGCTAAGTTAAAAATCTGGTGGCGAGCCAGGATCTTCGTTCCTCAATAGTACTGATGGACAACATAACGGATATTTTATTTATTGACGGGGCAGAAAATTTTAGTTATTAAGTTTAATTACGCTCATTTGTCTGGTGTTATGGCAGTATTGTTCTCCTGGCGTTGTAGATTATCAGTGATTAAGGACGATAGACGTCTGGGCCCACGTGCAAGCCCTGTGCCCGGTCGTGCCCTGTACGAGATCGCGATCTGCCCGTATTGCGCCTGTGGGAACTTTACAATATGTTTAAATTGTAAAGAGCTACAGTAATGCTAGAGATGTTAAACGTGACTCGTCCAATCTAATTTATTCCAATTTTGCGATAGTAGAGATGGGTGAAGGGAAATCGAACGACAAGTAGACACGGGGCGAGACAATTCACGGTCTATTTTCAAAAGTACCGTTTCGATCAATCGAGTATCGGTCTAGATGTCTGTCGCTCGTTGGGCTCGGTACAGATGGGTCGGTTATCCGCGGGCAAACGTTTTTCTAAGTCTATGTTGTAACGGTGTCCGTCTGTCGGATGCGTCCGGTGTCAGCTGCCAGCTCCAGCCGATCGGATAGACAACTAAATAGAGCTAGGCTAATCGTCGCGTCCAGAAAGGGAAACGACGAATTACTCCGTCCCGGGGTTCACAACAATTGCTTTGTTGTTGGCGATAGATGTCCAGCCGATTGATGCGGCGTGGCACCTCCCTTTATACGTACCTATATCTTTACATTTGAATGTTCCTATTTGTTTTTTCCATTCATCTCGCTATTGTTCGTAGATTCTGAAACCATCTATATTACTCATGTCTTTTGTGAAGCTTAAAGTATGTTATGGTTAGAAACAGATTGACAGGGTAGTTGGTGCAAAGTAGCATAATTATCGTCCTAGTACCGGCGGTTGTCGTGTCGTGAGTAGATGGTGCAGAGAGGAGCCGTCGTTACATTGTGTGTGATGTGATCGACACTCGACAGGCTAACAACTATACTTGATACGTAGCTTTATACAGGATTGTTTCGAAGCCGGTGGCATATAACAACTGTTCATTTAAATCTGAAATATTTGTATAATTTATCTCCGCCGTATAAAATAAAAATAAAACCGGCCGACTACGTTTCTGAGTCTGACACGCTCACCGAGGTTCCGAACTTTCTTGGACGTAGGTATATTTCTGGTTTAGGCCATAACTGTTGTAAAAAACAGGGCCGCAAGTTAGTTTGTAAACGAATTTGATGATTTAGAAAAAACCGGTGCACATTGTTTTCAGACAGGCTGAAAACAATGCCCCCATTGTTTTCAGAGTTTTTGCATTGAGAAAAACAATAGCTCTGTTATACCAGAAGGTGTAATGAAGGTGATACAAATGCAATTAAAGTCCAGTATTGAAAAACCGATATATTTACATAAATGCGAATAGACGTAGCTCGGGGCGATTAGAAGACACAGACAGACGGACATCGGTGCCGACCCGCTCGATAATAACGATAATAGAGGGAACGTGCCTATCACGGCCCATTTAACTGGACTATTGAGAATCACAGCACTCAGCAGGCTGAATGAGGGCGGTGTTACAGTAAATTGTTACTTATTCCTCTGTTATTTATATTGTATTTCTTATTTAGCTAAGCAGTAGATCCATGTAAAAGCCAAACTAAATTTTTCGCATAATTAGGGAATTTGGGATTTTTTCGTAAGTGTTTCTGCAGCAGTCTCATGACTTTAGTTTATGTAATTTTCCATATAAAATAAAGCCTTCCGCAAAAAGTTACACTGAAAAAAATATCTACAAAACTAGTTATGTAAGTTGACGTTTTGTTGTCGGGAAACTAACTTTAGTTGTCTGGAAACTAACTTTAGTTACATTTAATTTAAAAAAATTGTAAAAAACTGAAAACAGTTTTGTTACTGGTAAGTTTAGTTCGCAAGTCACTCTGTTTAGGTTAATGGTCGTCAAATTTTGTGTTACTGTTAAATAAAATTTTGTAGTCACTTGTAGTTTATTTTTTTCAGTGTACGCTGACTGAATTTGACCATGTCTTGTCTTTTACAATTTCTTAAATCCCGTTATTTAAGAGGACGTCTTACCATTACTCTCTCGAGGTTTGTATAATTGTTTCATTCGTTGCACTAGAAAGAAAAAAAATCTGCAAAAATATTTTACCGCCTGTCTAATGACTGCATAGTGCAGACATCTCTTTGCGTTTCTCATTCTGTCCGATCATTTTATTGCTTATTAATTGCATTGGAAACACGCAGTGATGGTTCGATGAGCTTACACTCTATACTTATATACTTATACACATTATACACTTACGACTCTATATCTGTACTTTAAACATTTAAACTGTGTCTACTTTCAGTTTATTGCACATCGATTTTCACTCTACGGTTCCGCGTTCCCTAACATAAAGTTACTTTTGTCCATTTACATCCTGAAATCCTGATCCGTTTAGATTCTGCAGGAAGGAAAACCAAAGAAACTCGCTTTGCGGTCCTTCTACGGTTCGACTCGCGTGTACCTGATGCGCTAAGAACTTACAGGAAGAAAAACAAAAAAGAAACCTTTTGTCTACGGTTTGACTTAAATCCTGAAATCTCGGGTAAAGGTGAGCTGCCAACATTCATTTATATCTAAATCCATAAAGAACTTGCAGGAAGGAAAACCAAAGAAACTGACTTTGTCTACAGTTCGACGTGCCATAAAACTATTTCCTATATCCTGATGAAGGAACATTAAAGAAACTCACTTTGTCAAATAATTGCTCTCCCACAGTACCTTCTATAGTCTACTAGTACCCAACACTTTTGCTTTGCATATTTAAGTACTGTAATAACTAAGAGTTCTTCGAAGAAGGAATCGAAATTATTATTAGCGTAAAAAGTTAAAAGGATAAATAGGCGTAAACAGGCAATGGTTCATAGGTCATGCATGACGTTGAAAGTTTCTACATCACTGATTTGTTCCTGTGCTTAGGCTAAGTTATTCCCATGTGTGTATTCGTGCCAAAAATCATTTCATTATTTATTTATTTACGAGGGAAATCTAATTTTTTAAAAGATTTAACCTATTATTAATTATACAGTTAAAATTATGTGCCTAATACTTATACCTAATATTGAGATCAAAACGTATTCTAAATGTCTGGATTGTTTGTATGAGCTAGTTTAGCAATTGCTTTATGCCAATTATTTTTATCTTTAGAATAAGCTATAGACTAATTTTATTTTAGGGATGTTTGCATCATAAATCATTGCTAATTATTAGTAATACTTAATATATATATTGTTTTTAACTGCTGCCATTTCACATAAAAAATGTAAATGTATAATTAATTCATAACCTAGTTCTAAATATCTTGTACTCACCTGTACCTACACTGTTAAACTGTTTTTGTTAATTCTAGATGGTCTCCCGCGATACAGGCTTGCCTAGTGCGGGGACCGATGTAAAACACATAATGTAACTGATCATAGTAATAAATATATATTTGATTTGATTTGATCTTTATTCATTTATGGTGCATTGAATGAGGGTGCAAATCAAAAGCCGTGTATTTTAACTGAAGTAAGTTGCCAACGACTAAAATTATGATCAGAGTAGATACTTAAGAGGACTCAATTCGTCATACTTTTCATACAAAACCTCTGTACTTATTATGGCGTTGTTAAACATTTTTCGTTAGATGTTTTGAACAAATTAGTATCTTGTGCACTTTATCTAGCCGTGTATCTAGGCGTAATTTAAAAAAAGTGTGAAACAAATTCAGTCAAAGCCTCCGAAAAACAGCGTTTTTGCCTGTACTTTGGCCATATCTAATGTACCTATAAATTGTAAAAGTAAAGAAAACGTTAAGATACCAGGCTTGCAAATGTTATTGGAGATTCTAAATAACTAACTTTTTTTTCACAAACTTGTAAGAGTTTTTCACAAGAAGTATACTCCTGGAACAAGTTTTATGAATGCGAAATCATGAATGACGACCTAGCGAAGCGGGCGCGAGTGATCAGCGGAATTTACCGACTGATAATCGACGGCTATGATGCTGTCTCTCTTTTTTCGCAGTCAAACATTACGTTGGATGAAACAACAAGCTTTTAGACCATGCTTGCGTCGAAGTTGCGCCGGCCACAGAGGGCCACCTTAACTAACATTTATACATACAGAATAGGCCATCAATCAATTGACTACAAATGTATACTTCTTCAGTAGGTACCTACTAGAGTACATTCTAAATAAAAGTGATGCTGCGCTTGCGCAGTTCCCGGCGCAGAGATGCTGGCATCGCAGCGCAGGCGCGAGGTGATCCCTCAGGTGCGCCCTCCGACTCCGCCCCCTTGTTTATTGCTTATTAGCGGGCACTGCGGCGGCACGTTTGAACTGGCGCTCTTTGTTCTCGCCGACAACCCCCCTCACCGTCGGCCGACACCCCGCGGCCGGTCACGACGCCCGCGCAGCACCGAGTATGCTACGCGAATCATAAATTCTTGCTATTTGACGTTAGCCCGCATCGGTGATATCGATCTTAGTTCAATGATATCAGAACGTAGGAAGGAAGTGCAATGGCGTTGTAAATTACAGTCATTATCATATATTATACAATGTTGCTACGTACGGTAGAGATGCCTATGTCCATATACATAAAAAATTAATTTGGTCTTACACACTATGCCACGCGACTAGTTTAAGTTAAAAGCAAATATTTATAAACGAACTGAAGAGTTTCAATCTATAATTCAATCAGCTGGGACTTGCAGATGGTGGTAACAAAAAGAAACCATTAAGATTTAATTTTACAGTAAATATATCTGTTGTTATTTTCTTCTAAAGTATAATATGTTAGAATTCGAGAAATAAAGATATTGGACGAATAGTGAAAGATTGGTAGGATCCCTCACAAAAGCAATAACTAATGATCTATCTATCTTCCTACTGGGTATGTGATAATTAATGATAATTAATCTGCGGTTTTCCATTATGTATTGTTGTCGATAGGTACAAAAAATAGAGTGTTGCATGTTAAACAGACGATGAGTGCAACTGTGTAGTGCAGATGTTTCGGCCGATGATCACCGGGCAATTATCACGCTTGCTCGCCTACATGTAACACTTACTGATTATGGAAATGCTCCACACAAAGTTGAATTAACCACTAATGAGCTGAAGTTTCCACAATTTGCACGGTTTGAATGTTATGATGTGTTTTACATACGAAATCTACAAAGGCTGTTTTCTTTCAATGTAGCTACTGTGGTAGGCTACACCGGTAGGTAAAGACTTTTTACTTGAGGGTGGTAGTACTAGGCAGGTGGTTATACAAAAACCACTGTCCTATGACTGTAACACGACTTCCTTTTTATCTGAAAAAAAACTCAAGTTCATTGTATGTTGGATTCGAACACACGTCTTTCGCTATGGCGTGAGACGTTACATATTACTTTTACTATATTCGCGCTAAAACCGATGTCAGATTATAATTGATTCTACTTCTTGCATAGTAATATCAAAAGCTTATTAAACTGTGTTCATTGCAATATATCAAACTTGATATGAGTTTATATGAGTTCTATGACACTTGTAGACTGCACTGCAAAAAATACATAATGACTCGTAATTTTACGATTATTTCCATTAAACTGGTTTAAACTCTATGATATAATGACAAAAATGGATTTCTAGAGCTATTAGATATAGCAAAAATAAATTGGTAACATCCTCTCAGGACTATACAGAAAGTAGAGAGTACTGTAAATGTAGAGCAACTTTATAGGTACTCATATCACTCTACTAAATTTTCAGAGATAGAGCGTAGCGTTTATTCGCTCAAAGAACAGCTCGATTGGGGAAGTACCTCCACCTTACAGAATACCGCATCGAAATAGCTTTATTTTGTGTAAAATTGTGTTCTTGCATGTGAGTAAGGTCGCCAGAGATCATAGGTTGGGGGAAAGGTCAGTAACGCGTGAGCGATGCTTCATGTGTTGCAAGCGTCCATATGGCTACGGAAACCGCTTAACATAAGGAGGGTCAACCGACTTAGTCGCATAAAAAATCTCCCCCATTTTTCAAACTTCCTAGTTCTTAACTTCTGAATGTTTCCTAATATTTTGGTTTAAAAATAAATCACATTTTCAGACTTTTCTTTATAATACTTTTTTTATCATAATGGTTACATCTATGGAAACTAATTTGTATGCATTCGCTAAGATCACAAATTCAATTTATTGATAAAAACAACTCAATAAATAAAAATATCAATAACAAATTTGATGCTCGAAAACTTCAAAATATCGCTGACCATACATGGGACACATGATGACATATATTCGGGTAGCTCATAGAGTGCTCTACTTCTGGACTTCCGATTGACACTCATTCTTGGGACAGCCTGTATTGCTAACATCATAAATAACAACTTTTGTTCTATGTCTTTTAATAATTCATCAGACTTTCATACAAAAATAAATATATTTAAATTCATCGGTCTAAGTGTTACGAACTCTACACATACGGGACAGGGACAGGTACAACAAAATAAAGAATTGAAATGTGTTAGATAGAACAACCAAATCTTGAAATTTTATATTTGGTAAATTTATTATGTATTGTAAAAAGACATAGAACAAAATTTGCTGTTTACTATGTTAGAAATACAATACATTCCTGCAATGTTGTTAGTGTTTTACCAATAACCCTGTTTTTCTATATAGTTATATAGAAAAATTGGATAATGGATCTTATAATGTTGTTTGATTGTCTGTATATAATTTGATTCAATGCACCAAATAAATAATACACACTTAAGACACACTTTAAGTTACCAAATCAAACTCTATGCGAGTGTCACAAACATTAAAAGCTTAGAGCATTATTTATGATATAAATTTTTCATCCAACAACGCCGTCAAAATTCTAGGAACGAGATCGATATCAGACTTTATTCAACAGTAAACGCATTAGGCACCTACGTAGAGCACGGGGCGTGGGTGATACATTCTTCGAATATCTATCCAACAAGAGCCTGACAACAGTTTGACGAAGGCCGACTCTTCGCGGCCGTCATCGAAAACGGCTGCATCACGCAAATTACGTATGCGATACACATCGCGATCAATGTTACACATGTCGGGAATCTAACACGAGAAAAATATCAGCGCACTATTATTGAGCTATGCGAAAGAATGGAGAAAGATGAGCCTCATTTCTTAGATTCGATTATGATGCCATACGTTTCATTGGATTTTGAATCTAAGTAGATGTGGTTTAAGTTAGTTTTAGTGTGTGCTAGATATGATTTGTGATGTAATGGTATGCAAGTGTATGAGATGCGGCAGATAGTGGCTGGGTGAGGCGTTCGCTAATGGGTGTGATAAGATCGTGCGACCACGCCTCGGCTGGGTCTTGCCGCCGCCGCCGCCGCCGCGCGGAGATGCTGAGCAGAGCTAAAATGTGATGCATTTTGTTCAATCCCTTTATATTATATCTCCTAATAATTCATCGAGTTACGCTGACCTAACTTTGTATATGATGTTGCTTACTGCAAAACACTCTCATCTAAGCCATAGGGTAAGTCCGGGGTAGTTGGCCATAGATTTTTCCATGCATGCAAAATAGGCATACTATAAAATAAAAAAAATATCCTGGGACATTCCTCACACACGGTCATCTGATCCCAAACTAAGCAGAGCTTGTACTATGGAAACCAGATAACTGATATAATACATATACTACTTTTTGTTTGTAAATACATACTTAACTTACATAATTACACCCAGACTCAGGACATACAGACATGTTCATGCACACAAATGCATTTCCTGTGTGGGAATCGAACCCACGACCTGCGGCGCGTAAGGTGAACCTTAACAAACTACGCCAACTGGTCCGTCAATCATCATAATCGTCATACTAATGTAAGTATGCCTATTTTGCAAGACCAATTTGGCAAATGTAAATCCAGCAAAACTCCGATTGAATGATTTGCATCGAGTTATGAATGAAATCATAGAAAAAAACAGTGCAGGAATAGTGGTACCGCTTAATGTTTTACTGCTCTGTTCATGCTGTGCCTTTTTATGGAATTTAAAAATATAATGTAATAGATTGATTGATTAATCTACATAGATACCTTATTATAGTTTATTAGGTTAAGGACAGTAGCAGATAGACGGTCCACGTTTCATGATCTGTGGCCACCGTGATCTATTAGATGGATGTTGCAATGTGTTACCGAAGTTGTACAAAGCCAACATTTCCTATAGATAAAGGATAAATAAGATGAAGATAAATACCTACTGAAGAAACTTAATAATCCAGATACTGCGTCGGGACTTTCAAAAGGCCCAAATTTTTCGTTATATGTACGTGTATTTTTGGTATTATTTTAATGAATTGACAATTGACACAGATATTTATACTGTCCCGTTTTTTAATATATTCAATAACGGCGTAGTAACTTCTAACCATTTTTGATTTCGAGCCACGAGGTTAATTCAAATTAGTATTGCAATTAATTCTAATCCTAACTTAATATGATAAATGCGAAAGTGAGTTTTTGCTTTGTTTGTAACGCCTTCACGCCTCAATTACTCAACGGGTGATCAAGAAATTTGGCATGCAGATAGCCTCTGGTGGAAAAAAAAAATGACATAGACTACTTTTTATCCCGGGAACGCGGGTGAAACCACAGGGGACAGCTAGTTTAATAATAAGTAACGAGGTACGTTATTTTTCATGAATTTTTCAGAAGTTGCATCGTGATTTAATTACATTTAATGGAACGCGGTATCATCGACACAGTACAACTCGATAATTGTTGCAAATTGCATTACCAAGATTTACGGACCGTGAATATTTTTTTAATCGGCCAAGTTTATTTCATACTCGATGTGTCTCGGTTATATGTGGTTCTTTGCTAAGTACAAAGGTATTGTGATGAATTTATCTTTGTTTAATTAAGTACTTAGTTTAATAAGTTTTGTTATGTCAATTAAACAAAAAAATACGAAGATATCGTATGTAGAAGTTCCGCGTAACGTCACGTTAGAGTACACTTTTTACTCGTACTCTAAATATTGGATCGCTTTATTCATTTAATTTGGATATCCAACAAACAATACACTTCACATTCTAATCAACAATAATCACAGTTTATACACCTAGTGCTTCTTCAATTACAGGACATCACAGAAAGCACAAACAGATAACACAGAAAAATACAATAATGACAAAAAGAAACAATTAAAAATTTAAAAAGTATTATTTTAAACATAGAATAGGTGCATTGAATTTTTTTTTACAGACAACGTATAAATATTTGCATTTAAGAATAGTCATCACTTGAATAAATATTATTAAAATTAAAATTAAAAATAATATAAAATATACAATTACTCAACTTTATATATAACTTTATCTATAACTATAACTATATCTTTGTCAATGTTTAATAATTTGATAAAGCAAAAAACACGTGTCTAATATTTTTTAATAATCTAACTGACAGACTCATTAGATTTTATTTTTTTAATATAGGAATCATCCCTATTGTAAATTAAAAGAATTTCAGGACTCTACCGTTGCAATGTAACAGACGTCAACAGCTACCCAACATTTGCAATAACCTTTCACATTGACAACTTTGTTACGTTTTATTACTTTTGTTTTATGTGCCACTTGGCCGTTACCAACGAACTTACAGCCAGTCAACCGAACTTTTTGATATTACTTAATAATTGAGTGGGGGGCCGAGGGCGACGGTATTAGGTAATAACCTAATGAATAATGTGATAGTATAATTGGAGCATCCGGAATATATATTCTAAATGTGATATTTTATTAACAGACCCGTTTGATGTGGCGCATCGCTCAGAATAACAGGACTCGTTGAATTATGGAGCTTTGACGGCATTATTGACTATATTATAATGTTTTTCACGAGGCTTTGTATGTGGGCAAGAGGCGAGACTAACGATATTTTATTTAGTTGTGAAATTAAGTCTTCAGTTTTATTAGCCTTTGGATATTAGACTGGATTCTTGCGGTACATTCTGTGGTAAAACTTGCGGGATAATAGTAAAGTTCATGATCTATATACAAAGTAGATTTGGTGTTCATTGCTTTAATTTATTAGTTACCTGAAGTTTCTTGCAAGTACATTACATTATAATATAGGTACGTACACCAGTACAATAATGTGGTGTTCCTCGTAAACTTTCTTAATTGGCGGGATATAATATTTCATTGACTTAAAGGAAGTAAAGTCGGTCTGAGGTGATTGTCGACCGATACCCGGCAGTATATCGACACAACAATGACGCTCAGATATCCGATAGGGTCGATGTTTGCGATAGAGCATGCCTCCGCAGGGCCTTAGGTAAAGCAACAAATTGTATAAAATAGCTAAAATTGTAACATTGTATCATATGGCAAAGACAAGAAGGTATGCATAAGTTTCTTAGTGATTGTACGAATGGGGTAGTCTTGTAATCGCCCGCTGGCATTGGTAGAGTTCTGTGTACCTAGGTGGAGGTTATGTTTTATATGGGTACATGATTTGTAATGATTCAAAACTTTTCTAATCCATCAATTCTTTAGGAATAAGAAAGAATAAACCTAAAAAACAATTCACAAAGGAGTTATTGAAATTGTCATTAGTGCAATCCGTAGTGACTTGTCACATTGCGCCGGCGCAGGGTATATGTGATAGGATCTAGGCGGGCCGTGACGTCGCACCTTTGCTGAAACTTATCGGCACATCTGGGTCCCTAATACCCGGTGGAGGCATTGTGAAGGAACCCAGAACCGGCTGATCCTTCGTCCCCATCCATCATAGAGCGCTAATTCCTCAAAACGAAGCCGCCCGAAGAAAACATTTAGGCGTATAACATCCCGAGCAGCCTGAAACACTGCCGACAGAAGGTAGAATACTATACTTCTGTCCCGTGGTTTTTATCGTGTTCCCGAGGAATATATTAATGTTTTTTTATCTATATAGGTATATGTGCCAATTAAGTTCCGTCTAAAATCCCTCCCGTAATTAAGTAAAAAAAAAAAAGAATTGTAGCATAAATTAAATTGTCGGGTAAAAATTATTCAAATATCTAAGGTATTTTAAGTAAAACGAGATTCTTGATTCTGATTGTAAAGAAATAAAGTTATAATTATTACAATTAATATGTGGCATTGGAAATCGAATGGCTGGAAATTATATAAACTCAATTAACTACCTTCTGTAATTGTACAAAGACATAAAGCGATTATTTGCATTGTATTTATCATCACATCACGCTAGCACCCACTTTTTCATCGCAGAATTCCAATTAACAAATGACATTCATTTGTAAAAAGTATAATTACTTTTTCTTTCAAAGTTCGTTCAACAAGGTGCGTAAATTCAAGGTACAATCAAGTTATTGAAAAAACTTAATCAGGAGGTAAGAGTCACGGAAAGGCCTTGTTTTCATTACTGGTCATGATAATTGTCAATTTATAGTTGGTACAAAACATATTATCAAGACTCTTTTCTATTATTCAGCGGTGTATGAAGTTATCCATCCATGCCAAAATTAATCTAAACTGGCATTAACATTGGCATTATGGACCCAACTATATTTTCATGCCTTTTGCGGTCGAGACCATGGGACCGTGGGGGTCCGAAGCTCGCCGTTTTGCTCGCACCTTGTCATCAAAATTGATCGAGACCTCCGGAGACCAGCGGGCGGGGAGCTTTTTCCGCCAACGCGTCAGCTTGGCTATCCAAAGAGGAAACGCTGCCAGCCTTCTGGGAAACCTGCCGTTAATCGGAAGCAGCGGCAGGCTTGAGGAAATTTTCTATATATAGATTGTATTTTGTACATATTTGTTGTAAATAAGGATATACTACGTTTGTAACTGGCATTATTTTATTAAACAAGAAAAACGACGATAGGAATGTTTTTCAACAATATCCAGCGTATCAAGCGCTAGGTTGAGCCAGAATTATATTCCGAAAAAGAAACAAAAAATATTAATAGATAATTATGAAAACGTATAAAAAGCGGGAATTTGTGTGCAGACAAATTGGCCACCAGCTCAGCATAATGCTGTGCACATTGCAGTCAGCGCACACAGTGCTGATTTTCAGCTGGCGCCAAAAACGCATAGAATTGCAGGTAAAAATACGAGGCGTGAATTTTGTGAAATTCTATTGGTATTTTATAGAGAGTTGATCTGACTATCGTGTATTATTTTTATAAGACGACTCTCAATGCTAGGCATTTGTGCTCAACCTTTTTGGCTACATCATTAATAATGCGGTCAAACATACTTACATACATACACATACATACATACATACATGCATACACATACATACATACACATACAAACAGCTCTGTATCTGTCATAGTTGATTAAAAAGTTAATGAGTGTCACTACTTTATTTTGTAGATATCATAATAAAATAAAATAAAATAATAAATAAAATACATTTAGCGTAAAAACAGAAAAACCACATAATTTAAGTTCTCATTAGATCAAAAGTAGATTGGCATTTCAGTACCCTTTCATAATAATCTATTGACATTCTCTTGACAGTTTTAATGAAAACTGTCAATTTAATGTGACACGGTACAAAAGTGATCAGCTACTTTTGACGCTGACTGTACAACTTACAATGAAGAGGATAACCACAAAATTCCTGCAACGTCGCATTGAACGCCATTGGTGTCACCTTATATTCAATCAGGCCAATAAAACAGCTGGTAGCTCGCTGGCACGGTTAGTTTTTATGTCTTCATACGCACATTTCTTTTTACGTCTCATTAAATATCCTAATTGCTTAGTTTATATCGTCATAAATAGTGTTTAATTAAGCAACTGATATATAACGTTAAGTTATTTTCTTCAATATATTTGTATGCTTAATGATCTTTGACACCTATGCAGGCTAAATGACCGAGCTTTTTATATGTGTTATCTTATTAGTTCACAAATATGGCTGATTGTATAGTCATATAAAACTCAAAGCCTTCTGAATCTGGATATAGTATTACTACAGTAATACTTCGCTGCCGATAGGATCGACTTCTGACACATGTGAATAATTGGTTAATTATTATTAAAGAAACGGCTAATCGAATTTTTTGAGACTTCAGGAAATTTCAGTATTAGCTTATGCATAGTTTGATGAAGAAGTTTCCCACACTGTTGTTACTTATTCTGTTTTTTCGGAAAACACATTTTCCTGATATAATTTACATTTGAATGTTGATGTCACTAGCGATAGTTGGTGTTGCTATAAAATAAAATCATGATTACATAAACACGCGTTTGATATACATTCTGTTCTGGCACATTCCGATTCGGGCTCGGGTTTTATGAGTGTTGCATCGCCACGTCGATCACGAACGCGTTCCTTGTACACAGAGTAGGTAGGCTTATATTTTTATATTTACACAAGCTAGCTGTCCCCTTTTATCTGCGTTCTCGTAATCACAAGTAGTCTCCTTCTCCATGTATAAAAACTATATGTATAGTCTATATCCGTGGCAAATTTCATCGCGATGGGTTCAGAGGTTTATTCGTGAAAAGGTAACAGACAGAGTTACTTTCACATTTATAATATTAGCAAAGATAGTGGGAATAGCTAATGCCCAGCGTGCTTTCTTATTCAAGTCCCGATTGAAATTATTCGAATGACGTATTTTCGAAATATCGTTTTTTGCGATGAAAAATATTCGAACTGGAATTTTTCGGATTATACTTTCGCACTAACGTATTTCGAACTCTTGAACATTCGAACTAGAGTATTTCGTCATAACATACATTCGACGTATTTCGAACTCATGAACAATCGCACTACAGTCAGTCGGTATATCGAATTTCCGATATACAGTCAAGTAAATCAATTGTTTTGATTCCTGTTATAGATTTCATAGTGCAATTTTGAGTAATTTAATTATCAGTCAAATCAAATTAACACTTTTTGTATAATCATCACAAAGCTTTATTATTTTTGTATGTTTTACTGCTTTCACAATACATGCAAATTTCAGTCGAAATTCCGATATACAGTCAAGTAAATCAATTGTTTTGATTCCTGTTATAGATTTCATAGTGCAATTTTGAGTAATTTAATTATCACTCAGATCAAATTAACACTTTTTGTATAATTATCACAAAGCTTTTTTATTTTTGTATGTTTTACTGCTTTCACAACACATGCCAATTTCAGTCGAAATTCGCTGTTCTTTAATTAGTTTAATATTATTTTTTTCTTATCCCATTCGCTAATCCGCTGTATAATTTTTGTTTCTAACCATGTGTGATGTATCTGAATTTTTTCAGTACTCTGTGATTGGCGAAATGCATCGTAATATGATCCGTATTAGTAACTAGAACAAAGCCATGGCAACAAAGTGTATGGAAATGCGGCACTTTGTCTCTAACTTTATTACAAGTAACACTCTAAGGAAACTTGAGAGGATGACCGCTATGTTACGTCGCTTGAGAATACATTATGGTAACAACATGCATTTGCGAAGTTAAATCTGTCGCCAAGCATTTTCAGTTTGTACCGGCAGTCGCACTTGAGATCCTGTTCTCCTATAATTTTGTCATAATGTGCTTACTCACTCTAAAATTATCCTAGGACATTCCTCACACACAGCTAACTGATCCAAAAAGCAGAGTTTGTACTATAGAAACCAGACTACTGATATACTACATGTACTACTTTTTGTTTGTAAATACATACGTAATATACATAATTACACCCAGACCCAGGATATACAGACATGTTCATGCACTCAAATGCATGTCCTGTGTGGGAATCGAACCCACGACCTGTGGGGCGATAGGTGGAATCTTAACCATAGTCTTAACGAACCGCGCCAGCTGGCCCGTCGAAATTGTCATTGAAATTGTACACATATCTGATGTAAACGGCTGTAAGAAAATTAGCTTCAAAAATAAGCCACTGAGAACCCTGCCGTTAATCGGAAGCAGTGGCAGGCTTGAGGAAATTTTCTATATATAGATTGTATTTTGTACATATTTGTTGTAAATAAAGCCACCATTATCATAACGTCCTGAGAGCATTTGGAAGTGTGTCAGGTAATATGTTATTTCATTTGGATATTTGTAATAAGATTTTGATTTTTCCCTTTATCAACTGTCAGCTAATGGGAAACTATTGCAAAATCCCTTACAGAACAAGTAACCCCCCATTCATATTATACTTACTAACTTACAGCTGACTTTTAACTTTCTGAGCTAAGGTTTATCCAGTGAGCAAGACCCGTGTCACTTCGTAATATGTGATGTGGTAAGGGTCTTGATTAAATAGTTATAGACAAGGGGTGCGAGGCAACTCTATTGCGCAGATGGCATGATCATTTTATTTGAGTTCACCCTTCAATTGAAATAATGCAAGAGAAACACTGAAGTTAATGTCATTTTTAACGAGCTCGCTTATAATTTAACTTTAAATTATTATTTTATAATAACAAGACTTTTTCTTTATAATAATAAAACTAACACTATATGTAGTATGAAAGTTAACTAGTTAAGTACCTATTTCTTGATAGTTTTTTTTAGGGGATTAACTTATTTTTAAACATGAAAATATAAATGATTTATTTTTAAAATAAAGGTGTTTTAAAATGTAGGTATTTCTAGATGCTTAAAGTGATAATAACAGTGATACTCCTTAACTTGTCACCCAGACACGAAACAGTTAATTTTACGCATCTGCACTCACTCATTTCACAATAATAAAATTGTTGTACACCAGAATCAGTTGCTTTATTTGTGGAAACTCTTCCTCAAACAAATGTTCATGAAAAATAAATTCTAAATACATGTCATAGAGTGAAATGTTGGCTAGCAGTTGTGGCATAGGGTATCGTGCATTTAAATCGGGGGGTTCCGTGATTGGGGTATCATAAGCTTGTGAGTGTATTTTCAAACAGACAGTGACACTGATATTCTTATAAATGATTGTCAGGGGTTCCGTGAACTTGTGTGTGTGGGTGGGTAAATCACCACGGAACAAGTTTACAAGTGTAATTGTCGTGGCGGGTGCTGGTAATTGATTTATTCCACGCTTGTACAGCTCCTACGCTACATGTCTATGTAACCCTGTGATTGCTTGAGGGGACTTGGACAAATTACGACGTAATATTTATAGGTCACTTACTATTCGTGTCTTTCTTTGTAGTAGAGTTGGGTTATTTGACAATGCCAAATTAATTGTTTAATCAATTGATTAAAGTTGTTGATCGCTAGACTTCATTGAGTGAATTTTTGGATTTCAAGATCAAATGCCTGATTGCTCAAAGCTGTAATTAGGCAAATCGATTTGAAGCTCAATCTAACATAAGGTTTCATTTACAAACATTTATTTTACATAATTGTTTGTTTATTAATTGATTTGAATAAATCGAACACATATGCCAATAAATTACGATGAAAATATATTTTTTTATTTGTGAAGGCAAGCAAGCGGTCTACTTGATGGAAAGTGACTATAATCGCCTACGGACATTAGATTAAGTGACATATATTAGACAATGTGTTACCAATTTTCACAAAGCCAATATCAATAACTTAAGTAGGTATAAGAAAAGGTTATTTAACCAGAATCAAAATAGAATGCGGCTATGTATATTAATCGTTATATTATTCAAAAATAAGCCCGACTTGAGAGCATATCCCTTTAACCGTATGAGCATCAATTTCGTTTATCAGCAATAAAAAGTACTCCCGTAACACATCACTAGGCACATTACATTTTGCCGATACGAGTAATATTCAGAGCTCGATATAGGCTTCATAAATATTTAATAGATATTTTCCCACAATGGGGTGGCCATTCACACCCGTTAACCCTCAAGAGCGCTGTAAAAACGGGACTGATCGGAATACCATAAATACCTACTATTACTCTCAACCCTCTGAGAGCTTACTAAGCAAAAGTAAAATTATTTTGTATTTTTACAAGTCCTTACTAATTTAATTTTGAGATATGGTGACAACTATTGAAGAGGTCTTCTTTAGATAGAAGAAAGATAGGTAGATAAAAGACATAAATCCATACTAATATGTATTATAATGGCGAAAGTAACTCTGTTTGTTACGCCTTCACGCCTCAACTACTCAACGAATAATCATGAAATTTGGCATGCAGATAGCCTATAATATGGAGAAGGATATAGGTGAGTTTTTATTCCGGGAACGCGGGTGAAACCGCGGGGAACAGCTAGTATGTAATTTGTTGTAAAATTTTCAAAGGGTAAATAAATTACGTAAAATCTGACATAATTAAATGATTCCGCCCTGCGATCTCACCCGCGTCCTATATATAAAAAATTACCTATGTTACTCTCCGGTACATTGCCTATCTTTGCGCAAAAACATATAGATTTGTTGCTCCGTTGCTGTGTGGAAGAAGGACAAACCAACAAACACACTTTCGCAATAATATTAGTAGTAGGGAGGTGCTATAACTTCAAAATAACTATTAGACCTGTCAAAGTAGTGAATGACGTTTGGATGGCATGTCATAATATTTGAGGTGTAGGTAGGTATGTGATTGCCTTGTCGATAAAACGCATGTTAAAATTTCAAGTTGTCAAGTTATATTTGTAAGGTGCCGCCTATAGCCTGTTAATTGACGCCCGCACAACAATTTGAGGTCACTACTGTCTATTCAAACGATATTTGCATGTACCATAGACATGCTTTTTTTTACTACCGTTTTAAGACACATATCTTTGCTACCATTCTGGTATATTATCGAATATCGATGTCAAACAGACACCGATATTCATATATATACTAAAAGGTGTATATCTATCTATACACCTTTTAGTTTATATGTCAAACTATTGTTAAATTGAATGCATATAACTATGTACAGTTTTATGGTATTTTATCCAACAGACACCCACGCCATTTCTATTAGAGTATCTAGTTTTAGTACAATTTTAAACCTCCAAATGGATTTTGATTAAGTTTTTATGTAGACATCGTTTTTAATATTATCTCTACGCTTCTTGTACCACTGTTATTTTTATTTCGTTTTTGTGCTGTAAATAAATATTTTTGGTTTATTATTAATCCATAACATTGATAGTAAATCTTTCTAAGATGTCAAGTTCAACTATTAGTTCAATTTTATTCTTTAGGTACCTAAATCCAAATGAGTAACGTAGCAATTGAGAAACTATTTCATTTTAATTGTAATACTCATTAACATATTTAAAAAAAAATAAGATAACCAAACGATCGACGTGTTGCCACCTTGACGTGGTGGGGGGGCTTGCGTGCCCCAATAAGGCCCCCTGAAGCTATACCGTAAGGGCTACCCATACCGGATAAGCTTGGGGCCAAGGGTCAGACAAAGAGCAACACCACCTACAACTAAAGTATATGTAATTAATAATAAGACATGTACCTAACTATAAATCAATGTAGGTATACTACCTTAAGTATCATAAATATATTGTATCAAATAGCATAATATTTATGACAATACACTCCCCAGGTCAAGCGTGTACTTGGCCTGGGATATCTAAAATAAAAACCAAACGATCGATGAAACTAAATTCACGTCACGAATTAATCGACCCCAGTAATTAGGTATTGTTAGGTATGTCCGCAACATACCTGAAGCCAGCACGTGTAGTTCCACCATTAGACAACACTATTCACGCCTCCAACTACTATCAATATAAAAGGCTCTAGTATGAAACGACATTAAGCGTACATCTTACTAATCAACTTTCGACTTTACCTACTTTATATAGGGTTAAAGTTTCGTTGGAAATGTGGTTCTTTTCAATTTTCCTCCAATCGAATTTGGCTGTAACATCAATCGAGTTCCCACATTTTCCGGGCGCACTTACACAATATCAATCAGGTTTTATTGGTGTTGTCGGGGCGGGTGCCGGGGGTCGGGGTGGCGGGCTGCGGGGTGGGGAGGGGAGGGTGGCTACAATTTGTATCAATAACCTGTCAATGGGCTCGCGGCCCGTAGGGACCTCTGCCCTGCAAACTCGATATTTGCGTCTGCCTGTGACCGCATGGATTTGATTAGAAATACATTACGATAGCCGTGTGAACTACCACTATTCCCAATGAAGATATAAAAATAAGCGGTGACACTTACAATAATGAACGTATTGTGGGTTTGATAAAGATATAGGAGCTATAAGTCTAGAATTGTAATGTGTCTAAAGGCTATAAACATCTATCTATCTTTACTTCTATATTTATCTATACTAATACTTATACTTACTAATTAATAAAGCGGAAGAGTTTTTTTGTTTGTTTGTTTTTTTATTTATTTAAACGGGCTAATCTCTCGAACTACCAATCGGATTCGAAAAATTCATTCACTAATAGGAAGCTACATTATCCCCGAGAGTTATAGGCTGATTTTTTATCACGGGAACGCGGGTGAAACCGCGCGAGACAGCTAGTTATAATATGAGTAATGAGGTAGATTTGGATATATTTAGGAGAAAATTCAGTGCAAAGTGTGTTCTGACTTGTTTAATTTTCATCTAGCAAAAAAACATGAACAAACACATAAAATGAATATGCTAATCGATGAGTAAAATAGCATTTAGCTCAATTGAGTAAGTTCTGAATTTGAATGGTGGGTTTGTAAAATTACCATAGCATTCGTGAAATAAAACATAACGAAAAAGGTACCATTTACAAAGTTCCCTCGTAACACTACATTATCTGCTATCAGTGGCGGTCGACAAAGTAAAATTGGGGACACCTTATTTCCTCGGCTGGTTTGCAAAACACGTTCACGCTTCCCACCTATCCCCACATCTCAACGCTTATAGATAGTATCTGTTACACCTATTAGGGACCCGTGCATACATCGGACTGAATTTAATTATTTTGGTTACATCACTGTGTATGCTCGTCGGTGTATTTCTGATGGTGTTGTAGAGCGAGCAATGTTGTCGTGGGAATGTGGAATGGTCGTTTTTTCAGGTGTCGTATAGAGGTGTAATGCGGGATCAGGTGGGCTCCGTCTTCACGCCGCCGCCGCCGATAACACGCTAATGCCCTCAACTTTGCACCGCAAGGGGAGGTGGCAGGGACGAGGGTATGGGGCAAATGGGAGGTGGAAACCATTCGTGGAGGAAAAACGGGAAGTCAGATTATTCGCGTTATTGAACGCGAATAACTTTATCGAGTTGCAATATGCGCTCAGCTTTTGTGAAGTATGGATTACTGGAACGGAATAATGTTAATAACTAGGTTTTATTATACCTAAGTATTGAAAATTCAAATTAAAAAGTATTTATTGTAATGTAAGCCCTGATAAAGCACTTATGAACGTTCACAAAATTACTCTACACAGGCTCCAAATACAACTTGAACTGAGAAGACTCCGGCAAGAATCTCAGCAAGTCATTTTTTTCTGGTTCATAGAATTTAATTAAAAACCCTAAACGACTTGTTAAAGTTTATCAATAAAGTGTTCCATAAATATTACTTAGTGAAAAAGACATCAACGCTATCGCATAAACATTAGAGGATTATCGAGCGAAATTTGTTTATAAATAGGCTTATTACAATCCCATTTAGTTATCAATTTATTAATCAATTTGTAAATGAATAGGTGCTCCCAATTCCAGTTATTTATAATAATAGTATAGTTGCATGTTACAGTCCCTTCATGGCAAAGTAAATGTTACTAGATATTAAAAAATAATTATTTACGCAACGATTTAAAGTTGGTAAATAAAATATCACGCATTATAAGTATATTGCGTCGGTAAATTTTCATTTTATAACATTTCTGTTAAAATAATAACTCAAACAGGTGAAATAAAATGTACATAAATATGAATAAATGAATTATGTGCGACCATTACCTACATGTTGCAAATATCGGTGTGCGAGTAAACGACGCGAATGAATACCTATAGCAATAAATAAAAACGTTCAATTCCATTAGCGCACCGTTCTGATAATGTGCCCACCTTAGCGATGAGGGCCCGTCGACCTACTCTTTATGCATTGTTTCAGTAACGCGCGCGTTTACGTTAATATTTCATAAACGCACGTTCTGCGTATTCCATGTAAACGTTGGACCTCCGATTTGTTCCGGTAGCGACTGCCAAGGTACGAGTACATATATCTGCGGTAATAAACGTGAATTTATTACGCTGTTACGTTTGCAGTTTTACTGAAATGTGGAGATGTGTGGCCACGGAACGGCAACATTAGCGCCGGCTGCTCCTCCCATGTCTTCTCACACTTGAGTATATTTGCTAACTTTATGTTAGGGCCTATATTATATGTAGTACATCAACCACCTTTGCAACATTTATGTAGGAAATTAAATAAGTTCTTTGTTAAAAATTTCATTTGTAATACAAGCTTTTTTGAGTGACTGTACTTGCATTGTCATCCAATAAACTAATGTATACCAAATATCAAGTCAATTCGACCACTGGAAGTGGGTGAAATTTGACATAGAAGATTCCACCTAGACAAACATACATTGCAAGGTAAATAAAAGCTTGCGTAAAATGAAAAACAGGGGTAAGTCTTTCTTTTGTGTTGTTCTTTGTTTTGTAACTAATTGGCTTTATGACTATACAAATTTCAAATTAAATTCAGAGATTTCCGCTTATCAACTAAAGATAGGTTCTTTGTGCCGCTTGCAGCCAAATATTCTGACTAGTTTGTCGGTCCGTCTAAATCCCGGTGAGAGGCTCTCCCAGCTGGCGCTTACCATTAGGTGCGGTTTCTACGCAAGCTCATTTCTTTTTTGGAAAGATGAGCTTTCGTTACTTTACCTTAATACACCACTACCTACTAATTATCAATTTTTGCTGAATTTAGACATCAATAATAAAAATCCATAAAATAAAAGTAATCGGCTAGGTATCGCAATACCTGCTCCATTAAGATTTCATTGTAACAATGCTATAGCAGACAAAGAAAACAACGTCTGTGTCGACGGCTCGACATGAAGGCTAAGGAGTGCGAATGTTCACGAGTGGAAGAAACTGGATATAAACATTCCGAGCACGTCGCTGAGGCCCGGGATCCGCAGTTAAAAGGGGATTATGCGCCGAGTGGCCAATAACGCGGCATTACGTGCGATACGCCCCGCACTGGCCAAGGAGCGCCGCCGTTAATCCACTCCAAATAACCTTTTGTTTTTCAACTAACTAAAATGGCTTATGTAATAACCCCAATACTAGGTAGGTATACCTGAAACAAATGTCTGCTTAGTTCTGCTTATCATCGAGTTAGATTCTCATTCAGAAACAACTCTTTAGGTTGTCTCTGGCAATAACAAGGCATTTATAGGTTAAATATTGCTCATTCTGCATTCGTTGATTACAAAGACCGAGATTATGTTAATTTTGATGAACTTAGTTAATTGATAGCTAATGGGAGCTACTTGCTGCTTGTTCAATACATTATCCTCTAGATATCTCTTATCTTGGAACTTTATACGGTTACCCTTAAGTTTGAAGCAATCCCCAACATCAATCTATATTCAATTAGTCCAAGAACACCACTCACTAAAACGAAATGAAATATTCAGTCACACGTTAAATTCAATCAGACTTGATCAAAATTGGAGCGTCATTCGAACAATAACTACGATTGGAAACAGTTTTACAAGCAATAAATTGTTGCGGGTCGCGTCACTGGGCTACAACATTTATTAGCTACAATCCAGATTAGATTAGCGTTGCATCCCTAACCCTAGAGGCGGCCGGTGCCCTCGGGACGTGAAATTTGTCCCAGTAATGTGGCCACGCGCCGAACTAATTCGATGGAGTCCGGACCCTTCCTATGTGACTCGAATGTCGCCTCGACACTGTTTCATTTTAATTGAATAGTTGGCGTGGGGTGACGCCGTTGTTTTCCTAAAGATAACTTTATGGCCGCTTTGCATAATTGCCACCCGTGCTCTCTAATTTGTTACCATTTCGCAATCTGTCACACTTTACTAGCATGTATCATGGTACAAAAGATTTATTAAAAATGTGTTATCTTATACTTACCCGATTGATTCTTACGCATAATCTGTTAGAATAAAATAAAACAAAGAATTAAACAAAAAAAAAAAATTTTTGCCCTTCAGTGTAACAACTGCATGCTATCCAAGAGATGCTAATAGAAGAAGAGCTAGACCAACTGTTAGATGGAGATATGAACTCTACAAATACTATGCACTACGATGCACTATGACACAGATCAGCAATATAAACAAAAAATTTTGGAGGAAGAAGGGGGATGCTTTTGCCCACCAGGGATGATTTGTAAAATAAAAAATGTATTAGGCTTTTAAATAATAAATAAATAAACCCTTACTATTTTCATCAAAATTTATCGAGGCCTCCGGAGACCAGCGGGCGGGGAGCTTTTTCCGCCAATGTATCAGCTTGGCTATCCAAAGAGGAAACGCTGCCAGCCTTCTGGGAACCTTGCCGTTAATCGGAAGCAGTGGCAGACTTCAGGAATTTTTCTATATATAGATTGTAATTTGTACATAGGTATTTATTGTAAATAAAGAGTTACTGTTAATAAGCCCTGAAGTACCTACAACAAAACCTCAAAAATATTAAATGAATCAAAATAAATTACAAAATTAAATATAGGCACTATTATATTTGACTACATGGTGTTACTTTTCCAAGCATTGTACGTGTAAAACTCAATGTAAAAGCTCTGTACGATCTGATTCTGGAGCGCTTAACTTCCCGTCCGCCCGCCCTGCCCCGCCGCTGCTAGCTACGCTCGAAGCGCGCAGTACGTAACCCTTACCGCCATCTAACGGCATTCTAACAAACAACAATGGCTACTGTGTACTCACCGCCTATAGGTATTCAACTTTTTTATATACGTTATACGAATTATAATTTTTTTATTAATAAAATATGGATAATTCCTTATTGGTGTGATTCCATGAGAAAAAGAAAAAATAACCCTAATTAGGTATAATTATTTTAGTTCTTCCAGAGTTCTTCTATTTTTTTTCTGGTTTATTAATTCAAAAAGAAGTTAATCCAGATTGAATTTGCACTGGATTCTTCTACGCAAAAGTGTTGGGTACACGCTCCGAACAATTCGACGAGGATTTGTCAAGAAATATCAAGAGATTTTCGGTGTTCGTTAGCTTTACAAAGCAGGAACACAGAGGAAAACTATCCGTAATCCATGTACCGATGGGCGAGATATCAAGATAAGCTAGAAGTGAAATATCTATGGATTTTGCGCTTTTGCTACTATTTAAAATTTCTGGTTTTATTTTGTAAGAATTTTCATTAGGTGCTCCATTAGGTATTTATAATTATTTACTTGTATGTTTTTCCTTACCTTTCGTCGCTAAAATAATATCGATATCGTCGGTTATTAAAAGTAGAGGGTGGAATAAGTTACCGAGGTTCTATGATAGCTGAGAATAGGATAGTTAGTTAAAGATAAGAACTATGGCAAAACTAATTATACTTTTGAAGGTGCACAGTTGTACAATAAATAACATTAAATCATAAAAAATGAAAACTAATTTAATGTGTTCAAAAGTAAACTTTCGCAATATGTTTCAGAAAAATACTTATGGACAAAAAATATGTGGAATGCATTAAATGAGTATGTACAAAACAAACGTTATAGAAGAATGACAAATTGTTAAAAATATCTCACTTATTAGCTCATATTGTTCTCAAGTAAGTGACTATGTAGTCTTTTTTGAGAATCTTTAAACCTAAGATACGAGTATATTAGATAGATTAGATATACATTTTGTTAGATACATACATAATCATTATATTAATACGTGAAGAGAATCTTTGGATCCTTTTTTAGACTATTGCGCGCAAGGAGGATTGTATTGTGAAAATGTTTATATGGAGAAGAAGTGAAGAAATTAAATATTTTTATTTAATAATGCATTAGAAATAAAAAAATAAATTAAAAAAATCATTACACACACTAGGTACCATGCGATTGACACACACACATATCACATATGAAGAGAATTAATTCAAACTAAAAAAAAATGGTCGTAAGTATTTGCGACCACTACGAGACCACAAGTATGAATAGATATACCTACTCGTACATCCTGGTTGAGTTTACTGGAATGAGTCGTACGTAGAATGCACGTACTAGAATGGCCTACAAGAATCACTTTCTGCCTACACTGTACTATTGGATAAAGCTTACTGCCTGTAATAAATATGGGGTTCTTTACCTGTTCTAATATTAATGACCCTTTTTTAGATACTTTCAATAACTAATAAATCTTTAGGTATATTGTTTAATAAAGTCAAATAAATGTTAAAACTTTATGCCGATAGGTTGTGGCCTCATATTCCTAACAGCTCGGTAATGGGCTTGTGTAGTAATCAAACCGCCTTGATGATCATTACCACCACTGAATCCCGGCTCCAGCAACGTCAGCTGTTCTATTTTAGGCTACTTTCTGCGCTTCCCGAACTTCTGACAAAGTTTTTACAAAAAAAACTAAAATAGACTATTCACCACCATTATTTTCCTCATCTAGATCTTCATTGACCGAGCGAGGGAAGCGTCTCCGTTTCAGCTTGGGCAAAAATGCTTTCGTATATCCAGATGTCCGCAGCATGTCCGGCTGTTCTCCTCTGCAGGTCGCATTTCTCAACCGATTCTCATGATATATTGTGAGCAGGTGCGGAGTACAGGTTATTTTTATACGACTAAGTCGGTAAACAATCATACGGCCTGCCTGTTTCTCAATAAGGGTGTGAAGAAATTTCTGCAGGATCGGCAATGCACGAATGATAACGTTGCAAGTGTTGCAAACGTCTATATTCAGGTAACCGCTTCCCATCAGCCGAGCCGTAGGTATATACTTGTTTGCTACCTTTGTTGTTTTAAAAAAGAAAAGTAGCTAGGTATCTATTTATATTTGGTGGTTGTTAGGATTACCAAAATGGAATAAAGAACAAAAGTATGTTAACAAACATTTAATTTTTTATTCTTTAGCAATATATTATTTATAATAACTATAATTTAACTACAAATTAACTATGTAGGTACATCTATTGTGTCTGTTCGAGTGTTGTAATAGACACTGATAGTAAATATAGTTTCTACAGTATTCATACATCTACCTATTCATACTAAACACCTATGTTTTCTAAAACAATTTAGTTTTCTGTTGTATTGCACATTTTTATCAAAACAAGTTGAAATCGGCCACGACACTAAACATTTAAGCCAAAATATACTCATTTAGGAATATTTTTATATGGGTCATTCTTTATAAACTTCTTTTATTAAACTTCAACAAGGAACATTTAATTTTACCCCAGTAATATGAATATAAAAGAAATACAAAATAAAGAGATATTGGTAATATAGTCTTCAAATGACGTCTTTCAATGCAGTTAATACTATTTTCCTAAACCTATTTATTTATAACATGAATTTTGCGGAAACCATTACTACGAGACAAAACTATTAGGAACATATTACAATAATTACAGAATTTTAAAGTACAATTATACCTATATAATTAAATAGTATTTTACAATATGATACAGATTTGAATATGTACTGACTGTCTGATAGTCACATATTTTCACGAATAATATCCTTTTAATTTAATTTTTGTATTGTTTTTGTAGGTCACTTTCACATAAAAACTATAGTTTTATTAAGTTCACTTTCCGTTACCGACTCATGGAAATAAGAGCTGACGCACTTCGAAATCCATTTTCTATTTACCGAGAGAACGTTCCATTTATAGATTCTCATACAATATCGCATATTATTAGAGGGAGATCTCAGTGAGGTTGTTATTTTTCCTTGTATCACTAAGTGGGGCTGTGCGGTGGATGCGGTGTATGCGGCGCGTGCGGCGGGTGCGGCGGCAGTGGCATCGGGTGCGGGCTCGCGTCCCGCAGCGAGTCCGGGGACGAGCCGGGCGACGCGCGCCGCGCCGGGTACGGGGAGAACCGGTGCTGTGCCAGCGCTGCACTTCCCACCGGTAGCCCGCCCGGGTACACCGGCCTCGGCAGCTGCAGCCCCGACCCAGACGCCGCTAGGTGCTGCTGCGCCAGCAGTTGAGGCGCCAAGCACGCCCACTGCCCCCATAGAGCCGCAGCGGGAACTCCATACAGAGGATACGCCGCTCGTAGGAACAGTTGCGAACGAGCCGCAAGGATCGCCTTCTCCTCCAACGTCAGATTGTTATTGTGTTGGTCGAGATCGAACGGTCGAAGCGGCGAACGCAAGTAATGCTGCTCCGCTAACATTGATTCCATAGTCTCCCTGAAACAGCAGAAAATCACAATTTAACATCTTTGGCTCGATCGGAGCTAATATCATATTAGCCTGAAGATAAATAATAATGATTGTATGATCGTATCTACCTATGATTTGCAGCGCTGAAGCGCGCGTCATCGGGGAAGACTGATGTTCTTTCGTGCTCTCCCGTGATATAGAATCTCGACAAACAAGCAAATTTAAAATAAATCATGTGTTAGAGTAAATAGTGGTGGCGATGGAAAGCAACTTATAACGGGTGAGTTTTGCGAAGCAAGTGTCAGAGAAATGGATGGATTATAAATTACACGGATGCGAAATTTAAATCGAGTTACGGCTTTAATTAAATCCATTCCATCGGCTTAGCAGTAATAAATATAGAGACATAATAAGTAAGTGTGTGGAGTACCTATCAATCAGCGTCGGATAGTCAGCGGTGTTTGTTTCTGAGAGAGCGTACCCAATGCACGATTAGAGAATTGTAACCGAATTCTGTCATACGCGTAATGAGACATAATGAATGCCCCGGAATGATATACGACCGTCGCTGCACGTACTTAACTAATTATTATTCGTCATGGCAATACAAAATAACTGTTTCAACAGTGATTTCTTTTGCGTGTTTCACTGCATAGTAGACAGCTACAAATCATCGGTCAGTATCTATTGCAGTAACGTAACGGATATACATATGTATTTACAAAGCGAACGAATCAAAACACTATTATGATAGTTACCTTTCGAATTCAGTGAGACGTGAAGAGTCCCGGAATCCCTTTGCGAATGGATTACTATCGATTTTCAATTTCGTGATCTGCAACAAAATAAATACTTACAGAAACTACACATTTTACAATAAAAATGAGTGAATGAGTAGGTGTTGCCTACTGTTATCTTGCGAAATAAAATTTATTATTATTATTTATTATTATTACTGTTTATATAAATAATGTAATCAATTAGCGGTGGTTAACATGGAAGGTAATGTTGGTCAAGTTCAATTAGACGAATATGGTTGTAAGAAGGACGGCGTCTATCATAAAGTTATGTTCACATTACGAGAGATAACACCCCCTTGCACCAGATTATCCTTTAACTGTTGGTACAATATTGAGTGTATGTATCTCATTATGAACGGAGCTCGGAGAGATCGGAGCGGGCGCGGGCACCACCCGCCGGGAGCAGCGCACACCAACTAATAAGGTTAACTTATTGACGACATTCCACATCAGTTTATCACTTTAGTTGACTACTACGATATTACAATTGCGCCATTTAAATGCGAAACACAATTTAAAAATATATTATTCGAACAAATTTAAATATGCTCATGTACCTACTTAATTTAAATAAAAAGCTTACTATTTAAGAACTCATAAGGTTTTTATGAATCTACCTAACCTAACTCTAACGTTAATGTGTAGGTACTTGCAGAGTGGTTTGGTCAGTATTAAATCAATTATTAAATTACGTGCTCTACCGATAACTCAATATCTAACGGGTGAATTTTAACACAACTCTATGTTTATAACCTACCTAGGTACCTACTCAGTGGATATACTTCTCGCAGCTAAGTTTTTTAAGTCATTGTAGATTTGGTCGTGTTATTGAAAATTTGGTTACCTACCCAAATACCGTTAGATCAACAAAATTATACAAAGATGCGTGAATACTGCTGGTCAATACAAATGTTAATAAGTATTTCAAAATACATAATCACAAGCTAATTTGAGGTCAATTTTTACTGAGAAATACAATGAGTTAAGTCGATGTACCCATAAAGCAAATGTTTGATTTAAGTGCGAGGCGAGGTGTTAAAAAATGTGTTTGGCAGAGCAGAGGCAGCGTCGATGAAAAATCGCCCCCTCGCTGAGTGGCGGCGCTCCCGCTGCGGCTCCACACAATTTGTGAATAATATTTACGATAAAACCTTTCATGGAAACCAGTCATCATTTAAATAGTGCTCCTTCGCCTAATATCCCAGTGGATTAAACCAATATAGGGACTAATTTTAGCATAACCCTGGCAGTTTTACGACAACGATGTGAGAAAAAAATGATTTTTTTTTTCTACCGATTCGCAATAAACAAGTCATCGAGATACTTCTTGAATGTGATGTAGAATGAGTGGTATGTAGTGGTGTCGTGTCAGTCTTTCAGCGTGTCCAGTCGGCGACGGTAATTACCTGGTGATTGAGCCGGCTCTACCGCGCCGAGCTGATCTGCTCTACCTGCCGCGCCTACGCATCCGTTAATTGCACATTGTTCTGACAAGTTCGCACTAACCACGTATTTTAGGACGCTCTACCCAATCATATAAAAATAAGATTAGCGTGAGTAAATTATTGCAAATCTATGGTATTTCAATGATATTATTACGAACACATTTTTATTTCAGTTTGAATGCTAGTTGACAAAAAGAATCAACCGAAAAAATCAGTAAGATATCTAACATAGAGTTAAAAAAAAATAGATAAAATATCCAACATTTTATTTTCAGACATTCCATTGTTGCGACAATTAACTTTCTAATTATTGTTAAATTATATTTATGTTTTTGTTTGATGCGGTTCATCAAATAGTCGTTAATCTACGAAACTTCTTGATAAATGTGTCGGGTCAAATTGTTCCGCATCAAAGAAAATACCTAATAAACATTACAAAATATTGACCGCCACGTGTCAAGTGTTCGGTTTTGTCGTGAGTAATTTCTACAAGCAGCATGTCACTGTGAGACTAATGATTTCAAAAATAGTTACAAGGAAACTAGACAAAGAACATTTGTCGCTACTCGTGGCCCATTTAACATATCTCGTCTATAAATATGTATGTTAATATTTAAGATAAAAAGTGGTGTCACAACCGACGATAGAGAATGAATGAGTGCATTGTCAGCTTTCCAGCATGAATTACAGTTTCGTATTTGGTGAGACAGAATGTGGCCCGCGTGCACGACACGCTGAATAACGGTGCGAGGCCGAGAGGATATTCAGTGACACCGGTCGCTGGAAGGATTCACTAGGGCCCCTCGCCCCTTGCTTGGAGGCAGGGCTGCGGGTGTGGCACGGAGGGGCTCCGTGTCGAGGGTCACAGCATGTTGCGGCAGCTACTTACGCTTGCACACCCACCTGGCAAGCGCCATTGACTACAATGGCCGAGCACTCTCGTCGCGCCTGCGCCTGACGTAATGAGTGCGCCTACAATGCGAGTAGTAGCAGGACTGACAATATTGACGTATCATAATATATTATGTATGCATGCCTCGCTGTCGGACCGCCCATTATTGTTTTCAATGCTTCATATTTGTTTAGAGAATTCAGTTTACGTAAACGAAACCGAGCGTCATAGCCGCCACGCCACGCATGCTCCTTGCCTTGACAATAACTCGGAATTCAATTATACGACACTACACAAAATATATTATCGGCGAGAGAGAATACTACGGAATAATGAATGAGACGCTTTCTCGCTACTGACGTTTATTAGATTTAGTACAAACATAAGAACGAGGCGTGTCAAAACAACCTAATTTAAGTATCAACAAACGTTCGCCTTGGGCGGCGGCGGCGCGCTCCCGTTCACTGACAACATTAAAGGCGCCATAATGACATTATTCCCGGGCGGGAAACAAAAAAAACTCACAAAAAGGCGTCAAGGAGGAAAGATGAGAGCCGCGCTACTACCGCCGCCCGCGCACCCGCGCCTGCAAACGACGCTCTAATTATTGGGGTGGTGATGTATTGTTTATGGAAGTATCAGTCGCATTCTAAGGTATTCATACCATTTGGATGTCTGACTCGTTTACAGTTGTTTTGCACGTGCACTCGATAATATCGGGGAGTACATTTTAATGAAGATATGACTAGAATTTATGATTTCAGCAAGCAACTGCTCTAATATATTTATTACGTTGTAAAGTATACTTTACCTACCAGCTTACGGATGTTTGACCACCGTTTTGTAAGCGCTTATATTATACATATAGTGTTACTTACAACTTGAATAGAATATATTTAACAAAAATTCAGCATCTACAAATTATTCGCATTCGTATATCCTAATACCAATGAATTAGTACTAATTACTTATAATTTTACGTAAATAATAGTGCAATCGCTGTATTAAAACGTATACACAATAAAACTATCTCGTAAACGAGTACTCAATTTGAATAGTCGAGCGGGACACGACAGGAACATTGTGAAGAATAAATAAATGTCACGTTAGCGTGCGCCCGAGCTCCTTTCTGGCTACATATCTCATTGATTGATGCAGTGCAGCGACGAACGATGACTGCGCCACACTCACCGATCTGCTACTGATATATGAGTAGGTTCACTCACCAACACAGTCACACTAATCAACTGTCAAAATATGAGGTCGATAGAAGTCTACCTATAAACGTAAATATAAAAAATAATACTACGTTAGTATTATTTATACTTACGCTATAACCTGCTTAACCTACATCTGTAATCTTATTGTGCTATTTATAATCTAAGATCGAAGTAAACGGTTTCAAGGACATGGTATGTGACGTTATATTTAGCTGCAAGTTTATGGAGGACAATTTTGATTTTTGATATCATTAATAGTAATTTTTCATAAGAGAAATAACGGAACAGACTAAAAAAACCTGGCAAGTGCGAGACGGATTCGCACACGGAGGGTTAGGTTTCTTGTATGGGGAGGTATATTTATTTTTTATTATTTGTTGTCATAGCGGTAATAAAATTAATAGAATACATATTCTGGCCAAATTTGAACTGTCTACCTACCTATAACAGTTCATGAGATAGGTACAGCCCACTGACGGAACGGACGCCCTTTGGGTACGGAACCCTAAAAAGAGTATGTAACTTATTAATTTTGCGTTATGATATATTATTAAAAACTGATGTCAGCAGACCGTTGGAGGTGAACTTTTTTTTTATGTAATTACTATTGATATGCTTGTGGTCAAACAAGCTCACTATGACGTGATGATGTGGCCGAAGTAACTTGGCTTATTTTTTTGGAAAAAGCAAGAAAATTGCTATTTACACTGAGTACGAAATTAATTTTTAACTTATGGGAATTATACGATTTCATTCGGGATTTCGACTTCGAATCTTAGTTTGTTCGGTGTTTCTTAGAACTTGGCTTAACACGCTACCGTATGTCTACATTTATTGTTAACCTCATCTCATAACCTGTTTATGAAAGTAATAATTGCATAAATCCTGGTTGATTGCTTCGTGCATAAAACGGACTGTCAGAAAGCAGAGAATTTCGCTGTAAATTTGGGACGACCTACAGCTGCGAGCCGAAACGATACTTTCCAGAAAAGCGATACTTTAAACAATAATTTGCAAATACTCTGAAATTATGAACACCGCCTAGCATGTGGCATCGACAAGTACAACTACCCTATAATGTGATAATGCTGATATATAGATAGATATCTTTGCTTCGAGTAAGCTATTGTTTTGGAAAACTAGCTAAGAAGTCTAACTATTGTTGGGAATTAAGAAATAATAACTTTACTAAGAAGTATTAGGTATGTGTTTGAAACTATGTAACAGTAAATAATTTCCATTTGTTACAAAGCTGCTTGTTGGCACAAATATTCCAATAAAAACATTTATATTTGTTACATTCCAACAAAATTTATAATTAATAATAGTAACAAAACTCATTAACATTTTATCATATCAAAAGCCAGGCTCTTCGTCCAATACATCGATAAGTTGCAAGCTTTCACTTATAGTGCCCACGGACAGCACGAAGGATATTGCGTGTAGGTCAAATAAGTCATCGGCTACTTGTGATACTATTTTAATAAGAATTCTGCACATCCACATTTCAACTATCCGCAGCTTGTAGGTAGGTACTATTATTTACTCCGGGCTTTTTATTATTCTACCTGATATGAGGTTCTTTCTTTGTGAGTTTCATTTCTATAATTCCTGTTTTAGTTGCGCTGCCGATCTAGTGATTCTGTGTTGAGGCGCGTGAAGAGCTCCTTTAGAGGTCCCACGGATAGTATGAGGTCCACCTTACACTCGTGCCCGTAGTTACGGCTGTACACTCGGAAAATGAGCGAGTAGGCAATTTGCCACATTTCAATGCCTCCTGAATATTATTATTATAGCAAGGTGAGAAATAAATATTAGTTTAACCACTTTCTTAAACATATATATCTTCAATTTGGCATCCCAAATTGAATTTGGGGTAAATTTCAGTGATGCCAAATTGAAGTTATATTTTTTTACGAAATGAACTACCGAACTAAAAAGGATGCATCGAGAAAAGAGAGTGGAACTTCCTTATAAAATGTATCTATACTATGTTATTTATTTATTTTTATACAGGGTGATTTTGAATTACTTAGCTATTTTAAAGGAGTCACTCATTAATAAGAAATAAAAAATACATGTTTTGTTTTTAGATATAATTTTTATAGAAAAAAATAAAGTTATGACGATCCAAAGTTTTCTCAAAATTACCGAAATCGTTGGTCGTACCGCGCGCCAATACGCTACGTCACATAGCTGTCAACAACCGAGAATGTTAGATACTGCCTATGTATACGAAAACACGAACACCAACCAAATTAAATATTCTATACATTACTCTCGGTATTCTTACCCGTTTAAAATTTATAAAATGAAGTTACAAAAATACAGTAACTCACTTTTTTTATTAACTCAATTACAAACATACTCATCGTATCACAATTCTAACTTAAGCATCGTTGTAACACTTTAAAACTTTAGGGCCAACTTAAGGCTAATTTAAAATCACATTGAACTGAATATTGCAGTTTATTGACAACTTAAACCACAGAGCGCACAGTTGGGTGGGGTGGCGGGCGCCACGCGGCATCGTGTGTGAGTCAGAAGCCCTCCATTGATCAAACTGATAGTGTACTCCAGAGAGTTCCATAATTATTCAATTAAATTTAAAAATGTTTTGTATCACCCAGAAACGACTGTTGATCTTCTAAAACGTTGCCCTAGCAACCAGTAACCAGAGAATACCTGCGTGCGCAACTCAAAATATTTTTTTTCATAATCAGAAATTATTTCCAATAGGTTGACATGAAGTATTAAGCTGAACGCACACCTAAACACGTTGTAGCAATTTTGTTTGTATTCTTTGTATGAAATTAAAAGAAAAGGGAAGAGGTTTCGTATAAGGACGCTTCCACACGTCAGACAATCGGTAGTACAATTGACATTCCGATTTGAGGCCTTTAGAGCGGCTTTGTAAGACGAGTGCTTTGTTAGTAAAGAATTCGAATGAGAAGAACATTTGAATGTCAAGTTTTCTTCTCTTTCCGACATAAAGTCGGCCGGCGATTGTATGATGCGTGCGGGCTGCCTAATGTATTGTTAATAATTAAGGAAAGATAAGTTTCCTCCTTAGTGAAAATGAAAAATAGAATTTATTTTAGAAGATTTTAATGAATGACAGATTCGATTAAATGACAGTTTTTATTAATCAAAATACTCGAAATGTAAACAACATTATGAAGAGTTTATTCCTGATATTACTTAATTTTGTGAATGGAAAATGGAAAAATAATATGGTGAAATTTTAGTAGGTATTAAACACAATTTCCACCTAGTGCGCGTTACGAAAGAATTCACGTATTTCCGCAGCATATTTCAATGTTCCGGTGACGTCTACCAGCTGAAGTTCAAGGTCATCTACTTGTTAACGTTCTCCAGCAATGTGGAGTATTTAGGATATTCTTACGACAACATTATGAAAAAAAAAGGTTCTTTTTTTTTGCACGGATGTGTTCTATTAGTGATTCTGATCCGAGGGAAAAAAAATAGCCAAGTAATCCATAATCACCCGGTATATTGTTGAAATTTATACAAAATTCAGTTAACTAACAAATGTTTAGTTTTTCTGTAGCGCACCCGCAGACGCAATAAATTCTCTCGGGCCTCACACGACGGCTCTGCGTGACGTCACACCTCGAGTGATCGATGGCGAGGGAGAGCGAGACCATACGATCACTTCAAATACAAAAACTTTGAAGAGAAACAGAGATGTAAGATCAATAAATAATTTCATCTTAAATTATTTTAAATCCACATTTAAGCAAGTACGTTGACTCCTTGTATTTTGACTTATGTTAGTTTCGTGTTAACGAGTAAAGTACTTTTATTTATTGATTTGTGGGGGTTAGCAATAGTAAATTAAAACAATAATAATACTTATCAGTAACGCTAAATGGAATTATATGCACAGTTATGTTAAAGCAAAAAAAAATTGGAGGTATAATTTATTTTTTCACTTTTACGTCCTTTTAATTTTTGTGGTATTATTACAAAATTATGAAAAATGTTTTACTGAATTGAACTTATATGTATAATTAAAGGGTTTGGTTTTACATTCTTCACACATTTATGGATGTTAATAATATTTTAATCCATGAATAGAATGGAATGACGGGCACTTGCAGTGACGTTGCGTTTTCTTTTTATTTTCTTAAAATAGTTTTTTTTTAATAATTCTGTGGCGTTTATCCAATAAAAAATAAATTCAGAGAAATTAATTCGTATCGTGACTTTTTAAGTCTAGAAGAGTCCGTGACAACTTTTAGAAGGACTTCCAGCAATTTACTAAAACCTGAATTGTACGGAGGGTAAAAACTTAAACTTACTAAAACTTAAAACTCGACACTGGCAAGAATACCCAAGTCCTTGAACAAAAAGGATTAACGTAAATTAATTTCTCAGAAATAGATGCGGACAGTATCACACGCACGTAAGTATGTAGTAAGCAAAGCTTTCTCAATTTGAGAACTATAGAGAGACTCTCAAATTGAGAGCTAGTTCAGTCTGTTCGGGTGCACTAGAGTGGCTCAAGTGTACCGGAACAGACCGATAGGGTACTTGGCGACAAATTAAAGGTATCTTGTAAATTAAAATTTGTAAAAAAATGTTCTAAAACATCAATCAAGTGTGATCAATGACCATTAAAGCTGAGAACCTTTGTTGAAACGCTTCGATGCGCGAACGCAAGGCTCGTAATATTTTTTTAGGAACTAATAAAATGATCGCGTTCAAACGAGTTATTATAAGTCAACAAAACGTTAAAGGATCGCATCGCATTGAAATGAATGAATCGATTATTGTTGAAGAAAAAGAAGAGCGGGTGAGAGGGGGAGGTGCGCGGGAGCGGGAGCGGGAGGGACACCTCGTGACATCTGACCGCAGCCATTTTGGCCCGTGAAATATGTTTATTTGTCATGGCTGCTCTTTGTTATTGAAATTGTGTTTGCCTTTACTCCTTCATTATATTGTTCGATTATACTCGCGTAGAACTCGTTTGTGGATGTTCAGTGTTAGAATAGCATCGGAGATTTTAGAATATTGATTGTTGATACTGAGAAATGAGATATAAATTTCAATTAAGCGTCTATTGAGAGTGTTTGCGTCTACATGTGACTGAGCAGGCGCAGTTATTTTAGTGATTATCTCTTCGAGCCGCGTAATAGTGTGAGGTAGCATGACTAACACGACCAGTGACACGATTTCTCTAATCGTTTTATTTCATTTATAACTACTTAGTATTGTTAAACGCTATTGGCATAACTGTTAAGTCATGTTTAAATGAGAACGGATTTTGTACAAATCGTTACTGTATTGCAACTACATTGTATAACATTGAATCAATTCAATATTAACGATCGGATTTGACTGAAAAGGCTGTTAGCAAAACATAATTTCGCACCTTTGATAGTAATTGCATCATTTTGATAAGCGTTTGTGATTAAAATATTTTGTGAATTGTATTACTTTGTTATGCTAAAAACTATTGACTAAATAAAATACAATACCAATCATTTAGTCTTACTGAAACATCGAATACAATAGGTGTAGGTAAATTATCACAAAACGTTTAGCAGGTTGTTTGCTATTCGCAAGTTTTTTTTGTAAAACACCCTCAACGGGGCAATCGATCATAACAAATTCACAAGTCATCGACTGATAAAAAAATCTATTGTGTGCATTGAAGATGCGTGAACGCTAACAAACATTGTCGCCTCTGGTGCGAGTCGAATTCCAAACAAAGTATTCTTCAGAAAACGAGCAACCTGACAATAGAGTGGTGGGTGTAAAAATGATAAATATTGAAACGGGTCGATTGAATCGCGCCACGCCACAACAACGCTTTCCCGGGAAACAGCCCCGCGGCGCGCGCGCCCGCGCCGGCGACGCACAGTCTCACACCGCGATACACACACAAAAAACACTATTCAACTTTTTTTGTACACTCTTATCTCGTCTTATATCAACGTCCCAATATGATAAAGCACCAATAATGATGTTTCATTTCGAATCGATTTAACAAACGTCTCGTGAACGCATTAAAATTTGGTGACACCTTTTTCATAACGTTAAACCCGATGGAATGATACGTACCTACTTCGTATCATACTGAAATGTAAAGATAAAATTTAAATATTTTTTGTAGCGACGCATTTTATAAGTGTCTTAAGTTATGCGGGTATAACATAAAGTCAAATCGATCTCTGTTGGCGCGCAGGTGCAAACATGCTAAGTGTACCGTGTTCTCATTGTTGTAAGGGATTGGGTTATCAGTGACACTATCTTTGGTGTTCGACAAATGTTTTAGCTGTCAGAGAAGTGACGTCAGCCAAATCGGGCCAAGCGCTGCGCTTGCGCCCCGTCACCGAGCCCGCCCGCCCCGACCGACCGCACTTCTGATCGAAGTCCGATATCACGCTCTTTATCTTATAAAGTATGTATCGAACTACCAAAGGTATTATTGAATTTTATGAAAATTAGGTTACTACGAATGTTACGATCTTCCTAATATATTTTTCATATTTATAATTCTATCCGTATCATTGCTTCCAAGACGACGACACGCGACACGACGACGCATTTTTAAGTTTAGTTATAAATTATATCATTTGGATTTAGTGATGTAGGCGTAGCTGCCTCGTATTTGTAATAGATGGTTGTGTCGCTAGGAGTGGGCAGTAAATCTAGAAACACGTTAGAATCAATGGAAATCAATAATCGGTATCCCAGGGGAGCCGTTGGAAACTGACTGCGATGGACCAACCTCCGTCTGTGCGTTATCGATAGTTGCTGTTTATTCGCCTCAATTTAATCATAAAGCAGTTTATGTAAACAATAAACTTCATGCCAATATCAATAAATAGCATATTGCTTGCAAGTATCAAAGTATCGTTTCTTCTTCCATGTCATGTCATAATATAATATACCTAACAGATATTAAATACCTGCCTATATTTTTTTTTCAGGGAATCTGAAATTATGATTCAGTATTTCTGTATTAACATACTGGCATTAACAGAGAAACGGGAAATTACAATTTGTAAAATGTATCTTGTGTTTCTACTAAACTGAAATTCAAAACTACCAATTAAAGCACGAATGAAGATTTATGTACCGCGTTGTCGATATAAAGTAACGCTTCCTTTATGAACCTCAAAACGTCCTAATTATTTTACTACTCGGGAAGAAACAAAACGAGAAACTTGGAGACGCCCAAACGCTCTTGTGACAGAGAATTAATTGCGCGTGGCGACACATGCGGCGGCGGGCGAGGACACGCATCCAGCGGGCGCACGAGCGGACTCGGGGCGGGAGCGGGGTCGAACTGCGTACCCCGACGCGACGCGGCGACGACGACGTCACGGTACTAAATTACGGAATACGAACGCTGCCTGTACATAAGATTCCTGCTATTGTCAATATATAGGTACGCTGAATATTGCGAAGGAACTGTGCCTACCTTGAAGGTAAAATATTCCTAGACCAGGGAAATATTTGACGTCGTCATTGATAATTTGGCGTATGCTTCCAAGAAGGAGATTAGTACCGAGTGACTTAACGATAGCACATGGAAAAAGCATTGGCAATAATCGAGCTTGGATGTCGTTGGACACAATTGAGTCAGACATCGACTGTTTTATATTTAGCACGGGTGAAAACTTTAATCGTCACCGTCGCGCACGCGTCAGCCGCGCCGTCCGTCCGTCGTCAGCGTCGCCCGCGTGTGGCCGCCTGATAGACAAAAAATTATGTGCCACCTCCCTTTGTTCAGACTGGACATACCTTTCAGCGAGATGCAATTAGTGTAACAGGAATAGATGTCGTCGATAGTCTACCGACATCGCTATGCAATTTCAAACGTTTAGTTCTCTGATCTATTTTAGATATCAAATGATACAAACAAGATCGAGACTCCTGTTGCCAAATAAACGAGCTACATAGCGATCGCTTGTCGGCTTCACTGCCAATCCTGTCAAATTACTCACCAATTGGTTCTGATACGCTGTGACAGCGGTAAAAACGCATTCAGGAAATATGAAGGTCTTGAATTCTTCTTGTTCGAGGTCTGTGATGGGAGCGTTGACTGCACCCTCTCGTCGCAGCACCAAGTGAATGCGTGGCTGGTATTTGTGCATCGAGTTCAGCACCAACTGTCCGTACAATTAAAATACTGTCGTTAGCTTTAATATTCGTTTACTTATCTTATTTATACATATTTAAGTAAAACCTTATTAAGATATATAAAAAACAAAACAAGCGTGAATTTATTGCATTAATTTACATACAAATAGACATTTTCCAGTTTACCAAAAATGCAAAACTTGGCTTGTTAATAATTTAATTTGGCGTTAGTTAGAAATTAAAATCTTAGAAATGTATGACTACCTGTCCATTTTTGTCCATTTCGTTGTTGGTGAGCTTGACCTTCTCGAAGGAGACGACCTGCTTGCGCAGCTGGTCGCCGGAGAAGGGCGAGTCGGGGTGCGGGTAGAGGCGCGCGGGCGCGGGCGGGTCCGCCTTGCCGGCCACCAGCCACGAGGAGCGGTGGTACGCGTACCGGTACCGCTTGCCGTCCACCGGCACCACGTCCAGCAGCACCGCGTACCGCGCCTCCGCGCGACACCCCGCGAACGACACGCGCACCGTCGGGAACATGCGTCTGACGAACAAAATTTACCATAATTGATGCCTGATGTTATTTGTTAAGATTGTTGCAATTTGAGTATTATGTGTGGCGAGCCCACCCATTTGCATGGCCAAAACTGCAACCAAACCTGGGGCTGATCGCTTAGTTGAAGCTGCAGTTGCGAGGCTATCTTATCTCCATTACATAAATCTGATTACAAATAAACCAGTATTACAGTAAATAACATATATTATAAGCCAGCTGCGTGAAACATAAAATTATTTGATATTTTTATTTCTGTATTATCGACTTCCTCGTTCCATTGTTATGTTAAAGCGTACATTTTCACATTAACGCAATTATTCGACAATTACTTGGTTCAGCTGGAGTTATCGCTTGGTGAGACCGGCACAAATCGTCTTTCGCTCATTAAGAGCTGGGGTTATCGTATCGCAAATTATCGCGAGCAATTAGTGCCTCAGAGACCGCCTTATACCTACTCGCGTATAAAACGACATCTGCGCAACCGTGATTTTTATTGAAACTTATTACAGACTTTTGAAGCATTTTATTTTAGTCTAGAGTACTTAATTGTATCTCGGCAATACACTTCGAATTAATTGGATGAGGTAAATACTCTAAGGAAGCAAATGGATAAGTGTATAAAAGTGTCCCCAAAATAAATAGCATACCTACTTCATTCCCTACATAAAAGGGTCGATCGACTTATATTTACTCTCCCCTCTGTAGAAACTACGCGCAATAATAAATATTTGAATAAAAATACATGTTCGTTTCTAATTTCAGTTAAGTAAAAAATCAAATACTTCCTAAAAGCTTATTAGCAATATAATGTTCTGCTTTTCTCTGCATCTTTTCAAGCAATATTGAACCTAAACACACTGTTCCCTTCCCCCTTTTTAAGGAGACATTCTTTTACGTCTCGTTGAGGAAAGATGAATGGGTAGGCATTTTTGTATAGGTGTGTGTTTTTATTCACCGAGTGAAATTGTTTGTGGTTGGACGACATAATAGCACGCATTACAGGCTTCTATGTCAATGCGGTTTCCTGTTGTTAATTTTTATATAAGTATTTGTATAGAGGGGAGAATACATAGCATTTAGTAAATTAACTAAATATGATATGTGAGTACCCGTTTATAAAAGATAAGTATCCACTTATAAAAACAAGAGGCACAACGAAACGCTGATGTAGAAATTACAAAAAACATTTGACAGAAACTGATCAGTGATAATAAACTCGTTGTAAGCAGAAAGGAGTGTCACAAAAACTGGTGTCGGTAGCGGGCGCGTGAAACACTATCTCCTAATCGACATAAAATGGTAGTCATTGAGGCGGCGAGAACGGAAACAACAAATCTTTGGTTGTAAGTTGAGACGCGGCTGCGGCTATCGGCCTCTCACTTTTTGTCGACAAAGCCCGAGCCTCGGGGCTGACTGAACGGTGTGCCGCGCCGCGCCGCGCCGGGCCGTGCGTCGTTCCACAATTCGCCATCGAAGCTTGTGCAATGCGAAAATGGAATGTGCCTTTTGACCCGCGAACTATCAGAATATTCATAACAAATGATGGACGACCACCCAAGACGTCTGCTGGTATTGTAGAGTCGTACAAATATTTACAATACCATTTGATTAGCTGGATTTCCACTAGAAACTTTATGATTCAAAATCATTGCATTGGGTTGTTCGACAAAGGTGAGGCGTTAGGGAGACGCGTTCTAATGATTTTACAAGATCGAGAGAGGACAAAAATAAGAAAACCATTAATAAGATTTATGTACGTTTAGCCGTGGTCGCGCGCGTCGATTTGTGAGACACTCCTTATAGCATTCAGGATAGTGCATGCATGCGCACGAGCACGGGCAATTGCGCGCATGCGTTAATGGCGACACTCGACGCACCGCGCGATATATTACCACAATGATATATGTCCACCGACGTCGTCCATCATCCTACCACCCAAAAGTTAGCGGAAAAGCGTACGAGAGCAAAACGACATCGACACACGCACATGAGTCGCATTAATGAGCAGATACCGAAGACAGAAATAAGGGGCGCCCGTTTACAACGACTCTTTATTGTAACGACATTGTTAAAATCTGTGTACCTACGGTGATAGAATATCCCATCCCAACATCCAAATGATAAAGTAAGTATCTCTGTGTAAATAGAATAAAAAAAAAATTCAAATACTTGCTTAGAACTCTATGTTCAAATACATAGTGTATAACAAAGTATTCTGAAATATTAAGTGAGAAAGTGTTATTTATTACAGAATTATTTAAAATTAAATGATTATTTTCAGTGGAACGATTAGGTAAATGTGTTGGAAAGTCACAAGAGTTGGAGAGTAAAATTAGTAGGTTTGTGAGTTAAACGAGCGCGAAGAGTTGCAACGGTGCGCGGACGCATGTCGTCTTAATTAGAAAGGCACCAGCCGAGGTGCGAACTCGTCAATCATTGTTTCCCCTCGGTGTTTGATTTGATTAATAATATATTCTTCAACACCATTGACACTTTATTGACCATGCATCCTATACTATCTCTGTTGTTTATTAATCCATGGTTACCCAAACTAGTTCTAGTATTGGTCTTTGTGTTTTTAATGAATCTGATGTTTAGGAATTAAATGCAATTTCAAGAAATCGGCTGAATATATAAAACTTTACTAGATTTTAATAACCAGTTATAAATAATACAGCAAAATTTATTTCAGCGGTATTTAAGTGTTATTTAAAGCGAAAGCAATAATAATATAGGCTGTGATTACGCAATAGAAGCTATGCTCGCCATTAGCGCAATGTTATCACATCGTGATTAGGGTCCGTCGCGCAGCCAATCCGCGCACGCGGCCGTCTAATTATACAGGAAAGCGCTTTATTAATAGCAATTACACCCCGCCGCCATATTGCCAACGCGATTTAATTAACTCGATTCGTTGATTAGAGACAGATGGCGCGAGATTGCAAATTCTGACCCGAGCGCTCATTAGCGCACTCTTGACGCTTGCTACTCAAATGGCTGTATGTAATGATATGCCAACTGTAGCCACTTTCAAATAGTTATCTTACAGAGAAAGAGCTATTTACGGCTTTTATTGTTACCTTTTGAAAGCTTATAATTATAACGTCATATAATTTTTGATATAAAGAACGTTTGTGCTAATTTGAACTCATGGAACCGGCGCGAATTGTCACTAATAGTGTAATTATACAGTGAACTTTATGTGATATCTATCTTGTGTGACAAAGATGACAATGATCTATGTCGGTGGCTAATAAATAATCCATTCATAAGAAAGCCTAAGTGATCATGATGAGTAATTACGCAAAATTTTACCGTAAATAGTCCTGTTTGTTGAAATTATTTAAAGCTTGAAGTATCTACTTTTTTATCATATTAAGTCATGACAAAGAGTACTGATGAGGTGCTGGCTAATAATTGTCGCTACAGTACCTACTTCAATTTCTATATAACAATACGTAATAGAACAAAATCAACATCAATTTCATCCAGGGAAATATCTGTCAATAGTCCAATTATTATACATTTATACTAAAAATAACTCTGTATGCATTTGTATGTGAATAATAATGGTTTAATCCATAAAACTGCCAGTATTCCCGAATTATGATTTCCTTTAGATCAGAAAATATAAATCACTCACCAATTTTTTTATCATCATAGCACATAATTCTATGTTCATATTATCATCTCCTATCTCATTTTGTCACTTCATTAAATAATACTGAGATCACAGTTATGATTATAATTTAGCTAAATTTAAATTTAACTACGTGCAATAAAAACAATAAAATTGTAGCGAGTTTTAGCTGTAGTTCCCATTTCAGCATCGTTTTCCGTCATGGTCATGGTGTTCGTTATGACGGATCGCTTCGTACGTGGTGTCATATGAAGATGTGACGTGACGTTCCTGACACGGTCACGACTCGTCGCTTACTTGCATTCGATGGAACTTTGAAATTTTAAACTTCTATTCCTGTGCGAGTGCGACTAATTAGTAGTTAGGTATTCTTGCTAAGAAAGTAAGTGCAAATCTTTTTAGCTCTTTGACGTCTTTGGTCAATTTAGTGGGTACAGTATTACCCAACTAATATGGCTTGCCGATGTACCTGCGCAGAAAATACATTTTCAAAGCGCGGGAAACGCTGTTGGTCGGCAGCTGCCGCCATGTTAGCGCGTGCCGCGCGGAGGGGCGTGACTTGCGAGTGAGACGGAACTAACAGCTGCAGTATATTATGACCCTTATAGTAGTGATATAAGGTTGATTGTAAGTTTTAAGCATTCTATCGTTAGTCTTCGGGGCCATACTTTCTTTTTCTGTGCGAACGAAGATTCACGACGCGCCATATCAGGTGGATATTACTGTAAGTACCTACTTACTTACATATATTATAAATATACTTTCGAAATGCTATATTGGTAGGTGTATATTATTTTATGGTACTCAAGATACGATTACGCAGGAAAAGGGCGTATCAGCAGCGCTGACGTGTGAGTGACGCGATGACAAATGACCAAATGTCAGCCACCGTGATTGCCACATACACCAGGGAACACTGTGTATCGCTACACAGATCTCATTATGTCTGACTAGCCTTTTTTTCTCTCGCTAATTAATTATCATGCCCATCATGCTTCGTGCTTGTATCAACAGCATTAGAATAATTTGAAGACTCCATTAACAATTTGGCTTGAAATGCTCTGCTTGATTGAGTAGGTATTCGTTTTATGATTGAATTGAAAATGAGAAGTCAATCAAAACTCATTTATTCAAATCACGCCCTATTAAGGCACGTATGAACATTACAAATGAATCTACTGCCGGTTTGGAATACACTTAAATAAGAATCCGGCAAGAAACTCAGCAAAGCTTTTTTGTGGATTTAGTAGTTAGTTTATGAATGTCACTACATATTTTTGAATTATGTAGTGACTATCTACTTGGTATACACTATATATTTGAAAATAATTGTTTTCAAAATCTATCAAGTATATAATTTTTTTATTTATAACTGCAATACTTTTTTTTGGTCATGAGGGCAAAAAGTGTTTGCGAAACAGTACATCCAACTTGATAATTGTAATAATTATTATGTATTAATGTTCTATTCCATTGCTATGCTCCATCTCTTTGCTGCATTCTGATGCCGTATTGGTTCTGCCAAATTGTTAACATGTTCTTATAAAATGTTACCAGGTCACTGCTGCTGGATGTACCGTACTGTGATGTTGATGAAACGTGGAATTAGTGTTAATTAAAGACATCTAAGAAAAACGTGTCGATTTCGAAGACTTAAATATGTTCAAATAATTATAGGATCTATGAGATTGATGTACATTTGTGACACTTAATGAGGTGTAGGGCGTGGTTGGGCGGCGGCTGAGCGCAGCGGGTGAAATATCGTTCATCCTGGGAGGTCCGGGTTCCAAGCCACGTCAAATTTTCGACACTAGCACGATTTTGTCAATCCCATTGATTAATATCTCTGGCAGGCATAGATGCGGCGAGATCTCAGATAACTGACTACCGCGCGATGTGGTCCGGTGCCTGCCGTCATGGATCACTAGCGACTTGCCAATGAGCATAAAAACATTTAATCATTTAGTTTATACCTCTCAAGAGGCCGTATCTAATTTTATTTTAAATGAATGCAGCAATGTATTAAATTTAGGTATACAACAAAGGATGTGAATGTGTTCAATACAATATGAGTATCATATACTTATACTCATGTTCATGACAAAACGGTGTTCACACGAACAGAAAATTATAAGGTTCGAGGACGAACGAACGGCGCGCGTAGCAAATAAAACATTTCTACAATGCAGCCCGGCCGGCAGCCATTAGTGTACAGCAGATGTTGCGTATAAGTATTTATTAGCGGCAACATAATTAGTGAATTTAAACAAATATTACTTATGCGTACAATTTTAATTGTAGCGTAGTGAGGTAATCACATACTGGTGCTCCCGCTACCTGACTCTATTGGAACCGCTTGGCAAACTTGCCGGAAACAACATATTGCCTTTTGGCAAAATATTTTTGGAAACATAAGTAAATGTCTGCGTGCATAGGAGGGTAGTGTCTGCTGCAATCCACGGAGGATAAAAATATAAATCTTAAAACTGAATGAATGACGCACTAAAAATATTTTTTCAGTAATCTAGCCTATTTATTATTCTCCATGCAGCACCAACTTGGTAGTCGTTAAAATTCTTCTCTTTCTTTGATTTAAAATGAAATTGATAGATTGTATGAATGCAGATTGAACGATCGATGCCTCTGGGCGTGTGGAATGTGTCTTATAGCTCGGCTTGGTGCTGCCACTGCGGCGGCCGTGCCGCACTCTGCTCCTACGCACAAACTAAACGACAATGAATAAACGAAGCTTACGACCACCAGAACAATTTTCGCGTGGATTATCCTACTATTATCAATTAATTTACGAACATGATAAACATTTAATGTGTGTAATTTATCAGTTAACAAGTTTTAAGAACGCTTGGACGAGTTATCGCATTTTTCTTAGATCTGATTTAAAAAACAAAATGGGATTTTTGGTTGTTAAAATTATTTTTGAAGCGATAACTACCAGACAGACAGGAATAACGCTACAAACGACGATGACAACTTATCTTCGACAGTCGATCTATTCGTTTTAGCACACCTATTTGTTACAAAAATGTTTTGTTGGTATAATTTTGTAGAGGCAGTTGGAGGCGGAGCCGGCGGCGGCGCGCGCTCGGTATCTGCGCCGCCGTCGCGCGAAATTCCAACACCTCGTTTTGTTTCTATTGTTTGCGCAGTTTACTGCGCTAATGGTGTCACATTGCATAGCGAACGATGTCAGAACACGCTCGCACTTTTCTTGTTGTGGGCTTTATTTCGGTCGTTACTGAATTTTTTGAGAATGAATAATGTTGTATTTTATTTACGGAATAACTCAGCAGGGTCCGGAACGAGGGCAACCGTAAAAGAACAAAAGCTATGGAAAAAGTTCGTAGAGTCAGTAAGCTGGAGTGCCAAGCGGCTCAAGTCAAGAGCGTTCATTGAGTAAAGCCAATGTTCAGCAGTAGATATCCTTCCTTAGGTTTAATATGATGATGATGATGATATTACGTTGTCAAAGGTATAAGTAATAATCAGATTGTATGAATTTATTAACTTTACAAAATGATATTAAATTTCTCCTGACGCGGTAAGTAATTGGAACTCATTATACAACCAATACACAAATAACGTGTTCAGGGTATATTTATATTAATTTATATTTAGTCCAGAAGCACTCCTAGGTACCTAACTATATCGAATCGTATCGTAACATCTACAATACGCGGTAGTTCCTTGCAAATCCGGCGCTAATTCTCGCAAAGCCCGCAATTTGGAGTCACGTTTATGCATACACACACGTGTCGATGCATCGTATACCTACCTACCTACGTGCCCGCCTGCCTAGCTAGTTATATGGTACAGTCACACCTGCGTGTTTTCGTTCAACAAAATGCGGCGCGGAGTTTCGCAAGTCGACACCGAAATTGGGAACTTTAGCGACAATATTGCGAAAACCGTCGCCTGCACCTCCCTCGCCTCCTCTCTACCTAATTTCATTATAGATACCTACATGTAAATATACCTGCATCCTTACCTACAGTCTTTGAAGCTTTTCGAGAGTTTGGTCTCAACATTTTATGAAAGTAAAGTAATGTAAGTACCTAATAAATAAACCATAATTATGTAGGTATGCGCACAATATTAATAGGTATTCAGTCAATTTATGTTAATGGAAAATTGCTCAGCACTAATAAGGTAAGTACCTACTACCTACCTATGTGCTATAAAGGGCACTTCCAGTAGAGGGCGGGATTTGGGTCTATAGTTAGGTTGTTTTCATTTCCATACATGCAGAGACCAGTGTGAGCTCTTGCTAAAAGCTCGTAAGCCCTCGCATATTTGTAACATGTTTTTTTGTAACTTGTAAAAAGCTCACTTTTTACTATATATTCATATTATAGTATCAACATCTGAGAATTAGGGATATTAAAAGTTATGAAGACTTAATTTACGACAGCAAAATAATTAGTTAACTACATTAATTTTAATTAGATAGATAAGTAAAAAGAAATTATTTCTCTATACTTATAAAATATCAGACTAGGCAGGAGAGTAAATTTAACTTTAGCTATCTATGTCAACGTCTGTCGGGACGTGCCCTATGTCTGCGGCTGCTAATGTCGTCAGTTCTGGGGGTCACTGGGGGTGGTGGGGTGACGTAGGGGTGGGGTGGGGGTCACGTACTGACTGTTAAAACGCTACATGTCAACGAGGAGCGGGCGGAGTCTCGTCTCAGAGCTTGTAATCGCTACGATGGAGGTTCGTTGATAATGTCGTGACCTCTATGATAGCTCGTGAGGTTGGGTCAAACTAGTTGAAGATTATATCTGGGTGACAAACATGGAATATTTAGTCGTTAGGATATCAATATCTGTATGCAGAAATGTACATTAAAAGTTAAACCGCAGATAAGAACAATGCATTTAGCAGATATAAATTTATACGAAAAATATAATTATCCAATGGCCTCTAGGAACTTTTTTTACTATATAAATATCAATGGTATGACTAATATTAAAATTTATTATTCCTGTCCAAATTTGTTTGAATAAGCATTGAAAGCTACTGAAGTTACAGGCGTATTATTAGTAAAGATTAAAAGATGCATATAAATAGATTATTATATGGTATACATTTTCAATAGTCAAAGTCAAAGCCATTTATTCAATTTAGGCCCCAGAAGGGCACATAGTCGACATTATTCGATATCTTTACCATAATTAGGCAGGTATATTGAATAAATATTATTATTATTATTTATGTATATTAAGTATGTATTTACAAACAAAAAGTAGTATATGTATTATATCAGTTATCTGGTTTCCATAGTACAAGCTCTGCTTAGTTTGGGATCAGATGACCGTGTGTGAGGAAATGTCCCAGGATATTTATTTATTTATTATTATTATTAAATAACTAAGAAACTAATAATCGTGCAGCATTCTTTTTATATTTTGCTGTCTAATGGTAACACGCTACGATACGACTGCTTCTGCTACGAGACGACTACGTTTTTTTTTAATAGGTACAAGTATCTTCAATTTCTATAAATTGCGGTGGTTCTAGTATTTCATATTTTACTAACTTATTAATCATTTTAATTTACTGCGAATAGCAACACTGTCTATCATAACAATAAAGTTATATTTCCTTAATTACGTTCAATGTTTAATGCAAATAAGGCACATGAATACATTAATTATAAATATTCCTAGCTTTCTCTGTATAAGCGTGGAGATTACCGGATGTCACCGGCGCAGGACGGAGGGCTGAAGTACCTACATAAACATTTTCCACGTACTTACTTCCATAAATTAGTTCTCACGAAGGCGCGGTATAAATACCCGCGAAACGCCGCGCCACTCGCTCATTACCTACTAATAGTTTTACTTATCGGCTTCCTGTACGCTCCACGTTCACGACAACTAAGCCTGTCGACGACCCATGCCACTAATTAGTACTTACCGAAATATTGTTTCAATAAAAAAATTGTAAGTATAGGTATACATATAGTATTATACCACTTTAACCCTTTAAAAATGGAGCATATGGCCCAGTTATTAATTCAATAAACGGTATCGTTCATTAGACAAAACATTCATCAAGAATAATAAGCACCTACTATTCCAACAGACAACAGACACGTCTCAGTGAAAACTCCAAATTACACCTCACGAATTTTCCCAGGCGTTTATCAAAAAAAAAGTTGTTCGACAATCACCTATCATTACGGGAGGCGTCGTACACAAAGGGTGGTGGCACCGGAAGAAAACGACAAAAATTAAAAGTTTCCTCCAAACAAAACAACAGCTGTCATATTAAACCGTCAAAGTAAAGATTACGAATGAAATATTCACGGTGAAAGCGGGGTTCAGCTCGTGGTTATGTAAATAAGTGGCTACGAAAATGTACATAATTAGTTTACACGTTTTCTCCGGCACCCCTCCACCCCCCGCGGCATATTGCCGTCGGCGGGGCGCGGGGCGGGGGCGGCGGGGGCGAGATTAGCCGCGATACACTTGCTAAGGGTACATTTACATGAATCACACATCTATTACTCGCTGTATTCAAATAGGCTGCATGTGTTTACTTCACATAACCTAGATAATAGATAGGGTTGTACGCTTGATTTATAAATGTATCTCATGTCTAAAACCGTACGACTGAGTCGTCATAGATGCTTTTTAATTTTCTATTTCATTTGATTACAAAGACAAATTATAAGGCACAACACTTTACAACCAGTTATTATCTGTCTACAAGGGTATACGTATTTTGAATTATCGATATCGAGTGCTACCTTGTAACATTGCTGGCGCAGTATACCTGTATTTTTATTTTATAATGAAAGGACCAATGGAAAGCAAATGATATATTAACTTAAGTGACATTTAATCTCATAATAAGACACAAAGCAAACAGAATTGGCAATGCGAAGGGCGCCAAGGGGCGGGTGGCGGCGGGCGGGCGGCGCGGTGTCGCCGTGACGACGTCGCGCGCCTCGGCTCAGACAGGGCAGAAGGCAAGGGCCCCAGGGCGCATCCTCCTTAATTCTTTTGTCGTTTTCGGCTCCGTCAAATATCGCGTTTTCCGTTTGCATATATTTTCACTGACACCCCACACCCGCGCTCCCTCGCGCCGCTCCTAGGCCGTCTTTTACGAATAATATTAGTGTCGGCAGCGTGACACCAACTGAATTTAAGCTTAATAAGATATTTATAAAGACATTTCCGATTCAGCGGCAAAGTTCAAAATTTGACTCCGACTCCGCAAAGAGTTCGGCGGCGTTTTCAATTTAAACTTGGAACAAGTTAAATAATGTGCGAGCTCCGGCCAACTCGATTCATTTAAGGTTTTAGTGAAATTAGCTTTTGAATTCGAATGACACTGAAATATCCACGGCATCAGTTGGCGAAGTTTAAGCTGTATTAAGGTTTCATTAATCCAGCTTTTTCAATTAAATTTTACTTTTGCTAAAAGCTTTTAGAATAAGATTATGTAGCCTTACTTCAAAATTATGAAGATAAATAAACTTATTACTTTGAACTTTTGGAACTGAAAACAGTTTCGGGTTTCAACTGTGCGAAAAGCTATTGTGACGCTTGAGGTAGGTAAGATGTACCTAGATACTGTAAATACTATCGATGGTAAATGCAGACATGATGTGATAGTGAAGAAGGCGAGTGAGTGGCAATGGTGAGCGCGCGGCGCGTGTGCACTTGGCGCGTTCGTGGGCCCACCTCGCGTCTAATGTGGGACATAAATCAGAGGTAACGCGCCACGCCACCCCGGCCCGTCCCGTCCCGCACCTCGCGCCACCTCGGTGCCGATAAAATTCCAAATTGTTTTCTCGCCCCCGGTGGGCGCCGCCCTCAGTTCGCTCTTAAACGCCGTTTCAAGTTGCACTTGTGAATCGCACTTTTTACTGTTCTTGAAATTGGCGTTGCGAATTGCTTTTCGACTTCGACGCTCCGATGACTTTTTATAACGATATCGGTTTATGTCGAGCACGAATGTAACTAAATTTATGTTGATATTTTTTTTGCACGCGAACTATTCGAACGAACGATCGGATGCGATACGCTGGCATTGGCAAATGCGAGCCAATTAGAAGATTAAGCGTTGACAATTACGGTGTCGGATCGCGATCGTATATCAACAATTATCGCGCGAGTGCGACAAATGGCGAACTGACTCCGTGTACGTGTAAACGCGGTGTGCGCCCAACAGTGCCCGTGCTGCAGATAACCTACAAAATAGTGGATGCGCCTTAACTCATACTGGCCTTTAGTACAGTCAATGATAAAAGTAAATGGAAAATAGTGAGTAAAATTTTATTCGACAAGAATTAAAAATTGTGCAAAGATAATTTTCAAAATATTTTATACTAGTTGTCATCCACGGTTTTACCCACTTTTCAGGATAAGGAGTAGCACTTACCTATCCATCTCCATACCATAAGTTACATGCGCGCCAAATGACATAGCAATTAAAAGATAACAAACGGGCGTAACGGGTAATAAAGCAACTCTACTTTCGCATCAACAATATTAGCAAGATGTAAATAAAAGAGGGAGTCTCAACCTCCACCTTCGACCACATCCCTTAGAGACATGATCAAACGCAAGCCTACAGAAAAAAAACAAATAAATATAACATTCCGACGCATGAAACAGCGTATCGACGGTTTTTACACTCATTTCCATGGTGTATCGCAATTCAAGTAGTGCACGTATACCTATATGTGCGGGACGCTACAATATTGTTCGATAAATTGCGGACCTAGCTGTGGTAATACCATGTACGGACGCTATTAGTTGCAAATAAATACTATAATTACACTTTTATTGGTAACTATTTTATAGGTAGTCATTTGGTGTGTACAAATTAATTTAAAGAGCGATCAAACATTAAAACCTAGTTTCTTCACAGGGGTTGTTAATTAACTATATTAATACCTTATTTTTATTTTTTTATACGATGAAATCTATAAAAGCATACGGCCCGCCTATGGTAAGTGGTTACCATAGCCATATGGAAACTTGCAACACACGACGCATTTCCGACTCTATCTCCTTCTGGCGACCTTACTCACGCGCAGGAACACAAAGTTATTTGGCTGCGGTATTCTGTAAATTGGAGGTACTTCCCTAGTCGAGCCACTCTTTGAGAGAATAAACGCTATGCCTGTCATTATGCCTCACAGTACAGCCACTCTTAAAAGTAAAAACCTAGACTTTAGGTAAGGTAAAACCTAATTTTACCTTACCTTAAGTTTTAGTTTAGTAAATGTATCACAAATATTGGTAACTGCAGCTATTTTACAAATTATGAACGGATAACAAGGAAGTCATATTATACTTTCTATACACAGTAATAGCCTGTACCTACATTAAAACTATATTCTTCACATATGTCGTTCTCTCATCAAAAGCCTGCCTGATCATATGATTTAGATGTTAGATGATAATATTTTGATTTGCATAATTCAGCATCAACAGTATACGTTATATTAGATCAAAGTATTCAGATTTATTATATCATACCTACAGATGAGATTTATGATTGTTGGAATGTCGGTGAGAAGTAAATCAAAGAAGCTGTTGTGTGCCAAGTCTACGGGCCGACGATTAAAGTGCTGGCAACACTACCAACCGAAACATCTCCACTACGCACCGTTCCCGATCGACGATAGATTATGTTATGAGAACATGTTAATTTCGATCTGTTAGCTGCCACTGACAAAACTTCGAGATGTTCAGCCAAAGAATTGTGTCTATTGTCTATTGGTAATTAGCATTCGTTGAATTGGATCAGAGTAATGAGTATCAGAGTACCTACCGATAAATTACATAAGACATTGATATCGAAGGATATCCACATGAATATTATAAATGCAAAAGTAACTGTGTCTGTTTGTCTTCCTATTACATTTTCATGAAATACCTCTTAAACGATTGCAATACAATTTGGTACGATGGAGAGGATCATATGCTATTTTTTCACCCGGGGGACAGCTTGTACTTATATATAAAAGTCGCCGTAATAAAACTGTAACATTGATTGACTTATAGACAAAGCATAGCCTAAACCGATGAACTTAGAGATTTGAAATTTGTAGGAAATATACATTAAGTATCTTAGAGATGCACTAAGAAAGGATTTTCCGAAATACAACGGGCAAAATAACGGATAGACCCGCGGGGCGAAATGATATTATTATTGCCTGTAGTGAATGAATCGTTGTTGTTTGTCCCCAGTATACTATCACAGTACGTAAACGCAATAGTGTATTTGTACCACACTAGATAGATTACAGAAATACTTAAAGCTCCATCAGAACATAATGTTTTGTGAACTAAAGACAAAAATAATTCTGATTTAAATATTCTCTCTGTTTCATCATAAATACCACTCGATTAAAAAAGAGCTTCTAAAAAATTTCATAAACATTTGTGACATAATAAACAATAGCATCAGATGTTTACTTGCTCATAAAAGTAGAGCTGTCGGATAAAAGCCGCCGAAACGACAAACATCACAATATTTGCAGAGTGAATGAAAAATGGCCCCCGCTGAATAAACTAAAAGATTCGCACACAAAGAGGCAGGTTTTAAAACGGAGCTTACCGCATTAGCTCCGCGCGCGATTAGCATGCCAACTAGCGACGGAGTACGGACAAACATATTTACATTATTCTATTACGCTTATTATGATAATCTCCGAAGGGGTGCGTGCATGCACTGTTCTGCACTGCACTGCAGCTAATGTGCTCGGATTAATATCGCAACATTTTTCTCTTGTCTTCATTTATTGCGTGTGCAATTTAAATCATTTGTTTATCAGATTGTGTGAGCTTTCGTGATGAAAATTTCATTAAAATGATAAGTTTAACAATTGCAAATGATAAATCGAGAGCGGTTTGGCGCCTGATGGTAATAATGCGTTAAATTTTATATACTTTTTAAATCATATTTAAATTATTATCTGCAGATGGTATTAAAACACCGGCAATGTGACTTGTTTTACGCACACAATTTGACATTATGACATTATGTAAACTAGACATTTGAGGTTTATTAGAGTCAGACAATTCATAAGGACTTGTAAGGGCCTATTGATCTTAAAATTATTCAGGAAATCAATTTATCGTATAAACGTATTTTATCTCTAACTTTCCAAATAAAATAATAGATGGATACCTTCCTACCAGTGGATGCACCTGAGTCGGCAATACGTCGTCGTGATATTACCCGACAATTCAGCCCATCTCTACGGGGCAATTCAATTACAGTGAAAGATCCCTCATAAGCGAATCGTTTTTCCGAGTCATTAATTTTTTCGAACGACACGGGGCTCCGCGTGATATGGCGGGTGCGGGTGGGTCCAGCGCACGGCTATCTCGCGAGAGATAATACTGATTTATACGGGCGAGCGTTGGTCGCGATTCGTCGCGCATCATCGCTGCGACATGCGAATGTCGCGCGATCGCATCGTCGCGTTCGCGTCGCTCGCGTCAGTTTGTTTAGCCGTTACCAGCGAGAGCGCGAGCGTCCCGCGCCCGTCGCTCATTTGTGACGGTTAGTTGGCGAGATTTATACTAATCGACGGGGCCGACTCGGATAAGCTCGCGTGACGGTGTGTGGCAAATTGTCTCCCATTGCAACTTGCCAGAGCTCTTTGTACCGTTTACTATCTTTTATTTTCACGTTACGACCGTATCTAACACATCGGATATACTTAATGTGGATAAAAATCCAATGCACAAACAATGTTTCGGATATGTGTACTATATTAAAAAAAATACCTATCTACATTTCAGACATCACATGAAAACATAGAGAATGAAGCAGAGACAGGAAATCAATGGGATTGGTGGACGGGTCGGTTACGCAGTTATTACTATCAACGCAGTAAACACGCACAAGGATTGTTCTGGACCGCTAAGTTTGGAAATAAATAAAGCTTGAATATATTTCCAGATGTCGTATTTTATGGTGCGTGGTAGAAAAACTGAATGCCCGAGGCGTCGTTAACTCGAGAACATTATAAGGAATAAATAAGTGAGGTATTAATACCGCTTTATAGTCCGTGAAAGAGCCTTCATTGTTTTGTATACCCGGCTATAACCGATTTTGTTCATATTTTATTTGTTCGAAGTCAACATATATTTAACATTAAATAAACAGAGCATCAGAGCAAAGGTGGTAAATTAGTTAGCACTCATAATTAAAGAACTCTTTAATTAGTCCTGAAGCCATGGGAGGAATTAACCCAACATAAGTTCAAGGAGTGGTTTACTTACTTCACAGAAAATGTAGGTCACAAGTATTAAAATGTAAATAAAATATACGGCTACATAGGTCTAATATTATTAGAAAACGAGATCAGAATATCTCGACATATTTTTTCATAAAATCTCCGAAAATTTAAAAGCAAAAGACCAAATTCTTAATAACTTTTGTATTGGAGGGTTCTGCAAGCAGACTGTAGGCGTTATCAAAAGATTAGGTTTGCGAATTTGTCACGATCGGTGGCCTGTCGCGCGTTGATTTACGCTGCCGTCGATAAGCGTCGCCGGCGCGCGACGCTTCGCCGCGCCACTAACTACGAACCCGGTTGTTAGCTTTGATAACGCTCTCCAAGTTACTAAGTAAATAGACGATATAGCGATCAAATGAATATCAAGAAGAACAGGTAATATACACGATACTTTTAGCGATTCAAATGTTTGTTTTTGTGATAGTAAAGGCTTTCATTAACTATACGTGGTCAGGCACCGCACAAGCGGTTCGCAGCGGCGATGCGGTGGCGGTCGATTGACCATTGTTCGCGATCGCGGCGCGACCGATACGCCTCGCGCCGCCGCGGCCGCCGCCGCCGCGCACTGTGCCACCTACCTTATCGCCTCTGAAACGCGCCGTCGATATTACCTTGATCTCGTTAACCAACAATCGCGTTTCGATTACCTACCGCGAAGTTTTTATTTTCACGTTAAATTTGGAAGAAAGCTTTGAAATCAATTATTTTGTCGCCTGTGACTTGCTTGACGGGACGTAGGTACTTAATTGGATGTAGTCGATGCGGTACAAGTTACACGAGCTATTTATCTTAGCTTGATATTTTGCTATATATTCCACATTATGAAGCTTATACAAAACACATACCTTCCAGTTTTAGTGATGATCATTTCGGTTCCTAGCTCGTTGAACTTGTCCCAGAGCTCCTTGGTTTCGAGGTGGCATTGTATATGTCTCATTTCCTCGCTGGACCACCGTTCGGCCAGCTGCGGGTTACGCGGCGGCGGGGACAATGCTCGCGAGCCGCTCGCCGCGCCGCTCGCCGAGCCGGCTTCTGACGTCGACGACACATCGACGGGAGAGTCGCGCTCATACTCCGCGAGAGGGGGTGAAGGAGAACCTGACGCTGAGGCTGTTGCGTCAACGAATTTTTCTGAAAAATAATATTAGAGTTTAAGTCAACTGATATGTAGGCTTTTCGTGACGGAAAACATCGGCAACTACAGCACGGTTATGTTCTCACCCGGCTGGTTGAATTGAAAGTCTATCACCAAGCACCTATCTGTGAGTTCCGACAGCTGTACTTTGGCCACTTCACATCACTCCGTGTTCACACGAGTTCCTATTTTTATATGTGCCGTTTCCGGTGAAAATGGTAATCAGTGAAAACATATTTTAATAAAAAATTACGTGACTTGAGAAATATTGCATATTATTATTCTTATCATATTGATAAGTAACCTAGAATATTGTTCTCCCAGTTATTCATATAAAATCGATTAGATTCTCTACAAAAACGTTTCGTAGGACATATTTGCGAAAGACTTGGTGCTTGGTACTTAATTATGTAGAGTCGATGCCCTAATTTCATAAACCCATCAAAACTTCAGCGTCTATATACCTACCTGTTGAATCCCAATAGAATGTCAATGTCAAATAATAGATTTTTATCATTGTGGAATAATATTTTAGTTATTTTTAGTAGAATTTTAAAATTCCATACTCATAGAAATCATGAAGGCGGCTCAGTGATCAATCGAACGCCCATTTAATATAAAAAATATTAGAGCAAGTAGCTCGAAAGGTGATTGATTCTTAACTTAATGATTTATAAGAATCTTCCATGACTCTACCAATCTAGGTGCATATCAATCGTTAATTTTATCAAGAAGAGTAGATCGACTCTACATTCTTTTCACAGGACAAATAACTTTTTGAAACATGCGCATAGACCCGTTTTTGTTTTTAAATTAATAAAGTTAGTTATAGAGCAATTTGACTTAAATGGAAGTTGTGTGACACAACTGGTCAAGTTAAAATATCATGATAAGTTAAAGTAAACTAAACAATTTATCTGATGATTACTGAATATTAATCCTACTATATACAGGTCGTTGTTTTGGTCAGCGACGAGCGACTCAGGGTCGATAATACAAATGATACTGGTGCTAAAAATAATATAAAAAAAATACTTTATTTTTCTTAATAATAAAAATAATTTTTTTAAAAATCATGTAATAAGCCAAAGTGTAGACATAATACTCAACGGGAGTAAAGGGGTGGGGCGATGGCGGCTTGCGCATAGCTCTAGTCTGTGCACGTGCCTAGTAACCATACTTTGCAGTAATTTTATTTCAAATTGAATAAGGTATTTCTCAACATATTTACAGTATTTAATGGAATTAAGTCCATTTTTGGGGAATATATATTTTGTACTACCGCTCCTGGGTCGCTTGTCGCCGACCAAAACAACACCCTGTATATTAAATATAAAAAATTTATAAATAATATTTAATAATAAATTATTATAAATATTAGAAATGCGAATGTTTATGAGTATGGATGTATGTTTGTTACTCTTTCACGCAAAAACTACTAAACGGATTTAGATGAAATTTGGCACACAAGTAGAATATGTTCTGGATTACCACATAAAATACTTTTTATCCCGGGAAAACATACGATCCCTCGGTAATGTGGGTGAAACCACGCGGGACAACTAGTTCGACATAAGGTAGTTATTATCTTTTTATATTAATGTACAAATATTTTAAAGTGTGAAATTTAATATTTTAAGTATGGATCTTAAACACAATGGTATTATATATTTTACAAAAAAAAAAAAAAAAAAAATATTATATATTTTTTTTGTATTCACCTAACTGTGAGTATTTACTCACAGTTAGGTGAATACAATAAAAGTATGCTTTTTTGGTGTAATGACTCTTCAATTTCATGGATTTATTGAGAATTTACTGTTTTAATTTTATCATAGTAGATGATGAAGTAGTCGAAACCAATTATTAGAATTATCATTCAGATAAGGATGAAACTGCTTAGATTATTTTTACCGAGGTTACAATACATCTTGAAATAGCTGCAATACTTTCAAATCGCAGTTGAAGTATGTAAGTTAAGTTAATGACAATGTTTTAAGATTCCGTAGTCAACAACTAAACCTTGTTGTAATTTGGCATACCTAAATATTACGGACAATAGGTTAAATACACTGTTACAGATAACAAGTAATAGTCGAGCAACTTATAAAATGTACTTAGAGAAGTAAAAAGGAAAATTTCGGACAAATTCCATTGAAAAACACTTAGATGAAGTTGTTAGTTATGTCCGTATATTGTGACGGACAACTATGGAACCCTACACTGCACGTGGCCCGACATATACTTGGCCGGTGATTTTTTTATATAATACAATCATCAGTTTGGGTCAGAAGAATAATGTTCAAATGAAAATAATATTTAAAGAGTGTCGAACTGTATGTAGAAATATTGTTAAGAGCACTCAATTCGTCATACTTTTCACACAAAACTCCTGTACTTATTATGGCGTTGTCAAACATTTTTCGTTAGATGTTTTGAACAAATTAATATCTTGTGCATTATATCTAGCCGTGTATCTAGGCGTAATTTAAAAAAAGTGTGAAACAAATTCAGTCAAAGCCTCAGAAAAACAGCGTTTTTGCACAAATTTTACCTGAACTTTGGCCATATCTAATGTACCTATAAATTGTAAAAGTAAAGAAAACATTTAGATACCAGGCTTGCAAATGTATTGGCGATTCTAAATAACTAACTTTTTTTTTCACAAACTTGTAAGATTTTTTCAGAAGAAGTATACTCCTGGAACAAGTTTTATGAATGCGAAATCATGAATGACGACCTAGCGAAGCGGCCGCGAATGATCAGCGGAATTTAGATACTGATAACCGACAGCTCTGATGCTGTCTCTCTTTTTTCGCAGTCAAACTTTACGTTGGATGAAACAACAAGCTTTTAGACTATGCTTGCGTTGAAGTTGCGCCGGCCACAGAGGGCCGCCTTAAATGTAGAAAATAACAATACAAATTATTAAGATTCTGATAATTCCTATGAATAATGATAGTACGTTTGCTTCTTATTTGCGCTGTCTTTTCAGACCGTTTCCATAAATTTTGCTAATACTTTTTCTAACAACGCGGGAATGTTTGGAAAAATAAAGGTCTACATAACCGGTTTACGCTAGTTGAATTATTTCATTTGAAACTTTTAAAGTCTCAGTCTATTCGTACATAATATTATTCATAGATTCATAGTAATCCCTGATAAAAATAAAATTTATTGTCGGCTCTACTCAGCAAATACATATCGCTTTGAATATCGATGTTAGAGCCAGACAATGCAGCCTGCAATAAGGCCTGCATTGATGTATTTAAGTGCCTGTGAAGGCCTATTTGAATGAATAAATTATTTCATTTCATTTCATTTCATAAAAGACACAAATTACTGGGTAGGTACAAAAAATTACATAATAGTGAACCACACCGCAATCCAATGGTATCCAAATTGAACCCATGACCTTACACAGGTACACAATCTACCTAGTAAAGACCATGTGAGGATCTGTGGATTTTATATTTCATTATAAACCAACAGCACATTTTACACATCAAGTTAACAAATATGATACAAAGTTAACATAAAGTAATTACAGGTTTTTCTAGATTAAGTAAGTGTAGGATTGTGTGAATTACATATTTTATAATATGAATAAACATGTTAAATTTATATCTATACAGGGTGAGTGTTTGTGTGTGTATTTATGTAGTCGAAGTACCTGAGAAAGATTTTTTGTAAATAATTTACCAAAAAGTCTATTAAAAAATTTGCATTGAGTAGTTTTATTTGATGCTAAATTCCGTATATTTTGGTAGTAATTAATATTCATATATGATGCCCGCTGTGATAGTTTAAACATACTATTACATTCTCGAATATAACCTACGTGTATACAAATTATATCTACATAAATCATGATTAATTATGACTTATATGATTAAAATCAGGTATTTTTATTCATCTGGTCACTTTTCATAAAGGTTGCCGGTTAATTAAGTTATTTAAATGTTTATTAATTATGAATAAATATTAATTTTAGTTATCATTTTGACATAATTGAAGACAGTTGCTGTTTATTTAGTAACATGAATGTAATTTAATTAAAAACACAGAAGGCAACTATATATTTTTATTTTATATCACAAATAATTCGATTCAGTTATATTCGACACTAGTTTTTGTCCCGCCATAGGTGAACACCTTGACACCTCCATATTCCGACAGTGGCTGACTTTTCACCGCAACGAGAATCAAAAATAATTAATTTTTATGTGCACAAATATATTTTAACTATATATTTTTCGTCTTGAATTGAATTGTAAGTAATTTTTATTACGAGGGATGTCTTAATATCTTTATTGTCTATATTATTACTTCACCCGTGACAGTGATGGATTTTTATAAATGCTTATTTTACATAATTACCTAAAATAACATTGAAAAAGTAAAACCAAAAATGGAATTAATTTCTTTCCTTTTGGTTACTTAGCTTTTGGGTACGAAACCTACCCAAAAGCTGCCAACCGGACCCTATTACTAAGCCTCCGCCTTACGTCGATCTGTCCGTCAGTGGGCTGTATCTCATGAACCGTAATAGGTAGTCAGTTGAAATTTTCACAGAATTGTATGATCGCTATAACAACAAATAATACAAATTAAATAAAATTTAATATTAAAAGGAGCAGATTATTATCAAAATACTTACCTCGACATTATCTGTGTGTGTGAATAGAGCCGATACCTTAATTTAACAATAAATTTATTTCGCCAAAGCTTAAAAAAAGTACTAAAAATACAGAAACGTCTTTACGGAACACTTCGTGTGCGAGTCCGACTCGCACTTGGCCGGTTTTGATTTAAGTTTTGTTACTGCTTGGCGTAATTTTATTTTTGTTTGTTTGTATAATGTAGACGTATGTAGCCTAGACCGCGTGCCAATACTAGCTGTTTTTATTCCGATTGCGTTTTTTTTGCATAGGTACAAAGTTCAACTTGACGTTTAATAGAAAAAAGTATGAACAATTAGTGATTCAAAATTGATGCTTGTATAGCTATTATTTTATATATTCTATTTTTCACGTATTTAAAAATAGAAATGACAAGTCTTTTTTTTTAAACGATTTCATTGATGTTGGTATTATTTTGTAATGCTTATGAATAAAAAAAAATGTGTTAAATTTTTGTTATGGATTCTAATCAAAAACTGTTCACAATTGTCTTGAGTTTAGAATTTTACCCCTTCATTCATAATCGCTTTTTAACTAAATCAGTGTAATAGTGTGCCCCGTCTCACTCTTTCGATCACCAAATGTCAAGTGTCAGATAAAGACTTCGGAATTTTAGCTAATCAAAGTTTGATACCTGAATTATGAATAAGGGGGATATTCTTTTAATTATTCTTCCTTCGCGTGTCCTAAATAGATTTTAAATAGTGACACCTGTTTAAGACCAACCACCTGATTAAGATTACATCTTAATGAATCGAGATACGGAGGGAAATATAATGGAGAGTTTTTAATGTGTTATTTTCAAACCCCACAATAATAGAAATAATGCAGACTGAAATTGTTTATTGTATTGTTTTAACTGTCTTAGATTAATTCACATTAAATTTTCTATACACTAATAGGGTGAATTTGTTATACAAATTAATTAATTCATATTAAATATTGATATATTTTGATGATTCTTGATTCTAATTTTTTTTTTGTACAAAGCCTGCCATGTATATTTATTTTTACATGGTAACTTAAAACCTTTTGCTGTCTATTTACTGACCACGATATCTATTCGACAAATACAAGATTTTAAGTACAGAGAGCTCGCAAGGGAACTGGCTCTCAGAGGTAGAGTCAATTGTAACGTTCATAAATAAGTGCCCTGTGGCTGAAAATGGTAAGTACACGGAGCCTAGAAGGGAACTGGATCTCAGAGGTAGAGTCAATTGTAACGTTCATTAATAAGTATCCTGTGGCTGAAGATGGTAAGTACAGAGAGCTCACAAGGGAACGGGCTCTCGGAGGTAGAGTCAATTGTAACGTTCATAAATAAGTGCCTTATGGCTGAAAATGGTGTAAGTACACAGAGCCTAGAAGGAATCTGGATCTCGGAGGTAGAGACAATTGTAACGTTCATTAATAAGTGTCCTGTGGCTGAAGATAGTAAGTACAGAGAGCTCAGAAGGGAACTGGCTCTTGGAGGTAGAGTCTATTGTAACGTTCATTAATAAGTGTCCTATGGCTGAAGATAGTAAGTACAGAGAGCTCAGAAGGGAACTGGCTCTTGGAGGTAGAGTCTATTGTAACGTTCATTAATAAGTGTCCTGTGGCTGAAGATGGTAATTACACAGAGCCTAGAAGGGAACGTTCATAAATACATGCCCATTGGCACCAACTTAGAGGGCTTCTATGTTATCATCATCATCATCATCATCATCAGCCTATAAATGTCCCACTGTTGAGCACAGGCCTCCTTTCACATATGAGGGTGAAAGGGAATGGGCAATACTGCACCATGCTACTACTGTTGGAATTTTTCAAGCCCCCTAGGAGGCACCCAACTAGCTTAACGACTATAACTATTAAATAATATCCAGGTACCGACCACGACAGTGGTAGCTTAACTTTGCCGATCGATTAAGAACGGCTAATCATGCTACACCACGATCACTTCGGCTTCTATGTATCAGGTCCAAAACTGAATAAATAGTTTGAAGTACAGGTTGTGAGAAAAGTGAGTAATTTATAAGTGGGAAGTAATATACCTAAGGTACTCAAATATTCTATTCTACATAGGTACATCATACAAACAGTTTCATACAACTTGACAACATTACGCGAATTATTTTAAACTTTTTTGAGCACAAATTGGATAAGTAAGCATTTGTAGTGTTCGTCGTCAGCTAGTTTTGCGGTAATCAAGCGGAATTAAAATGAGACTTTGACAGCTCAATTTACCTAGCAAATTATCGGCAAGACTTTGAAAATGTGCTTGTCAACAGTAGCAATTTGGTTCTGTTGTTGATATTCCAACAAGACAACTTTTCATTGAAATTCCAACAAGACGCTCCAGCTCATAGGGTGCTGATTTCATTAGCTCAAAAAATAGCTTTCATACTCTCCTGATTTGAATCTTATTAGTAACAGTTTATCGTAGGTATACTGGGACCTATATAGTAAGCGTTTCAAAATTGTTGAAGAGCTTCTCGTGAGCAGGAGAGGGCCAAATTTATCATAGAGAAATAAAGAACATTTAAAAAAAAATTACGAGGCTTACCTTTAACGAGTCAGCGCTAAAAGTTATTTTGAAAACGAACAGGGATTCTTGTACGGAACAAAGAGGTGTTTTCGGTAAATATCTAATATTAATTTAATGCACTGTACCTACATGTGGTAAAACATTGGCAGTATTTAAAAGATAAAAAAGTTTGCAGCTGGAAGATACAATATAATTTTGCTTTGTAATTTCTGGTTTTTTTTTTTTTATTATGGATAATATTCATTATTTTTGTATGAAGCTATAAATTATTAACTTTGATACCTTAAATGGCACAAACGACATTTATGATGATTACACTTCAAATCAACTTTTTGAATTGTAAACTATATCAAATGCCGTGCAATATTCAATTAAAAAAGAATACTTTGCTGAAAATCCCTCTTATGTATGAAATTTTATACTTGGGCTAAATTTTGTACTGGTAGGAAATGCCTAATTACTAAACATTCATTTAAAAACATTCACTTATACCTATTTTATGTTCTAATTTTATAAAATAATTTCCTATTCAATGTAGATATATTCAATAAACATAAGACAACTGTTTTAATTAAGGCAATGGTAGCTCTGTGGTTTTAACGTCAAATACTGTGATGGTTATGGGTTTGAATCCAAGTTGTATTTGGAACCGGTGTAGAGCCATTTGTTAACGTTCATAAGTGCCTTATCAGGGCCTAAATTGAATAAATGCTTTTTGAATTTGAATTTGAATTTAGAAAGAGCTGAAACTTTTTGGTTGAAAGAAACCATACCCCACAGTAGTAAAATTAGGTACCGTCAGTAAAGTCTGTCATCATACTCTTGAGAACCTCTTAAATTCCTTTATAGGTGTTGCGTGATTACCACGTTTCATTACTTTTTGATGGGTATTGAATTTATTGATATTGTGGTCAAACTAAAGACTAATGAGAGTTCAAATGAATAATTTTAAATAATAATACTGTGAAGATTTTTTGCAAGCACATTCTAGCCATCCAGGTTATATTTATTATGTGCTCAGACATCAACGAAAAATGCATTATCGCTTTGAGGTTGGTTTTGTGTGAGCCACACAATTAAAAGCGTATGTGTGTAAATGTAGGTTATCAACACTGATTGTCATAACATGAAGAATAATTTTGGTAAATATTATATTTTAAAATTAAAGGTGGTCCCATGAGATCAGATTTTCTTAAAACTATTTTTTTATAATATGAATAACCTCATAAAAAAATCCTTTAAAGTATAATTCAATTCCCTTTTTATTTTAAACCCTTTTTATCGTGCATATTTAGTTGGTGTTCAATTCTTCAAGTTCAAATGTGCTCTTTTGTGAGACTTTTCCTTAAAGTTTTGGAATGTTTGTGCCTACCTATTCAAATTAGAATATACCTAATAAATAAGTGGATATTATTGTTTATAGTTACTCACCTAATGGTGTTAGAGTATCTTCTCTGGGATCTCTGTGCCTCCTTCTTTCTCGCCTCTCTTGACGATCTCTGGCCATTATGGCTGCGATTGAGAAGTCAGTGGCACAGGGGCGCGCGGAGCAGTCCTCCTCCATTGCGGGCCCCTGCCGCTCTCGAGCCTCGCCTTGGAGCAGCATCAAATTGACAGCTTCAGAGCCCAGTCCACCCCCTGGAGCCCAAACGCCGTCACCGTCTGAACATCCCATCGATGGAAATACAGAACATATTCTAGGGATACTCAAGTTTGAAAGTTCTGGCGGATTGTTATTTTATTAATCACTTTTTTACAGTCGACTGTCTTTTCTCTTGTTGATTTTTATTAGATAAATAGTTTATAATTTTGAATGAGGTTAATCTATAAAAAAGTTTAAGTAACGTGAGAAAACTTAAAACCACAGATCCTAAAACTTTATGAAAATCACAAACTTTTAAATATCTAATGTAAAGGTACGAGATGTCGTTCGAAAAGCGTATGAGTTCACTTAAATCATCAGTTGAAGTGTGTTATCACGGCTTAGAAGTTTCTTCGTATCGGTGAAACTTTTTACGCGCACTGTTGACGCGGTAAGAGCGGACTGGTGCGGCTCGGCGCGATGTCGACTCGACTGAGGCGGCTGCGAGGCGGCTAGGCGGCGCGCCACAGGGAGGGGCCTGCATCACCGCCCTATGCCACCACACTCCGACCACGCACACACTACCACTTTTTTATTACTTCTTTCTTATTAAGTCCGTCCCGCTCGCGCTGCGCTTGTAGCTCGCACCCGTCCCTCTCGTCAAGCGAGTTTTTCTCCGCGCGATAACTATTGAAATTCGCTAAATGGCTCACCGCGGCGCGGAAAAGGCTCTCTCGTTAAACGGTGAACCGATCGTATCGAAGTATTTATTCGCATTACTCGTTGTGCCGATGCTTCGCATCACTATTTATGCACTGTGAGACCCGGCATCGATGGGGCTGAGCTTGCCTCGATTGTATGACGATATTTGCATAAATTTAACAAAAAATACATTAATTTTTCAAGTTATTGTACAATACGTTATTATATTGTGAACCTTCAAAAATAAGAAACCTCTTTTATACTTTTCACTTACAAAATTGGCACTTTAATTTCTTATAATATCATATTGTGTTATTTAGGTGAAAAATATAATTTATTAGGAACCTTGTCACTATTTCATTTCTTATTATTTTAGGTGACTATTAATTCCCTTCCTCTTGCAAAATAATAGGGATAATGATAATTATAGTTTTTAATAGTTTCAAAACCCTCTTATTCTTTTTCTACATCTATTTTACGTGTAAGTTAGATACTCTGGCTGCAAAGCGGGTTCCATCCCCAACCAGCATAAATAATATTTTTGCATGACATGTGGCGAAGAATGTGTATTATATCAATTATCTGGTTTCCAAAGTACAAGAGATACCTATCCCATATTAAGTTGAAAAACAGAGCCACAAAATTAAGTTAGATTTATTATTTGTAAGTTTAAAAAAAAACAAGTTCTTAAATGAATTATTGTATCACTGGTACACTTTTGTAAAAGTGTACCTAGTCGACACTATACTAACGTACGTTACGTTTTCATAAGTAGGGTGTCCAATACGACACGTTCATGAGTAAACATTTCCTCTCAAGTTAGAATATGGTAGTTATAAATATTTTGATCAAATATTTACACAATGCAACCTTACCTGGAATTAAATCAACAATAACCGCTCAATTATAAAAGTCGCATAAAGCCCATTAAGGTCGTCACAGCGGAGTGGTAGTTGTTGTGGGTCGGTTAATCAACGCGCCCGCGACAGCGCCCGCGCCTCGTAGGTCTCGCGAGATTGCTCCCACATTTATAGCGCTAGATCAAATATGCGGAAAATTGAACTCGTATACTTTCTCCTAGTTTTGTATTTATAATAATTTATTACGTGCGAGGAGCTCAAACTAACCATGTCGTTTGGCAGTAAACCTTATCGTCGGCGAGCCGGTAATGGCCGCACAAATGGCTGCCGATGCATGAATTGTGACGAATCGCATTAATTATTTTGTTGATTTCTATGAAGGCAAACACTAAAAGTTATTATTCAATAATTTCAAGTGGTAATTATTTGGTTAGGTATTAATAATCGAATGATCTTGTTGGTTGTACAAGGTGTAACAGAAAATTTAAACAATATTATAGGAATGCTGAAATTTTTTCGAGAGCATAGCGTTTATTCGCTCAAAGAGCAGCTCGACTGGGGAAATACCTCCACTTTACAGAATACCACAACCAAATAACTTTATGTTGTGTAAAGTTGTGTTCCTGCGCGTGAGTAAGGTCGCCGGAGCTCATTGGGGAGGGGGGAAAGGTCGGTAACGCGTGAGCGATGCTTTGTGTGTTGCAAGCGTCCATATGGCGGCGGTAACCGCTTACCATCAGGCGGACCGTATGCTTGTTTACCGACTTAGTATTATAAAAAAAAAACTATTTACATTGATTCACTTTTCCTTTACACCTTGTAAATCAAACAAGATCATTCGACCATTCACCACCATGAGTCACCACTAATCTTGATAGATTAGTGGCATAATCATGCCACTAATCTATCAAAAATCTGCAAACTATTGAATATTAAAATCAAACTGTTAAATGAATTTATGTTATGTATTTTACGTACAAAAGGCTTATCATGAAGGACTGTGATAGAAAATTGGTAGGTTGTTTTTCTTAAAACCTGCTGTTTACTAAAGAAGCTTATGTTCGCTAATAATAATAATATTTAGTAAAATTTCTATTATTTAATAAAATTGTACCTAAAGCATAAACAAACATATTCTTTAAAAAAAAACTATGATTTATTGGTGATTAATTTTAAAACAAGATAGTGCGAAATTAACTTTATATTAATTATAAAAATATTGCCTAAATTAGACATTGTTTATTCAATATTATCACAAGCAGAATCGGTTTTCCTTGTTTCATGTCATTAATTTTGCAGTTTATCGAAACCCTTCGAGTCACAATAATTGCATACTTTATAGACACTATTAATTATCTTTTGTATCATATTATTATTAGAAATTTCAGTAACATTAATCAATCATTTATATGGTTTTTATAATTATATAATTTTATAATACATAGGTTGTACCTGTCTATTAGATGGACACCATCTAGAACCTAGATATCGACAAATGAAGATCTGAAGATAGGTTATGAAACAATCTAGCCCGTCAAATATAGGACGAAATTTAAAATCTCGGTTTTTCGAAGCTAAAATTTAAGACTGCGTATAAAGCAAAATAACAATCTTAGAATTGTAATTTAACCAAGTAAATAGTATTTAAATGAAAAAATATTTTTATATGGGTATTTTCATTATATACGCGAGGGTTCTGCCTGAGCAAAAACATAATGGAATGAAATTTCCTCGATAGAAAAAAATCACAAAGCTACCTCTAATAATAACGAATTTTCGGTTTTATTCGTTCATGGTGTATCTAATTAAGACAAAAATTCGGTACGCACTCTTAAGAGTGCGTACCAAGCCAGAAAAATATGGCAATGTCAGATGAAACAAACTTATGTCTAATCTTCGCGTGCAGATGAGATGGAGATAGCGTGTTCCGTGGAACAAAAATGAACTAAGCGCTTTTTATCTAAATAACTCGTAAAGTATAGAATATTTAAAAAAATCGTTAGTAGCAGCCCTCGGTCATATGTTAGTGATATTATTTATCGAATTTTTGTCTTAATTAGATACACCATGAACGAATAAAACCGAAAATTCATTATTATTAGAGGTAGCTTTGTGATTTTTTTCTATCGAGGAAATTTCATTCCATTATGTTTTTGCTCAGATAGAAAGAACCCTCACGTATATAATGAAAATACCCATATAAAATATTTTTTCATTTAAATACTATTTACTTGGGTAAATTTCAATTCTAAGATTGTTATTTTGCTTTATACGCACCCTTAATATGAAAACGTCTTCGTGTCGTAAGTAAGTAGTAACTAAACTACAAATAAATAAATTATGAAAAAATCCTAATTATTTTGAAGTCTTAAAAAATATAATAGATAATTATGAAACAAAACTATCTAATTATACATTAATAATTAATTCATCCAACGATATTGAAAAATCAATCAGTAGCATTTCATATGTTACCCACAAGCATTTTGATATTGATACACACACATTGATAGTTAAGGCTCGTTTGATTTTACTAAGTTAACACTTATAAGAAATACAAGTTCTTAACTTGTCACTGGATGCGTCCAATTCACTTTTTGTCCAAATCAACGACCGAGTTGTGATTAAAATTTAAAAGTAGCAACTTCGTGTGAACGCACTCGGCTATGCCGACGGAGGGGGGACGACGCCCCTTGTAGGCGGGACATTTTTATTACAAACCAATATCGACTCTATTTCAGTCTTTAATAAAGATTATAATCGCATTTGTATCGCCGGTGCATCTGATGCAAGTAGTGTGGGAGTGAGGCAATTCTTCGGTAAGTATCGTCCGAGTACGGGACGTGCTTCAGTTTTTTTCACGTCTCATGATTATTATTCAGGGATTACTGAAATAAGATGCTCGTTACACTGTTTTAAAAACATGTTTGAAATTGAACTGAGTTTTATTTAATTTACTAGAATAAATTACATACTAAGTTGACATATTCACAATTTCAGGTAATTAATATTTATGTTTTATTTGAAAAACAAAATAGCAAAAAAACACAGTTCATTGTTTCATATTACACAATACATACAATCTACATTTTACTGCACAATAACTTTACGCTAGCGGATATCGCTTCTTACCTATTACCTAAGATTTTCTAGCATCCAGTTTAGATAAAGCCGCAGCCACCATATTGATGTAGTTTGAATGCAAATCTGACAATCCAATAGAGACCTATGCAGATATAGCACCGCACAGCTGCGTGGAACTGATATAACTCCCACTTTCACTAGACCTATAAAAATTTAGCACCACTATGTTATTGAAAGAGTTAAATCAAATAGAATCATATCCAGTACTAAAGGTAGGTAAGTACTTTGTCTGTAATAATAATAATAATAAAAGGTAAAACTGTCTTAATGGCATTATTAACTGCACAGCTAAAACTACATAGGTAAATATTGCATAGGTACAGGTTCCTTAATATAGGTAGGGTACAGCATAGGGTGCTTCAAGAAGGGTGTGAAAAGATTTTTTAGGGTCGGCAACTTGTCTTGCGTCCATCTAGAGGCTGCTGTAACGGCTATCAGATAGGCCTTATTGGTATATAAAACGTCATCCACTTATTAAGGATTTTCAGAACCCTTAAGGGTAATTAGAGGGAATCGCGGATGAAGCCACAGCGTGGAAAGCCAGTTCATACATATTCCTGAACATGATACTTATTGCATTGCATGCAAACCTGAACAAACATTGTCATTTCTATAAAAAGTATGGTAGTACCTCAGAGTATATAAATACTACGTACAAGTAGTACTTATTCTTTAAATTAAAAGAAATCACGTCGTTATCCTTAATAACAAATACTTACTTACAAAAAAGTAGAAGTTGAGAGTTGGACCCACTAATCGAAGACATTTAATTTTGTTTCTACAGGATTATGAACAAAAATTAAGAAAGTAGCTTGAATGTAGAGCAAACAACAGTTGCTAAATACTCTGCATTCAATATTTACAGCAATTGAAATTTATCAATATAACAAAGCTCTATAAAGATGATATATAATATAAAATGAATACTTTATTTGCACAACATATAATGTAATAATGTTACAAAAAAGAAGTAGAAGCAATAATAAATCCTAGAAAATGTTGCAAAACAGGCGGTCTCATCGCTAAATAATAACAAACATCAAATCTAAACAAAACTATAGTACGGATACGGAATTGCTTTAGCTAAGCAGCAACAAATCCGGTGAGGTCCTCATCAGGTCAAATAAAAGTAAAAAGGGGACGTGTGACCACCACCTCGGCGGTGAAGTACGCCCGATCCATCTTCTTCGCAGAGGTCTTTTTGCGATCTGGCACTCGGGGTGTTAAACTGACGTACAATATAACAGAGTAACTGCAATTAAATCTGTTTATCACTTTATATTATCGTTTATTATTACAGTCTTTTTGTATTATAAAAATAGATTCTTTAATCGGAATAGATTCTAATAAAAGTACGTATAAGAATTTTGCTACATACAAAGTAATACAATTTCATAAAATGTCGATTAAATTGGTTTAAATAAAAAACTAGTGCGAATGCTTATTTAATAAATAACTATTGATGACATCACTAACGATAATATTTCCACCCCATAATAAAGTCGTGAAACGTTTTAAGATAAAATTCCGAAGACTTTATCTAATACGTGACGTATACTGATCGAAAAAGTGAGATAGAGGACACTATTACACTGATTTAGTTAAAAAGCGATTATGAATATGGTGGATAAATAAATAAAATAAATAAATATCCTGGGACATTCCTCACACACGGTCATCTGATCCCAAACTAAGCAGAGCTTGTACTATGGAAACCAGATAACTGATAAAATACATATAATACTTTTTGTTTGTAAATACATACTTACACACAGACACAGGACATGCAGCCACGTTCATGCATACAAATTTATGTCCTGGGTGGGAATTAAACCCACGACCTACGGCGTGATAGGTACAATCTTAACAAACTACGCAACAACCTCCAAAAGAAAGGTAGAGCATAGCAACATTATGTTTGATAGGTATCTATGGGACTCAATTAGCCTAAAAATAAAGGAATTATTATTATTATAGCTTTAGCCCATGTGTTGCAAGCATCCATAGGGCTACTAGGGTAATCAAATCACTTACCTTGTTCACCGAATTAGTTATAGTATATAGATAATCTTTTGTCCTTTGATATCCTATATTTTCGGCTACGTCCATAAAAAATAAATATTTCCGTTAGATACCGTGTTCTAGTGGTATTGTGTAGTGTGACCGCCACGCAACGTGGCAACCTGCTAGCCAAGCTACACGACAGCAACAAAACGTCGCTGTGGCGGCGCCTCCACGTCACCTGAATAAATTAGGACGGTCCGATCTTAATTAATGTACGACACATACGACTACTACTTTTATCGTGATTAAAAGCCCCTGCGTGCTCGTATTTAAGTAGATTTCGACCGCCAATGAGCTGTTTATTGCTTGTAAATAATGGTGCTTCGAGGATATTTTGGGGAATGCCTTTACTCGTAAAAAAATCTGTAGATACGAGGTAGGTAAATATGCAATATAATCTGTAGAAACTATAAGTAAGGAAAGTGTATCCAGACCAACTAACCAAACCAAAAAGTAAGCCCGATAAAAATAATTAATAAATCAAGAAATATATTTTTATATTTAATTTATTTTGAAGATGCTGAAGCATGACCATTAAGTATAAGAAATAGAAACAAAAACATATTTAAATTCTAATTCTTATAAATCCCGAGTAAAGACGCACTTCTGTAATGTGCCTAGTCCTATTTATTTTAATTTAATTTTAATTTATTAAAAAGAATATGCAAGCCTACTACAATTTTGAGACGTTTCAATTATTAGGTAATAATTTAATAACGTTTATAAGTATATAGCCTAGCTCGGTAACTTGAAATAAATGTGTTTACTTTATAATGCTTCTTGTATAGGCCACTCATTTTCTTATAAACAAAACACCCAGCTACAGCAAGGTAGATAATATATGGCAGTACTCTTCACGTAGCGTGACAATCCCGCCCGGTGGTGGCGGACAGACAGCGCACCTCTCCCGGGACTCGCTAAATCGTATTGGTTTCTCTGCCGTTTCATTTATTTAGTCTCTTTCGTTCGCTAAAAGCCAAAGCTTTGTCGTTTTATAGTATTCTTCCATCATCTGTTTTGTAAATCTAAAATACTAAATTAGACGTGAAAATTAATATAGGCTAGACTCATCGATGTTTGTTTGCTATGCCATCAGTAATTATAGCTATTACAATAAAGCGGCCTATGTTCAGCAGTGGACTGCTGTAGGCTGATGATGATGATGATGAATAAAGCGGAGATAGAATACAATAAACTAGAATATTTTTGGGGATTGATACATTCAAATGATAAATAGGAGTATAGAACACAGCCTCCACATAGTCATAATGTGCAAACGCCAAACACTCCGCGTTCGGCTGACAGTGTTCCAGGCGGTAAGCTGAAACGAGGCCTCCCTTACAGCGATATTATTATCTTACTATTATCTTTTTAATATGTTGGCGTCACACGGCTTGTGTATTTTGGAATTTTCCAGTTATATTTTAAGTTCTAGTCACAATAAATCACTTTCACATAGTCCTCAGTCGGTCACCGTTCATAAAAGTCATGTTTTAGTACAATGGTGGTTGTACTAAAACTTTTCACGGACTTCTTGAGACAACTTGAAAAGGCACGATACACCTGATTCATTTCATTTCACTTCACTGGTGCACATGGATTGATCTTTATTGGATAAAATACCACCGATTATATGCAATAAAACTCAAACAAATTTATTAAAATAAAAATGGAAACGAAACGTGAATCTGTAAGTTCCCGCCAAAAAGTCCTACTATTATCTTTCAACTAAAATTGATTACAAAAACCATATACTATTAACAAAAAATGTATGCAATGGATACTTATTATTCCGCAAAAGCCACGCATCAAATAAATATTATGAAATAAGCAGGCAACAATAACTGTTATTTATTACCAATATTATTTAAACTGACCTTTGAGTTAAAAACAATGGAGTGTAACAGCTGCTTTTGAGCATATCATGTTATTTAGTAAAACAACGATAAGGTCTGACAATGTGGAAACATTCGCATGTTTGTAACATAATCGGAACATTTATCATAATTATTCTTAAATGCGTATTATTAATATTTGTAGCCCTTTCGTAGACATGCGGAGTGAGATATTACTAGTGAAATGGCATCCCTGATGTTACAATTCTATTTTTTTTATTATAGTAGGTAGTAAGAGAGACTCAGCATTAACCAACTTCATAAGCTAAAATTTCAGTGAGGCAATGTTACGTTGTCACCATAGTAGGTGATTACCGCTCGCAATGGAACCGCACCCGGAGGCAGCGAGGCGCGAGCTTGCTTTATCTGCGCTGGCTCTGCGCGAAACAATATATTTATTGGACAGTGGTGCGCGGCGCGGGGCCGATCCAGTGGATGATCTATTCACTGTACCCTTACGTTGCCACTACAGAGGAAACCCGAAACAGAGACGAAAAAAATGCAAAAAGAATTGCATTTTCCGATTCAAAGCTTCCACTGGGTTTATAGGGTATGTTTCTACCACTGTAAAGTTTATATTTACTTGCACGTAAAATAGAAAATATGTAGTAGATTTCTTAATATACAGGTCGTTGTTTTGGTCAGCGACGAGCGACTCAGGGTCGATAATACAAATGATACTGGTGCTAAAAAATATATAAAAAAAATACTTTATTTTTTTTAAATAATAAAAATTAAAAAATTAAAATTTTGAAAATCATGTAATAAGCTAAAGTGTAGACATAATACTCAACGGGAGTACGAGGGAGTAAAGGGGTGGGGCGATGGCGGCTTGTGCCTAGCTCTAGTCTGTGCACGTGCCTAGTAACCATACTTTGCGGTAATTTTATTTCAAATTGAATAAGGCATTTCTCATCATATGTACAGTATTTAATGGAATTAAGTCCATTTTTGGGGAATATATATTTTGTACTACCGCTCCTGGGTCGCTTGTCGCCGACCAAAACAACACCCTGTATTATTTATGTTATAAACTGAATTAAATATTTGATAAAATCATCTTCAGCCTCAACGTATCTAATGATAACATCATCACGTAAGGTATGTCCTGAGATGATAGGAACTTTACATAATTTTTTCGGGAGAATTGTAAGCCGAAACATGTAGAAAACAAAGGTGTTTTAAATATTAAAGTAGTTGGCGTTAGTCTGTATCGTGCAATGTGCAACGGAGCGGAGGCCGTTCTTCATTTGAGTAAGGTCACAGTTTGTAGTGTCCGCCCGCCGCCGACGCCGCGCGCCGCCCGCGCCACCGAGCGCCGCACCCGGTGTCGTGTTGCTCCTGTTTTACGATACACCGCCAGTTCTGTTTCCAAGATTAAGCGAAACTAAACTGCTGGCATCCAAAACTCACTCACCCCACGCTTATTTATTGCCCGAACGATAAAAATAGGAACTTATTTTTCAGCAAGAAAAACATCTGAAACCATGTAACGTACAAATAAACCGCTGGGACGTCTCAATCACGGCTCTATTTGTTCAGGAACCGGTCTCCGGAGAGGCGAACAAGATGGATCGCGGTGTCAACACGAATTTGCATCCCTTGTTTGTCTCCGCGGTGCCTCGGCAGAAAAAAACACCGCAATCTCATTGGGTTTGGTGCACCGAGCGGTTCGCATCAGTTATTCGCCGGTGCGGCCGGCTAACACGATTATCTGTCGTTTCGAACGAGACGCTCTTTTTTCCATTCCCTTGTTTTCCAACTTCACGTCTACTCCGTGTTTTTCTGAATAGGAAATGGGATACGTCAGACGAAAAATTGACAAAAATATGGCCAGCTCTGATGGAAAATAGTGGGTTTTGCGATTAGATCTGTCGGATCCCTGGTTCGTGTATATTTTTTTATTTGCAAGATCGTTTTCTTGTCTGTTATGTATTTTTGGTTGATTATGTTGTTTGTCGCAACTGCATGTTTTTGTTTTATAAGAGGGCAATTTAAAGACTTAAATGAGATAGTATACTTACACATTTTTATATTCCCTCCTCATAACTATTTGGGGAAAATAGAAAGTAGGCAAGGCCAAGTAGTGCTGTTTTGGCTACCAACATCGTGGTCAGTCCTGAGCGTTGAAGCAGTGGATATGGCCCCGGGATATGAACCTTTGTGATCAGTTCCGATCATTTTCCAATTCAAAGGTACGACACGGACAGGTCAGGACGGACAGGTCGACACGGTACTATACCTACACCTCTTTATTATTATGCATATAATTAGCCAATATTGGCATCAAGGTCCCTTGTCTTCGGAAAATATCCATTTTTTGCAATTTTTTATGAATATTTTAAGACATTACTTGCAAATTTTGTTCTGTGAAGCATTGTTATGAATTTACAACAAATTTTAACTGTCAGTCAAACTAGAACAATAGTTAACAAAATAAATTAACCAAACATGACAGTGATGTTCACTAACACATCTTAATCAGCGGACAAACACTCAACATAAAAACATCATCGATTTCTTAACATTGTTCTGAGATAGTTTGAATAAAAATAAATGATTTTTAGAAACCCTTACCTTTAGTTTGTTATGTCCGTACGTCTGTCTGTTCCAATAATTTATTCGGATATAATTTAAGATATTAAACTGAAATTGCACCTATTATTTAATGTCCTAATTCTCATAGACTCTCTTGTTTGGTCGTGCGCGCGACAAGTAAATGAAAAAATAGCAACGGAATAAACTTTCCATAGAATCAATATAGGTCTCTTTCATACAAAGAGGTGTTAACTGTACTATGAAACTAAAATGTAATATGAAGATCCCGCCAACTGAATACGATGCTGATGAGGGGATGACGTTAAAGTATAAGCTATTTATTATTAGTATATTGGAATATTTTTAGGACTTTCAGATTTAATTTCAGTGTTTTAGGTAATGAGTACTTTCAACCCTGAAAATAAAAAAGCTTTGGTATACAAATAAATATGAATAGTTTGAGTAGCTCTCCTTTTCTTCAGTCATCTCATTAGCACTAGCGGTTGTATGAGGTTACGTAAAAACTTTAGCAAAAACTCATTCGAGAGATGACAGATACGATTCCAAATATTTCGGCAATGCGCTGTTTCTCTGAAACAAGACACACACAGTATGATTTATGAACTAAGTAGGGCGTTACAAATTGTTTTTCAAAACGTGGTGTTTGTCTAATTTATCTTTTTTTGTTATAACAAAATCCTGTGACTCTTCCGGTAGGATTAATGTGATGGTTGAATATTACTTTAGTTACTAAAAAAAAATTGATTTGATATCGAAACAAAAAAGCAGAAACCACACAGTAACAAACCAATGTTTAGTCTAGTCGTAAATTGCAGGGACACGAGAGATTTGATTGCGTCATGAATTACTCAGAGAACCACACGCAAGTGATCATAAAGATCACTCTAATGTCTTCATACGACGCTCTCAGGCGCTTCAACACGACTCGAGTACGAATAGATTCACCAAACTAATAATTTCCTCGCAGTGAGGAGAGCCCGCAGAGAGTAGCTCACACGCTCTAGCCAAACCACTGATTACGACTTGATTACACCCTACAAAAACTTTCATAACCCGGAACTTCAATTGCCATTAGTGGCTAAAAAAACAATTATTGACGCCTCATGATAGCAATTAACACCCATCTGTTATTACGTCCAAATCTTTACTTTCGGTAGACCCACTATCATGTATAATGAGTTGCTTTGTTTTGTGGGATGTGAGAAGGTTATATTGGGTTAAATATTTATTAGGGAAAATGCATCCTCGGGCGCTTGTGATATGATCTTCTTTGCATTTAAGCTGTTACGTGAACTAGAAATGTGCCGCGTAGATGTGTGAAGCTGACGCCTCCCGCAGGCGGCGCGCGCGCAGACCACCCGCGCTCGACCACCGGCCGCCGGAGGGCGTGTGCACAACACACGTGGATGGACACAAATAGTTTGATGATTTACAAGTTTTAATGCAACACCGCATTAGCAAAAATTTACAAATCATTATGTAGGTACATCATTAGGTACTTTAATACTTTAACGTAAGCATGCTAAACTTCTCCGTCTCGTGTAGGTAATGTATTCTTTGTGAGCCTTATCTTTTGGATAATGATCTAGCGGACGATTTACATACGTCAACAAGGTTGACCCGAAAGCCGACATGGAATTCTCCCATGAGCTCGAGTAGCTTCAGTGTGGTCCACGGCGGGCGCGGCTCGCGGACGCTGTCGGCGCATGCGCTCCGGCACGCGCGCTATGCGGCAGCGCGAGCGCACCTCGTACTCTTAACCGCCTAATAAATGACCAGCGCATGGTATTAGGCGGATCGCATATATCATTTATGTAAATTGTGACGAAGACATATCTAGCTCGGTTGAACGCTGCCTTCACTCCACACGACATGCATTCCGTCTTATTATACTTCTGTGGATACCTAAGTACTATATCCACTAAATTAATAGTACTCATTAAAATGTATTTTTGCTGACACAATATAAACGAAAGTATACCCGCCATTTGTTGTGTAGTTCACATTTTTATAGCTACTAATAGATAAGTAGGTACGACATACAAGTTCGTGTGGATACTACAGCAAAAAATATTGATTGAAAAGTACGGTGACGTCGAAGATCAGGACCGAACGTTCTTAGTTCTTGCTATATCCAAAAAAGGGCAATACACTCAAGTGTCAATCTTAGTCTTATTCTTGTTAAATACTGGCTATAGTAAAAAACGTGGTAATCTGCAATATGTACCTTAAAAAAGTCCAGTCTATCAATCCACTACTGATCAAAGAATTTGTGTTTGTATATTTAATGGTACGGAACAGTTAGTGCGTGAATCTGACACGTGCTTAGATGGTTATAATATGTTTTTACTATGAAGAATATTTACGTACCATGATCCCATATTAATAAGTATTTAATATCAAACAAATATTTCATCTTAACTTTACAGTGAAATTATTTTTTTTTCTTTTTAAAATTGATCATCATTTCTTTTCATGACTGACTTTCAAAAGAGCTTGTATTGTTTGTATTGGTGTTTATTGTTGCCATGGTTATATTATTTTGTAATGAAAAGGTACTCTACAAAATAAATCATTGTCATTGTATCTTGACACTTATTTAAGCATCAATAGTGACAATACAATACAAGATTGATTTGTAAACGTCTTCTGCATCACAACGGCAACGCGAAAAGTAAATTGTCATTTAACTAGTATTTAATACAAGGATACAATAAATTTGAATACATTACGTAACCACAAAATAATATACTAACGTATTTGTAATATAAAATAATTGGTATGGTAATTTTTGAATCTTCAAATGGTAACATATATTCAGGTAATTAATTATTGGTTTCTTATATTACGGTAATTGAATATTGTAGTGAATGTGCTAGCTATGGCAAACCAGAAGGTTAAAATATATAGGTATTGTCCTTCTATATCTATGATTATTATATTTAATATTATACAGGGCTATTGGTAAAACACTAACCTTTTAGGACTATTTTACTAATATCATAAACAACAACTTTTGTTCTATGACTTTTAATAATTCTCAAATGTCACGAACTCTACGCGTAGCGTAGGTAGTACCTATTACAAAAAAAAAAGAAATTGAAAAAACAAACATTATTGAATGAAATGTGTTAGAGAGAACGACGAAATCTTGTTTTTTTTTTGGTACCTATTTTGTTGGCTTATTCCCGTTTGTCTACGTTCCCGTTTGTCAACGGTACATATACTTACCTATAGCGGTGTATCGCGTGCACCAAGTACAGTCAGTATATTAAGTCTAATTTTAAAGAAATGTAAATATTGGTTTGAAATTAAAATTAGTACATATTTAAGATTTTTATAGTGTAGTTTTTATGTATTATGTAAAAATATAATATATTATGACTAGTAATTATTTTACCTATGCAAAGCAAAATCAACAACATACGTTACTATAATATACAATGGGTAAACGTTAATTCGTAATGTTTTTATCTAATTGTGACTATACAAAAATAAAAATAAAAAAGTAAAAAAACCGAAAATTAAAAATTACAACTTAACAAGTAAAATCAACAAGTGCAATTAAATAATTTGGTACACTAAATATAACGTAGGTATATAATTCAACTACACAACACAAAAAAGCAACGAACGGTAAATAAAATATAAAATAGAAGTTATTTTAACGAAACATTGCAAAATCAACAAATATAATACAACAATTAAACTACTTAAATTAAAAATAAACGTATCACAAAAAATACTGAATAATAGAAATTAAAAAACATCAATTAAATAGCCGGCAAAGAAAAGATACTCGCTTCAAAAAAAACTTTATGTCACATAGTCCATGTTCATATTTGTTGAATATTTTACCTGTGTTTAAAAAATATAATGTCAACTAGATAGGTTACGTGTATTCTATGTAGCTCTTAGTTATTAATATGGAAGTTTTAAAATATACAAACTAAAAATAATATTAAATAAATTCGGCACACAACTTTTTACTCTAACTGTACTTTAACGTGTGCTCAGGTACGTAATATATATAAACATAACCAATGTATATGTACCGTTGACAAACGGGAATAAGCCATTTTGTTTTGTTACAAGTCATAGAACAAAAGTTGTTGTTTATGATGTTTGTAATTAGGGTTGCCATCCGTCCGGGTTCCCCAGATTTGTCCTAGTTTAGAGGGCGTCCGGGGAGCGTCCGGGAGGGGTATCATTTGTAGTCCGGGTAGTTTAAAATTTCAAGTCTGAAGATTCTGTTTTGTAACATTTAAAATGATGAGGAAATATGATTAAATTTAATTTAAATGTCTATGAAAATAAATAAAAAGTTGATTTATGAAATTTTTAACTGTTCTTTAATATACTGACTTAAAAAGAAAAAATCTCCGGGTTCTGGGCTCCAAAATCCGGGGTTTTCACGCGTCTTGTCCTAGTTGCTAAGTTTTATAGATGGCAACCCTATTTGTAATACAGTCCTGCAAGGTTGTTGGTGTTTTACCAATAACCAAACAGGCATTCACAAAAAAAATATGGTAAGTATTCAATATAGTTAAGAGTGCATTAATAATAACCTGCATATATAATTAATAAAAAAACAATAAAACCAATTCGCTAAAGCATTTACTAATTCTCCTCTAGATAAAACCAACATCTACTTTCCCACATTCATTGAATGTAGAGCAGAATATATTTACCGTTCAATTCATTAACAACTATCATGCTTAGAATACACCTACCTTTTTCAAAAGCACATGAATTTATTAATGTGACCCCTGTACCTATATTTAGAGGATACCCTAACCGCAAGTCCTCGAGGCGACATCTGCCTCGTCATACGATGCTCGTTATAGCTCCCACTGCGCTCCATTCATCAGAACAACTCGCTTGCAACTCACTCGCGACACTATTAAGACGTTTTCAGTGGAGTTCCTTTGTGCGAATGAATTATTGTGGGCGTTTTCTAGTACAAACTAAACGTTGGTTACCCACAATGAACGCCATATTTGCGGTTACTCGCCGTGTGGGCTCATCCAATGACTTGTGAAAAATTACTTGTTTTTATTACCGTTTGAGTTCAAGGACTCTATAGTATTGTACTCTATGACTTTGCCTTTTGTTCAAAGATTCACTTAATAATTGAGATGTTTATCGATCGATAATGAAATACGAGCAAATTGTCATTGTTATTGTCATCTAGAACATTATGCAAAGCCAGAAAATCCAAATTATGAATAAGTATTAAAACGTTACTTCCATCATGAATATTTACGAAAAAGGCTGTGCCTTGTTTCGTGTTTCGCACCAACATAGAATGTCGATAATTTATTTGATACAAAGAATACAAACATTTATAGAGCTTATTCTATTTTTTATAAATGTGTTTTTTCGTAAACTGTAGGATATTCTATCAATTTCTATACTCAAGTAGTAATTTAAGAGATTAACCGTACCTTTCTTATTATGTCATACCTTTATAATATACCAATCTTAGAAACGGTCATGTATTTATTCTACAGTTTACCATTTCCCTGGCCTGAAAAAAATCTCACCTGTAACTTTATTTGATTTTAATAACAAAATTGATTTTAATTTAGACTTATTAAGGAATTGAATTTTAATTATTGCCTTCAAGGATTTCTAGACATTTAAAGAACACGCGTGTGCTCAGAGGGCGTTATTGATTTTAATCACGTACATTATTTTGCGAGGGCAAAAACATATAAATCAACTTTTTATATTGACAGACTCAATATAACATGAGTTCCAGTGAAGCAGATGATTCTAGTGACCACGTGTGGTATCGCCGGAGGTCCGTGTTTGGACACTTCTGCCACTGAAGGCTGGCACCCTGCGGTTTCGCAGAACTTTTTTTTTCACATTTTTATCTTGGTTTGTCAACTTGCACATTAGCCAAGGTGTTTTCCACGATGGTGGTCCAATTTTTTGTGCACCCACACCCTGTTAATTGGTGACAATTGTGATTAACCAACCATTGGGGTGAAGAGAGATGTTTCCTTACAGATGTGTTAATAATGTTGACGTGGACTCTTAAAATGGTTTTTTTTTCTCATATTGATCGAGGAAATAAGGTTACGTTATAGGTAGATACTTGAAACTTTAAAAATATGTGTAACTATTTGCGGAGCAACGAAGATACATACTTCCCTTGTTTTTAGAAAAAGTCGTTGTATATGCAGATATCACTTAACTAGTTGCGCCCCGCGGTTTTACCCGCCTACCCGAGGGATATCCTTCCCTACCCTACCCTACCGTAAAGTTTTCTTAAACTTTCAAATTTTATACGCAAATTTCATAATTTTTTTTCTTAGAAAATAAGATGTATGAACTCGGTAAAATAGTTCTCAATTTATGGCGTGTCCAAAGCAAATAGGGATTCATTTTTACATATATAGATTTATGTACGTGCATAAATACTACGTACATCAGATCTCGATTACGATCTCCTGAAACCCACTTACTCAGGCACCTTTACAAGACAAACGACACAAAAAACGCCGGTTCCATTAAACAGATAGCAACAAGTAGCTCACTTGTCGTGGCGTAGATAACCGAGCCATATGCAGTTTTTCTAGTCGGCTATTTTTGTTGCAAGTCAAGAGCGATGTGATGGACTCGGCGGCTTCCTAAGAGATTAAACATGAACACTTTCTTGCTACCGACTGTCTTAAAAGAGATCTGGCGCCAGACATTTGATACAGTGTTATTATGGTTCTAAGAGCTCTTTATGAAATTCTTTAAAAATACCCAAAGTGGCTCCGCTAAAAAATATCTTATGAGTGTTTAACGTCGTCTGTTGTTCGGATATCATTATTGATTTCGTTTTTTATTTAAATAGGAACAATTAAATTACTAGATTTATTTGTGATATTATAATTTTCCCTACTTCTTAACCCGTTGGTTCTCGCGAGGTACGCGCGTCCAATTATAACAATTGATGTCATTGTTATATTTTTAACCGCGAGCCAAGCGATAATAAGTCCACGGTAAGCCAAAGCTATTAATAATCGGCCAAGTACGAGATGGACCTCACTTTATTATGGTTTCAATCGTTTCGTATAAATTCCTAACTACATAGTTTGGTTTTTGATGTTGACTTTCTTCAAGAATAATGAATTGGACGACCCATACATGTAAACATCTAGAAAGTGACACAACATACTAGGGAAAATATATTGCGAGCTAGAGACTCGTATCATATGGACGGGCAGACAGGCAGCCGATTCAAAACAATACTCCAGGGCTCCGTTGTGCTCTTTAGGAACGGAACCCTAAAAAGTATGGTTGGCAACGGTATGTATATTAGCAGATATGGTAGTTGATTATGGGAGGTGGGTAAGCTCGTCTCGATCATGTTTGATCGCGATTTAAGCACCTGTAACCTGCCTCTTTGTGGTTGCCGCGCTCAGTACAGATGACAAAAACATTTAATAATTACGAAATAGTTTTTATTATTATTTAGACAAACAGATATGGGCACCGATAATTTATGAATCATATATTAAGCGCACCGGCAGGTGTTGAGCGAATTTTGCAATGCGGTAAAGGAAATTAAAGTATCTATAAATGACCTCTGTGAAATTACTATTATTAAAGAATATAATTTATTTACATCACATCACCATCATGAAAATTTTACATATTTCTCAGAATCCAGCCTACTGCGCATACAATTACAGTACAGGCGCATTCCGCGGCAGACGGTCGGGCTCGGAAGTCTGTAAAACCGGCCTATAGTGTAAGTTGCTTTTGCACAATAAAATAAAATTAATCTGAACTAACGGATTTTATTTTTTGAAATTATGCTTTTAGTTGACACTCAAAATTACCTGATTAGGTATAATTATTTTCTCCAAATCTATTTTATATAAATTTCATTTAATATAAAAAAAAATCCTCTCGTCTGTTTCACAATACATAAATAAATACGAGTACGTAACTATGAAATTGCCGTTTTGTATGAAAAAATTTAAACGATTTTTTTTTCATGTATTTTTTATTTGTTTTAATCGAAGTAATCACCCATGCAATCAATGCATATTTGCCAACGCAGTGGCAGTTTATTGATGCCCTTCTTAAAGAAATCAGCTGGACGGGAGGCAACAAATTCTTCAAAGGCATTTTGTACTGCCTCTCGGGTATTGATTTTTTTTCCCGCCAAGAAGTTATCCAAATTCTGGAAAAAGTAGTAGTCTGTAGGTGCAAGGTCTGGTGAGTAGGGTGGATGACGGAGAACTTCCAACCCCAGTTCTTGCAACTTGGAGACCGTCTGCTGTGCAGTATGAGATCGCGCGTTATCGTGCAGGAGCAGCGGAGACGAGCGATTGACTATTGCTGGTTGGAGATGTGCAGGCTTCTCCATCATTGTGTTCAGTTCTTCACAGTACACATCTGCAGTAATGCTCACCCCGTTTGGTAAGAAGCTGTGATGAACCACACCGGCGCTAGACCACCAAACAGTGACCATTACTTTTCTAGGGGTAAGTTTTCGTTTAGGGCATTGTTTAGGTGCTGAACCAGGATCCAACCAACTTGCTGAGCACTTGCGGTTATCAAACAGAATCCATTTTTCATCGCAGGTAACAATGCGGTTCAAAATTCCTTCATTTGTGTGTCTTTTGAGCAGTGCAAGGCACGTTTCGACCCGTACTTCGCGCTGGCGATCATTGAGTTCGTGGGGCACCCATTTGTCAAGCTTTTTTACCTTGCCAATTTGACGCAAATAGACTAATATTGTTTTGACGCTAACGTCGAAAGCTGCTGCTAATTCAGCCGTCGATTGTGTATCATCAGCTTCTACAATCGCCTTTAATTCGTCATTGTCGACCAAAGTCTTCGGAGGACCGCGAGGTTCATTTTTCAGGTCGAAATTCCCAGAACGGAAGCGAGCAAACCAATAACAGGTGGTTCGTTGGTTTGTAGTGTTACATAGCTCCGTAAACGTCGTTGATGTTGCGTGCCGCTTGTGCCGCGTTGCTGCCACGACGGTACTCATATTCCATAATTACTCGAATTTTTAACGTATCCATGATGACGAAAAAGATTGAAATGCGATGAAAATGTAACACTAATCAATAAAAAAATGACTACTTTTGGAAAAAGAATTCCATGTTTTTAAAATAAAATTAATTTGAAATTAGAATTCTTAGCCAAACAAAAATTATTTTGATTTGAAATGGCCAGTACTGCAGAACGGCAATTTCATAGGTAAAGACCTATTATATGTTTAAAAAAATAATAAGTATTTATTTCTCTGACCTTACAATATCGTCAGTTTACTGTTGGTCGAATCGAGATGCGTTTTTTTGCGAATTCGATCGGCTTTTGATCAGTCTCGCCTATTAGGTACCTACTGTGGACCTTAAGCAGTAAGGATATCATTTATTGCCAGGATATTGACTTACTGAAAGGAACCAGAAATTAAAATATTCAATTAAATTTTATTGGACTAGATAATGCACAAATATAACTTACATCGCTAACCAAAAAAGGATCAACATGTTTATCCATATTCACAATCACAAAATATCTTGTTACTTAACTTAATGTATATAAGAAATATTACGAAATGGCGAATCACACCAGTTCCGCTATTTAAGAGCCACTCTAGGCTTTGAAAAAATCGGCAAAACATTGGCTATTACATTGATAGAGACAATTCTATCGTTCATTTGTGCCTTATGAGAGCCTAAACAGTATAAAAATAGTTATTGATTTTAATTGATAGTATATTGCAGAACCCTGTACATAATAAATTAAAATCCCTGACTCTTAAACAAGGGTAATTGTAGGTTAAGATAAAAGTGTTAGCTATAAGAAAGATATATACAACGGTGTCTATGTACCAACCATGCTAAAATGAACTATAGCAACATCAATACACATTATAAACAGCAAGATACTTCCATCTTGCATAACGCAGTCCTTAAACTCAATCGAAACTAATTACCATCCCGTCCGGAATTGGTGTTGATGAAACATTGTTTTTGCTCGCGTTGGGAGCTTCGCGGTAGTCGCGTTATAGCGCGTAAACGCTACCTACCACTACCATAATGATGCTAAATATATTGTTCGAGAACACTCATGTACGATATCGAACGCTATACTAGCTTTTATTCAGCTTAATTGTTTGTTACTTTAAGTCGATTATTATGATGATAATTTTATTAACGCCGTCAACGTATGACTAATGAGGTAAAGGTAATGCAGGTTGTTACTAGGTACTAGAAATAAAATACATCAACAAAGAAATCGAGTCGTTCTTTCGACTTTGTTTGGCAAAAGGACCTTTTATTAATCGTTTCATCCGATGCTTAGGTTATAAGCTAGTTTTGATTTTGTAACTCGTCATGTTATTCAGAACAAACAATATTACACAGTTTGTATAGGTATTATAGTTTAATCTCAATAATGTTAATTATTATAGGTACCTACAAACGCAGCTCTGTTATGTCTTTAAAATATGTTCAGTAAACATCAAACTAATCTCTAGTCGTCTTTCAAACGAATGAATTGGTTACTTGAAATTCAAAGGCGCCGCATACCAGGCATGCAAAATTTGGCCAGCGCTGCAACGCCACCGCGTAGGTTGGCTAATAGCCATTCGCGCTTATTGATTGAAGCTGGCAGACGGGCAATAAAACGCGTCGGTGGTCATAAACTGGCACTCGAACCCGTCGCTACTGGCGCCCGCGCATCGATCAAAGACCGACACCGACAAAGACGCCGCTGCCTCCTCCTCCCGCCCTGTCAACGCGGTCACGGTCCATGCTAAATGTTTGCCTCCGGCTAAAATTACCGGCGATGAGTGTTATCGACAATTGAATATTAATATACCGAATTTACATAAAATTCACATGAAACGAGATAAACCATAGTCACGCGAATTGTGGACGGCATGACACATAAAATAGACAGTAAGTTCGCCGAAGCAATCCTAATCCGGCTGGAACGAGCCCAAAAACTGTGGGCGTCTCAAGATGAGAGTCGCCGTTTTAATTGGTCGCATTAGAGTTGAGCCCCTTATTAATAGGTTGATTACTTGCGGGGCTGCTGCGGCTGCCGGCCGGACGACGCGACGCGTGCAGCGATGCGAACTGCATCTCAACTTATGCAACGAAGCTAACATAAGCTTTGCCAGTGCAAGGTATTGTAATTGTATGCATTTGGGGTAAATCTGCGATAAATAAACAGACTTATGAGCCTTTGCTCCTCAGTAAAAGGACAATCAATGAATTGTAGAGCTTTAATTGGCTGAGTCAGTTAGTATACAATACAAACGGATACAAATGCAATATGAATCAGTTGTTTCATTTTGCAAAGTACTTCAGCGCGTTGGAAGTTAATAACCACATAGCGAGCTGAAAATATCAATATTGTCCGGAAATAGCCACGGTATCTGCATAGCGGTTATAAATCTGCGAGGTGTCTGAATCTGAGAGGCTGCTATCGGCCCCTCACTCTCCGACTGATGGTTTGTATCATTTGCAAAGCAGCTTAAGAAGTATTTTAAGTAGGTCCAACCTGTGTTTACGCTGGGTGGAATGTGGAATCGCTTCCGTTTTATATTACTAAGTAAATACAATATTAATATGTGGTGATGTATGATTGATTATTACCCGACTGACCCGGAAGGAGGGTTATGTTTTTCGAGTGTATGTATGTATGTATGTATGTATGTATGTATGTATGTATGTATGTATGTCTATTTCTTTGTGCCGCTCTGCAGCCTAAACGGCTTGATGGATTTAAGCATATGAGGTGTCGTTAGATTCGTCTTGACTGGGGGAGTGTCATAGGGTATATTATTTTTATATGGCGCGTAAGAATAAAAAAATAGGGGGGGTATTAAAAATAAAAGTTTCGTTATTATAACAATATGGGTATCAAATGAAAGCTTGTAAATAGACCATTCCATAAATGTATATATTGTAATACTTTTATGCTACCATTTTGACGTAAACTGCAAAAAACCACGTTTAATGCAAGGACAGTAGGTACTGAGCCGTTACCATACGTAAATCACAGAGTTGCGATGGTTGTTAGCGTTCCTTTACCGTACCGCTCATTTACTTACTAATACATACAACTCTTTCTGTATAAAACTAAAAAGTCTGAAATAAATTAAATTATTAAAATAAACAAAAAACCCGACTGCGTAAAACATAAATTAACTGAAAAGAGAAAAACAAGCTCTTAAATCTATAGAATTTTGAATATAACTTGAATTTTATAAGGTATTGCAGTCGGGGATAAACAAATATTACAAAAAAATACATACTTAGGTTATTGGTTGTCCCCGATTGCAATACCTTATAAAATTCAAGTTATATTCAAAATTCTATAGATTTAAGAGCTTGTTTTTCTCTTTTCAGTTAATTTATGTTTTACGCAGTCGGGTTTTTTGTTTATTTTAATAATTTAATTTATTATGTTATACCTATTAAAGAATACATATAACATAATAATCAATCATTCAACATTCTTTCAATCTGCATGTCGAAAAAATCACTGTATATTATTATTATATTTCTACTGATCTCCCCTCTAATTCAATTATATAATCCAAATCTCTCTGATACCGATATAAGTTGTTTACTACTTTTTTATTCTGCTAAGGTAGCAAGCTTACGGATGGGGTGATGAATGTATAAGTCGTTACCGTAGTAGATAGATATTTACATACTTGAGTTTTCTTCGATTTAACTTGTTGACCATTATTTCAACTTCAGGATAAATCAATAAGATACATGAATGCTTTTTAGAGAATATCAATAGATCGATATCGGGATGTGCGTAACGCGGCACGGCGCGGCGCGGCGCGGTAATACAGCGGCACGTGCTGTTTGACTCAGCGAGGTAAGTGCTGCCTGCAATTAAGATTGCGCCGATGAAGACACACGCTGAAGTGTTTTCTAATTACGTACACCATCAATCACAGCTCAGCCAGAGCAAGCCAGAACACCACCAATCAAGTAATTGCATCGCGTGCATCAGCTTTTCGGCCCTCGATAATAATAGGCATTTTATTGCCCGTAATGGAGTCTCTAGGGCCGCCCGGTTAATGCTCGGCATTTGGTATCCGTCGCTGCTTTTAATTTGGATTAATATATGCAACAACTCAGGAAGTACGCGGTCCACTGGTCGCGGTATAATGTTGTTTTTGTAATCAATTAAGCCGCCCGTTCGTCCGATGTCAGTCTATTGATATTGCACGGTAATGGAAATTTGATATCGCTGAGTGCTGACTATCACCTAGATTGGTTCAGAAAACACGCAACGTCTATAAAGTCTCGGAATGTGAAGTGTTTCTTGCTATTAGTCATCCTCTAATCCAGCGGTGTTTCTCCGCGACAGCTAGATTCTTTGACACGGCATAACGAAACAGATTTCAATTTGTAGCGCGGAATGCCGTCAGTGAGTGACCCACATAAAGGAGGTGATGCTAATCGGACAGGTGAGCTGACGTGGGCCTGCATCTCCCTGCCGCGCCAGGGTGAGCTCCGGGACCTACGCGCTAACAAAGGTCGTGTTGTGATTGATCACTATTTTAACTTCTCCACTTCGAAGTAATTCCATTTTTGGAACTGATGTGATCGATTTATTTTTCAAACTCATAGCTAGGCACATATTAACTGATAGCTAACAGTATTTACACAATAATAATTCTAGACCAACATTGTCGATAACGTCGACCTACTTACCAAATATGAAAAATTGAACAATGATTGTACAAGCAAAAGCCATAAATCATAATTCATTAAAAGTCTCGTAAGCTGGCATGACCTATTACAAAATTGGCATGTTCTTTGATAAACGACAGATTCTTTAAAGGCGTGACAGACCGATTTTTAAACTATCCTTGTTCATACTACTTAGTAACTACTACTACTTAGTACTACTTAGTAATGCAATAAATACCAAGTAATAGACAGAAATAGATGGAGAGCTCGCACAAGTTCAACAAACGAGAATCAATTGTTAGAGACCAGATCACCTATCACCGTTCAGCGTGTTCGTAAATCATGATCAGTCGATGATCGGACGTGATGTGATGTCAGATTAGGACGCTCCTAGCTTTTTGTTTGTAATTTGTGATCGCCGCCGAGATGCCTGGATGACTTGCGCGCACGCATCGCCGGGGCGCGGCGCGGGCGGCAGCTCCGCGGTGAAAGAAGTCTCTAACATTTAATGTTGGCATTCAGTTAGTTAGGTTGGTGGGTAATTTATCAGTTATTGTTTTTATGTCATTGTTCCTTTGACCGTGTAAAATGCGCTATCGTCGAGTGGTTACAGACCGACGCTGATTAAACTGAATGTTAACTCGTTACATAGACTAATGGAATTGAGTAATTGTTTTATAAACATTTATTTTCGATTCAGAAATTATATGTATTGTTTCTGATACGAGTGGGCATCACTAACAAACATCCTCGGGGATAAGTGAGGGATTGCCGAGGATAGCGACGAAGCCGCAATTACTGACGGCTTTGCGTTCCAAAGCGTAGACCGCTTCCGACTCCAACTACTAATCGCAAGGGTCATTGGAGTACACCCTTAATCTACCCTGAACGATACGTGACTTCATTTAATTATGTGTACTACTTAGATATACTTCAAATAGGGTATATTACATACATACATAAGTTACCAAATTTGTAATAATAATTATATTATACAATGAACAATCGTTTAAACATTTACCAATATATTGTAGTTTCTTAAACTTTTATTAATATGAAAACTAGATTTGATGGAATGAAAGCCAGTAATAATAAATAATATATTGACTACAAAATAATTAAAATAACTGTGGAATTATTAAAAGGTCATTGACTAGGAATATTGCAGCACCTTCTTACGTCAGAAATACAAAAAAAAAATGCGCGAATCAATCATTGAACGAACACAACACAGTGCTTTGACAATCGATTGTAACCAAAATTCCATCAACAACACTACCCTACAAATGTCGGCTGTAGCAAAAGTAAGCCGCATGTATCAATAAGCGGCTAAAGAGCTCAGTAATCCGTCACTAAGCGATGTGACATGCGGCCCGCTTGACATCAGCACAATGGGACATTACATACCGGCCGGCCGCGCCGGGCCACCGGCACCGGCGCACCACTTCACAGTCATGATACATGCATTCATTAACTATATCCACTGACAATTAATAAGGTGTTTGAGATAGTAATCTTTATGTTTGATGGTGGCGGTTAACTCAAAATATTGCAAATTACAACCCTAATAGATATATTTTTATGTAGCGTATTTCTTCTACTAATCTGTTAATCTGTTTTCAGGATTAGAAGATATCGGTGACAGTTCACATTTTCCGGTTCACTCATACTACTTGGGAGTAACTAATATAATATTTTACAAAAAAATATTTTAATTTCCATTTTATATCTTTGCAAAAATACAATATATATCGCTATATATAACTAAGAAACAATTTCAGCACATTAATACTATAGCTTGATAATTTTAAAAATTAAGAAATAGGATGTACTTAAAATACTTGCTGCATGAAACGGAACATTGACCTATAGTGATTGACAATGCTTGATCGACAGGGAAATTCAAAAAAGTATCGATATATGTTATACCTATTGTTTTTTTTTTTTTTTTTTTTTTTTTTTTTTAATCATAGGTGGACCTTTATTTACAACAAATATGTACAAAATACAATCTATATATAGAAAATTTCCTCAAGCCTGCCGCTGCTTCCGATTAACGGCAGGGTTCCCAGAAGGCTGGCAGCGTTTCCTCTTTGGATAGCCAAGCTGACGCGTTGGCGGAAAAAGCTCCCCGCCCGCTGGTCTCCGGAGGTCTCGATCAATTTTGATGACAAGGTGCGAGCAAAACGGCGAGCTTCGGACCCCCACGGTCCCATGGTCTCGACCGCAAAAGGCACAAAAATATAGTTGGGATTATTTTTGAATTGGTTTATCAATATCGAAATATTTTTAATTACCAAAAAATTTCGATATATCGGTACGATATCAAAGAGAGAGAGAGAGAATATTCTTACATTATTAGGTAAATATCAATTAACAAACATAATTTCTCATAAATCCTGTAATAATTATCTGAAATTAAGAACAACGATAATAGTACAGTATGATACATATGTGCAAAGTTGGTAATTACACACGAGGCGGTATTAAGCAGTAAGACAGTGATAAGGAAATATAATTTGGAAACTAAAAGCACTAAAATGAAAATCGATTAAACTTTCTTTATTAACTTTCTCGATACGACAAAAAAATCGATTGGATATCGTTAAGGCGCATGACTATAATTGTCTAAAGTGAACTGTCACCGATATCTTCTAATCCTGAAAACACTTTAGCACGAAGTTTTGTGATCGTGAAAATAATGTATTTTCGTATTATAAGCCAAATTTTTTCGACTCTACAGCTACTACTCGAGCAGAAGCTAGTCATACATAAAAATCAGGAAAAGTACGTTATGTGCATAACATACCTTTCTTGCCTAGTACCTGTAAATTGGCCGACGGGACAAGTTAGCAGTTATTCATACATTTAAAGTACGTATACTACTCAATTCTGTACATTTTGTCCGTCACAAAATAAGGAAGGTCTGGCGACACTGGGATCTCCTGCTATAAGTGAGAGTTATTGTAACTCTACTTCTCCTAAGACGCTGTCAATAAAATTCATTTTATCGAATGTCGATCAATGCCATCCGCTCACCTGCCGCCACTGTCTGTCATGATGTTTTTTTACATTAAAAATATGACAAATCGCTGAGAAAAAATCTGTACTGTTTTCCACTACAATAAGATTAACATCGATTTTCTGGCAGCATAACACGAACTTGTCTTACGTGAATGGACATTGTCTGGATGAGTTGCGATCTATAGATACAGGACGGGGAACGGTGGCACAGTATAGTTATCATCTAAAACAGTATTTTCAACTTATCGTAACAGTTAGTATAAAGCTAATAATTTAACCTTATAATTTATAATTTTTATTTTTATTTTACTAGTGTGCCAAAAAGTCTTCGAAATTTGACCGTAATTAAAAAAACTAAGTATTGAAAAAATAGTTTTCTGTACTCTACCCTACGCCAAATCTCACACTCGTGTCCAAGATTTACCTTACTAGCTGTTCGTGCCCGGCGTCGCCCGGGTGAAATTTCGGTTACATTATTGGAGTTTTCCTAGGGATTACTTTTTTTTGGAAATAATATATAGCCTATGTTACTCAGTGATAATTAAGCTTTCTCTTGGTGAAAGAATTTTTCAGCCAGTAGTTACTGAGTTTATTCAATACAAACAAACATACAAAAATCCTTCTCTCTTTATTATTAGTGTAGATGTAGACGTAGATGTAGATTTAGAAGAAAGTTAGCTTTCAACTGACACTATCTGCCTAGTCATTTTGTAATACTTGCGACAGGGCTCTCGATCAGTAAACAAAACTGTGGTTATAAATAGATTAAAAATAGTATGAACTATACTCTATTTCACATAGGATGAGGTCAAGGGTTTTTTACCAATATCTAGTGAAATTCCATTTGATTACTCTGAAATAATATTCACAATATTTCGTGAAACCTAGCTCTATCATAGTATTCCTTTATTATATCGAAATGAACATTAACCATTGAAAAAATTTAATAAAATACCATGTGTCACCGAACTCATGTTATTTGAAATATACTATAGTGATTAGATAAATAGTTGGGTCGTGTTATGTAATATTTGTTGTTTATACTTTAATGTATGTTTTGTTCTGAACCGTGCTTATTCACAAATTCAGTCGGTATGTCTACTGTTTGATATTATACGCATATTTACTGTGGCGAAAGGTAGCATTCAAAAAGCAATCGTTCATGTTCTTTGACAGGCCACGCTGTATGGCCAGCCTTACTGGCATCGTGGAAAAGAAAACTGTTCGTTCTGTTTTCGATCATCTTGTATCCCACCCTTCGGTAATAGAAGTTATATTTATACCTTTACTAATTATTCAGAAAATACAACATATTGTAGTATTGTACCGGGTACCTATACCTACTAATATTAAAAATGCGAATGTGTTTGTTTGTTACGCTTTCACGCCTTAAGTACTCAATAGGGATGTTGCCTGGGTAAAACTATCAAAATTATATGTCAGTCCTCTAACAATACAAATGACTCCTCTGAGCTTTTGAATAATTGTGGCAATGTCAAAGCATCTATAGATAGCTGTAACCTTCATTTTGCTTCAGCTGGGGAGAAACTGGCAAATAAAATAATTACTAAAATCAATCAATTAGAAGCTTCTTTAATAAAAGATTACAAATCTCGCCACTCAATATTAGATTCTTTCTTTCTATACCCCACTGACTCTAATGAAATTATAAGTATCATCTCCAAACTAAAAACTAATAGTGCACCTGGCATAGATAACATAACAGCTTCCCTAATTAAAAAATCATCACAATCATTAGCAGCTCCACTGTCACATATATTTAATATAAGCCTCGAGTCTGGTACTTTCCCTGCATGTTGGAAGGTTGCTGCGGTGTCTCCTATTCACAAGTCTGGACCTAAACATCTACCCGACAACTACAGACCTATTGCTTTACTAAGCATAATATCTAAAGTCCTCGAAAAGGTTGTTAGCAATAGGTTAGTTCCATTCCTAGAGAAAAACTCACTTATATCAGGACGCCAATTCGGTTTTAGGAAGGGCTTATCAACGGGAGACGCTGCAACTCTACTTTCTAATACAGTATCTTCTCATATTGACAATGGTGATTGCTGCATCGGCGTCTTTATCGATCTAGCCAAAGCTTTCGATACGATTTCGGTCGGATTGCTCATCAAAAAGCTTGAATCTGCTGGAGTACGAGGTTCAGCTCTCAATTGGTTTGCTAGTTATCTAGAAAACCGTAAGCAATGTGTTAAAATTCAAGGTAACTATAGTAATCACACAACCATAGACTTCGGTGTTCCACAAGGCAGCATCCTTGGCCCATCGCTTTTTCTGCTGTATATTAACGACATTTTGGAAATCCCCTTAGAAAATGCAGACATAATAGCTTATGCAGACGACACGGCCCTAGTGTTTCATGGGAAAACTTGGGAACAAGCCTACCATTCCGCCCAAGTTGGCCTGTCCTTAGTTCAGGATGCACTCGACAGGAACCTTCTCACCTTAAATGTAAAAAAGACTAAATATATAGCCTTCTCTAAAACCAATGTTAATAGTCCCTCCCTCAGTCTGGTTCTGAAAATTCATCAAACAAGTTGTAACATTTCAAATCAGTCTGTATGCGGATGTGATCACATAAATCGCGTCACTTCCATCAAATATCTGGGGTTGGTAATAGACGAAAACCTAAATTACAAAGAACAAATTACATCTTTGGCCGGTAGAGTGAGGAGTCTAATCTACATTATGAAAAGATTGCGAGATTGCACTCCCCTTCACATTCTAAGACAGGTATATCTGGCCTTATGCCAATCTATTATCCAGTACTGCATACCGGTATGGGGAAGCGCGGGAAAGTCTCATCTGATCCAGCTGGAGCGGGCGCAACGCGCGCTCATAAAAGTTATCTTGAATAAGCCCTTCCGCTTCCCCACTGACGACCTATATAAGACATTCAAGGTTCTACGTGTACGGCAGCTATTTGTTTTGTCTGCTGTTGTAAAAACCCACTGTAGTATAAAGCTGCACCCAGAATATGACAGACTTAAGGATAGAAGAGTGTATAGAGTCCCAGAACCAAAGGTCACATCCCAAATGGCTGTCCGTAGTCCCTATTATTCTCTCCCTCATACTTACAACAAGGTATGCAACTCGTGTGATATTAAAAATAGCACAACCTTCAGTTGTCGGAATATCGTCAAAGAATGGCTCCTGACACTCTCTTACGATGAAACAGAAAATCTGATTTGATGAATAGAACCACGATTGCCACAGAACTTACCCACAGCTCTGCACACTCACTCAAACACATATTTCATCGACACATTGCTGATACAGAAACCCTTACACACACAGCATCACACATACCTACCCACACATACACAACCTTACATACATACTCTCACACGCATACATAACTCTCACACATCACATATACCGTCACTCACCCCATCCCTTCACACAACCATTCTCATTGATTCTGCATTCCTGCCCGTTATTTTATATTTACTTTTATATAAATAATTTTTACTTTGATTCATTCTTTTTAGCATTTTTATTTGCTGGTTGTTTTATTGTCAATGTTTCAAAAAACCTCACTGTTTTGTTTGTTATATTCGTAGCTATAAATATCGCACTCTAAGTCCCAAGATACAAGCATGTTCTCATGCTTAGTTTGGGCCTTGCCAGTAACTTGTGACAACTTACTCTCCTGTATCTCTCTATGTTATTGTTTTATAAATTGTAAATCTGTTGTGGCAATAAACATTTATTTATTATTATTTATAATTCTAATTAGTCCATCAGTTAGATTATCAAAAAATATTGGACACGTATTTTTTGCTTTACCAAATCATTAACAATTGACGCAGATGAAGCGCGACTAAGTTCGGTAGTGGGGGATCGTGACGTCACTTGTTCCTAAAAAGTGTACCACACCGTGACGTTACCCGGAACTTCAACACACGATATCTTCGTATTTTTTTGTTTAATTGACAAAATAAAAAAATCCGTGTCTAATATTTTTTGATAATGTAAATGACGGACTAATTAGTTTTTTAGTTTTTTGTTATTTTGTTGCGTAAGCTATACGAGCTCGGTATACAGGGTGATCTTCTAAGATGGGTGCAGTCTTATATCAATAACAGACGACAAGCTGTTGTTGTTGGTGGGGCACGATCTAACTTCATTCAAATACCCTCGGGCTCTTTGCTTGGGCCTTTGCTGTACACGGCGTACCTTTACGATATAGGTGAATGTATTCACCATGCGGATTCTTTACTGTACGCAGATGATATGAAAATATATTATAATGTCAAAACGCATGACGACTGCCTTAAACTTCAGAGCGACTTGGATAGATTATCACAATACTATGCTATCAACAGAATTGGAGTTAACGTAGCAAAATGCATGCACATCTGTTTTACGCGGAGTAATTTTCCGATTGGCTCTAACTACACTCTTAATAACACTGTCTTAAATAAAACTAACTCGGTTAGAGACCTCGGTGTTCTAATGGATTCTAAGCTCACTTTCTCTTCACACATTGAACATATAACTGATAAAGCTTATAGGAACCTTGGTTTTATTTATCGCGTAACTAAATCATTCACTAGTGTGGCCTGTCTAAAAGTACTTTACTATGCCTATGTTCGCAGTGTGCTCGAGTACTGCAGCACAATTTGGAATCCACAGTACGCGATATATGAGCATGCTATAGAGCGCATCCAAAGGAAATTCACAAGGCAACTTAACTTTAGGTGTGGCGTTGTATACGACAGCTACGAGTCCTCCTGTCGCAAGCATCATCTGATGACACTGCGTCGTCGTCGGATATTGCAAGATATGTCGTTAATGTATGGTGTGTGCTCTGGTGGTCTGGACTGCACATCGTTGGTTAACAGTATGCTACAATTAAATGCCCCAACAACTCGCACGACACGAGGCATACGCAACTTTTTCATGTGCCGACACATCGCACTAACTACTCTGCAAATTCTGTGACGTCTAGGTTGCCGCGTACTTATAATAAGTTATTCGGTGACATCGACCTATTTAACGTGTCCAAGTGTGTTTTTAAGCAACATATATTTAAATCCCTAAGTAGTAAATAAATTAATAAATCAAACAGAATTATCTACAATCACTTATTTAAATTATCAATATCAATATCATATTTAATCACATCATGATTTCTATTTATAATTTTAAAGACCACAAACATATAACCCTACCCTAATAAACATTGACATTGTTATTCAAAACACACAAACATTCGCATTCGCATACTCTTTGCATCTACACTACACACACGCACGCTACACACACACCTCAGAACTCACGCGACGCGACGGCAGTTTGTCGTAGTACCTGCATATCTTTATAAATAAAATTAATAAGTATTTTTTTTTGTTAATTGATAGGATTCTTTTGTTACTTTTTTTTTTATGTCTATTGTTTAATTACCGTTCCTACTCTTTTTAAATTTTTAAATTAATATTATGATTTTGGATTATATAATGAGATTCGTTTTGGCTAATAAGCTGTGAATCTATTAAATAAATAAATAAATAAATAAATTTTCAGGAAAGTTGATCACGATGAAATTTGGCACGCAGATATCCTATGGTAAGGAGAATGACATAACTACTTTTTACGCGGGTGAAACCGCGAGGGTCTAATACTAGCTGTATTAGACAAATGCAAAGTATGTCTATATGGGTTATGTACCTCTCACATTTTGTTTAATTATACAAAATAAAGAAGCGTTTTTTTTTATGTCATTAGGTTGACAAACAACAACAACCCCATGGTCTGTGGCTCCACAATTCCAGAACACCTCCTTGAACATCAGTCAAAGCATCGGGATCCTTGGCGTCGACATTTCTAGTGACGTTTTGTTCCGAAGTCACTTGGAAGACAAGGTTAAGCTGGCATCCAAAAAGCTCGGAGTGCTCAACAGAGCGAGGCAGTACTTCACATCGGGGCAAAGGCTACAACTTTATAAGTCACAAGTCCGGCCTCATATGGAGTACTGCTGTCACCTATGGGCGGGAGCATCTGGATACCAGCTTGGGCCTTTAGACTCGGTTCAGCGACGTGCCATCAGAATTGTTGACGATCCCGAGCTCACAAGCGGTTTAGAGCCCCTTAGTCTGAGGAGAGACTTTGCCTCCTTATGTGTGTTCTACCGCTTGTACAACGGAGAGTGTTCTAAAGAATTATTCGACTTGTTGCCCACTGCTACCTTCTACCATCGCAACTCTCGCCATCGACGGGGAGTCCATCCTCACATATTGAAACCAGAATTGTTTCGAACTGTGCGGGCTCAAAGGAGCTTTCTTCCGCGGACGGTCAGATTGTGGAATGAGCTCCCCGCCGTGGTTTTCCCAATGGAGTACAGCATGGGGTTCTTCAAAAAGGGCGTGAAGAGATTTCTTCAGGGTCGGCAACGCGCAAGTGATGCCCCTGGTGTTGCAAGCTTCCATAGGCTACGGTAACTGCTTACCATCAGGCGGGCCGTATGCTTGTTTGCCACCTTAGTGGTATAAAAAAAAAAAAAAAAACAGGCAGACGGTCCACCTGATGGTAAGTGGTCACCGCCGCCTATGGACATTTGCAATACCAGGGGGATTGCCGATGTGTTGCCGACCTTGAAGAGCTCTTTTTATACCCTTTTTGAAGAACCCCATATCGTAGCGCTGAGGGAAAACCGTAATGGGGAGCTCATTCCACATCCTAATGGACCGCAGTAGGAACGTCCGACTGAACCGTTGTGTGGACGATCGAGGCGGCTCGAGGATATGAGGATGAACTCCACATCGCCGGCGAGCGGTGCGGTGGTAAAAAGGTGATGATGGCACCAGGTCAAAAAGTTCTTGAGAACACTCCCCATTATATAGACGGTAGAACACACAGAGAGAGCCAATGTCCAGTGTGAGCCACTGAGTTCGGGATCGCCAACTATACGAGTGGCCCTCCTTTGCACCGAAGCAAGTGGATCGAGCTGGTAAGCGGGTGCGCCTGCCCAAAGGTGTGAGCAGTACTCCATATGTGGCCTAACCTGTGCTTTATATAGCTGCAGCTGCTGGAGTGGTGTAAAGTACCACTTAGACCTATTAAGCACACCCAACTTTTTTGAAGCCAGTTTGGCTTTACTTTCCAAATGACCTCGAAACTGTACAACACTCGCAATGTCGACACCGAGGATCCCGATACTCTTTGAGATGATGAGGGGATTGTCTTCAAACTTTGGCGCAGCTACGAACGAGCGTTGTAGCATAATTAGCCGTTCTTAATCGATCGGCAAATTTAAGCTACCAATGCGGTCGATACCTGGATGGGTAACCGCCAAGTGGTAATTCAAATCGAGCGTTTTCGTGCTTCGGAAGGCACGTAAAGCCGTTGGTCCCGGTTATCACTTAATTGTGATAGTCGTTAAGCTAGTTGGAGGCGTCCTAGGCGGCTTGAAAACTCCAACAGTAGGTTAACCACTAGCCTACCTCCACCGATCCGCAGTGGGCACGCGTGGTGGAGTATCTATCTGCCCAATTCCTTTCATCCTCATTTATGAAAGGAGGCCTGTGCTCAGCAGTGGGACATTATAGGCTGATGATGATGATGATGATAAATAAAAAATACAATCTATTCATAAAATATTTCCTCGAGTCTGCTGCTGCTGCCTGTAAAAATGCTACGGATCATAGCAAGATAGGTAGTTTGTACAATGCAAAGACTGAGTTGAGAGCAAGAGCCGTTCTCATGAAGAGCCAAACCCCTAACTCTACAAGGCCGAACTTTACAAACTCTACATCTTGGTCAAAAAGTACGGCTTGGCGGTTTTGCGGGCGTCGTACAGACACTCCTATGAACTTATGGTTAGAAATTAAGTCACTTGTCTTCAAAGTTGTGTCATGCGATAGTTCTATATAATAACCAAGCCTTAGTACAATAATACTTTTTTTTATATCTATTTATTATAGTGACCTGATTTTATTTTTCGCCTTGCCGGAGAACTTCCATACCTACCAGATTTGTGAAGATTTGGATACATTATATACGTATAAAAAAATTTATAAACGGTATCCACTTTAATGGTCATCTTTTAGTGCTTTCTCGGTGGCAAGTTTTCATAGGCGAGGATCAACAGAACACCTATTGGCATATTTGTACTTGAACTAGTCAAAATATAAAAGTAATTAAGTAGGTATTCAAACATACTGGTAGATGTTCAGCTGACGTTGTTTGTGGTTGGATTTAAAGATCCTTTTAATTTTTGTATATCGTTACATATTTTTCGGTACCATAAAATCCGTGCTCCATTGTTACCGATATAAAAGGAATAACACGACTTTCCGTCAGATGTCGGTTACGCATAATTCTTTATTGAAAGTAACTGTCACTCAAATGTCAAAATATCACCCGACAATGAATTTTGCGCCTAATTTCCCATATCATAGAAATATTTCGATGTGGTTAAACCACATGCGCCGAATAAAAAAACTGTACATGGCGGAACGTGGTTTTATTTATCATTTCAAGGGATCCGTATCTTGAAATGAGATATAATACCTTGTAGGATTACATATTTGTACACTTATGAAGACCTTGTTTCTCAGGAACAGAGAGAGCTATAGGAATCTAGTTAAATTTAAATAACTTAGGTTTAGTTGGGTACTCACTACGATGGTGACGTCACATCACATATAATAATAATATTTTTTTTTTTTTTTTTTTTAAATATATATATATTTTTTTTATACCTATATGTATATTTGAAAATGTAATTAATATGTTAAAAAATGATATAAATGGAATAATAATAAAAACCATTTATTTCTCTACACAAAAGTTAATACAAAAAAAGTGCATACGTACTATGCCAACCTGATTTCCGAGAGACTGGTGCTGGTTGTAGGTTTAAAAAAACCTGTAATACAAGTCACCAGGACCCCACTCCACGGATTTACATCTTAGATATATAAACATGAATAGAAGGGCATAAATATCAAAAATATTCTAACAGAAACAAAAAGTAGAAGTACCAGGAATAAGTATAAGTAGGTATAATAATATGTGTAAGTAAGTTTGTATAAGTGAATGTATGTATATCACTGTCGCATGAACTTTCAGTGAAGGATAACATCATGAGATAATCAATAGAACCTTAGCATGATGATGGCAGACCAAGCAGACTTCTCTTGGAAATGTGTAATGTAATATGGTTTTCTTTCAAAACGTATGTATTTTGATTTTGATACTTTCTTCACACTCACTCTTCAAAATCTCAACAGAGATGTTTAGACTAGAGTTTCATTACGAATGTTTTGCTTCACAAACAACTCAAGCTGTTATAGAGCATAAGAGCGCACTACGCACTACAATCACATCTGGCCTCACATCATATTATTATCATCTGATTTAATTCTAATACCTACCAGTTTTTATCAAACCTCATCAATGAAATTACTAACTCCGCGAACGTTCCAAATTGCCTGTATTAAACATGAATAGATGTCGGTTATACTAATCTACTAAAATTATAGTGTAGATATATTAGAAAGCTACTGTCTAAATAAAATAACAAAGAAAGAGACAATGATTCAGCTGTTATGAAAGGATTTTGTTACGCGCCGCGGCGACCTGCCGCGTAGTGCACGCGCGGTTACCGTACGTGACGCGGACGTGCGGCATCCAGCAAATTATAGACAAATCTCGGGGAGGTATTATTTTTTCAACGCGCTCGGGTGAGAAATGCGTGATTGGGGGCCGGCTCGAAATTACAGGCTATGGGACACGCCACCGGCCGAGAGCACTCTTACTCACTTAGCTATAATGATTATTTTGCTATAATAAAGTGTTAGAGTAAGTAATTATTGCCACCCAACATGCTACAATCTGTCAGGGAATAGCTTGAATGTTTCCTATCTCGCTTTCCAAATTTATTTTTGTAAGGGAAGCAAGAAATTCACGTAAATTGGTTTCCCAATTCAAAATACATGTAGCGAACATTAAAGGTTGCATGGCATTATAAAAAGCGATTCTAATACCTATCGTATTAACGTTTTTTAGCTTCTGCTCAAGCGAGTGTTTAAGCTAAATTACCCACTCGAACCCAACTTAATATGTTATGGCGATAATATAGTCCAAAAATAAAATTGAAATAGGTAGACGCCAATTTTGACACGTTGAATATTGCGTTAACTGTCATTAACAATTTTATGCAAATCCTAATTTGGATCACAGATTCAAAATGGGAAAATTAGGGAGAAAATTATAGGGCTGGTGCGCCGATCGCACGTTTATGATGCGTTGCCACGGGCCGCGCTGTCTGTTCGCCGCATGCCGCCGCACACACACCCGCCGCGCCGCCCGCCGCCCGCCGCCCGCTCTGGACCGTGATAGAAATTATAACATCTTTCAATACAAAAAAAAACTAAATATAAGTAGTTACAATCATTGGAACCAGTTGCAATAAATATGGCACAGCAGATCTGTGATGATCTGTGATGTGAAGCGCTCGTGGTGTAGCATGATTAGCCGTTCTTAATCGATCGGCAAAGTTAAGCTACCACCGTCGTGGTCGGTACCTGGATGGGTGACCGCCTAGTGGTATTTCAAATCGAGCGTTTCCGTGCTTCGGAAGGCACGTGGTCCCGGTTATCACTTAATTGTGATAGTCGTTAAGCTAGTTGGATGCCTCCTAGGTGGCTTGAAAAAATTCCAACAGTAGGTTGACCACTAGCCTACCACCACCGATCCGCAGTGGGCATGCATGGTGGAGTATTGCCCATTGCCTTTCACCCTCATTTGTGAAAGGAGGCCTGTGCTCAGCAGTGGGATATTATTAGGGTTTCGTTTTTCCCGACCTTTTTCCGTTCCCGGGACCCGGGAATGAAAAATATGATTTCCCGGGAATTCCCGGTTCCCGGGAAAAGTTATTTGTTTATTTTTACTTATCAAAAGTCTATTAAAACACATAATTTAATTAAATTAGCTATTTATTTGTCTCAAAAGAAGTTAAAAAATCACATGTAGTATTCTACACGTGATTTTACGATATGATGTGATATTTTATTTTGTGGGTATTTTAAATCTCACACTCCTTTGTATACCCAATAAGCTAAAAAAAAGCAGCATGTTTTTGTATTATTGTTTTATTTTTAAGGTATTATTTTTTATTTATTTTCTTGTTCTTTTTCGTCTGTATCTATGCTTAGGTATATCTTTTTTTATTGTTATTTATTTGCCAAACATAGATTGTAAAAAAAATATTTAAAAAATGTAACCTTTTTGTATTTCTTTTTGAGCCGATTCTTCTCAGTTGAAGGCCGAGTTCCAAACAAAATTACGTGTTTTGCAAATAAAAATAACAAATATATGCATCTTCGGAGAAATTGTAATTTTTCAAAAAAAAAAAACGCTGTTTGGCTTTATCTCCGAAAATACTATAATTTATATGTAACTATATTTTTTTAATACATTTTTATGTCATTTTTATTTAAATCAAAAATCTGTTCATTGTCCCTTTCAGCTTTTATCTGTAGTTCAGAAAAAACCTGAAAAATGTTGGTCGCGGAACTTATCGATACAGAAAATGTACGTTCGATTTCTGTGGATGTAGACATTTGTACTATGATTTTATGCTACATTTTCGTGTATCAAAGGTTTTTCGTTAATTTTGATCAAGGTTTGCAGGTGTTTTAAAGCATTAAATCTAATACAGAAATTCCCGGGAAACCGCAAAAAAAATCCCGACTTCGGGAATGACGTATTTCCCGGGAATTCCCGATTCCCGGGAACCGGGAACGAAACCCTAGATATTATAGGCTGATGATGAAGATCTGTGATGGATTAGTTATTTAGAAAATGCTCATGGATGGAATCATCCTATTTGCCAAAGTCAGATCCATGGTAAAAGTTGTACAGCATGGCGAGAAAAGATGACATTATCTAACCAATCCGCCCTGTATGATACATATTCACTTTGTTATAGTCCTTAGGGTAGTCATAGCACATAGGATTATACTATTTTCAACATACTCGCTTAAAGTGACATTTAAGTATTGCACCGTTTTAATATCTTAATGCAGCTTATTACGCACTAGTGCTTTTTGCTTTACATTACCGCACAGTTTTATGATAGGTATAATCCCGATTATGATAAGTTTGTATCTCACTGCAAGTGATATGTGTGTAGACCAAGCATTCTTAATTTAAACGGGTAAAATAGTTTGACAGCTCACCGCTGTCAAAAATAAATAAACTTGCGCGCCATATTTGTTAACGTTTTCATTGTATGGTTTAGAATTATCAAAAAATTTACTTTAAAAAATATAAGTCTGCTCTTTCCTCGCAAGTGTATTGAAAAAACGTCGTATGTGCATTGAATATTACACTCTCGGCTCACGCGCTTAATACCGCCTCGAGTGTTAATAACCAACTTTGCACGTATCATAATATACTATTATAGTAATCTGTGGCATAGTCCCTCGTACAAAGTAGGTAAGTTACAATTTAGTCAAATCAAATTGAGAAATTCGTATTTTCATAAACATGAGACAAATCATAAAACTTAAGAGAAAACAAATCTAAATCGAATAATGAGGACTTTTCTACTGGTATTAAAACAATATAGGCTAATATCTATAGGGATATAGATTTGCTTTGATGATAATCAATTAGGAATTTTCAAACAAATTTATTTTGACTGTGCACGATCGTCGAGTGAAACATTACTGAGTAACGGTAATAAAAGCGAGGGCACTTGACGGTACCAAAGCGCTTGGCAATTCGAAGAACAGAGCAAGAATTCGCTAACAAATTAATAATATGTGTCGGAGTGGTGTGGTGTGTTGGCGCGCGGACGGAGCGGACCGGTGCGGGCGCTGATTACAAGGCGGCCGGTAATAGGCCCGTCGCGTCCCACCCTATACTCAACTTAATGCTCTCGCAATTTCACTCAAAATAATGAACACAATAAAAAATAAGTTTTCGGCGGATCCCTAAATGAGAGCTGGCGACGTGAGCACCGCTGCTCCTTGGTCAGCCGTGCCTCTAGTGAAGATTATATCTCTTGTTTTGATCGGAATTTAAGTTCTAATTGCTACACAGTTTTGTGTTGCTGATATTATAAATGGAAAAGATTGAATGTTTGTGACTCACGCTAACTAAATGGCTGAACTAATTTGTATGAAATTTTGGATTAACTGAATACGTTTTATCCCGGGAAAACCTTAGCTCCTCGAATACGGGATAATACCGCGTGACGGAAGCTTGTATTAAAGGTTTATTGATTCTATTCAAGTAATATTAAAATACCCTTGCCATATTGCTGTAACTAATGAGAAAAACACCTTATCATAAACTCTAACATAACACACGCTGTCATAGCCAACGAAAGCTCCTTCTAGTTTTGATCTGATTTTTCTATCGCTAGATAAAAAGCTTCGGATAAGCTGTTTATCTGATAAGTCTATACAAAAACTGTTCTAATTTCAAATTAGCAGCCAAATACTATTTATCTGGCCATTGACTAATCAGCCATTAGTCTAATATTTTAGTTAGGTATAATGTAATTTCGTATTTGAGCCGTTTGAGGTTGAAACCCTGGGGCCGTGCGGGGTCGAGCGGTCACCATCTTTTTCGCTAAAAAACTAAACACCGGCTCGAAACATCTCGTGACTAGAATGTTGGCATCGTCAGAGAATTAGCTTTGTAATCCATCGTGGTAATGCAGCCAGCATTCTGGGAACGCCATGACAATGATTTCTACATTTCGTTTATTTCTTTTCATTTATGTAGATTTTAAGGAATGTATGTTTTTACCCGACTGACCCGGAAGGAGGGTTATGTTTTTTGAGTGTATGTATGTCTATTTCTTTGGCACGCTCTGCAGCCTAAACGGCTTGATGGATTTAAACGTATGAGGTGTCGTTAAATTCGTCTTAACTGTGGGAGTGTCATAGGGTATATTATTTTTATTTATATATTTATTTATTTATTTTTTGCAATACCTTATAGCATTCAAGTTGTATTAAAAAATGTATAGATTAAAGAGCTTGTTTTTCTCTTTTCAGTTATTTTTTGTTTTACGCAGTCGGGTTTTTTGTTTCTTTTAATAATTTAATTTATTTTATTTTAGTAGTAATTAAATTTCGTACCATGAATATTTTTAAATACGGCATGTAGACCTACAAATCAACAGCATGCTCTAATGTTTTTTAGTTATAATGTCATTTCCGTAAAATTCATTTTTATACGGCAAAAATTCACAGCCTCTATAATGTTGTTTTCTATTTTAAAATATAAACATGTCCTGGCTCGAGCTGTTATGTCCGGAGTGGTTAGGCACAGAGATAGGGACGGCCGGGGCTCGGCTCTCGGGGGACACAATCTGATAGTGCTGGAATATGACGACAGTTCGCAAGCTCCCGACTCGCGAGACCACATTGTATGATGCTGATAACATATTTACCTACTAGCTACCAACCCACTTAATATTTTAACGTTGTATGGAAACAATTATTAGTTTGTTGAGAATATTTGCTATCTAAATTACGACGATGACCTGAATCTAGGCATACCTTTTTTCAGTAAAATACTATAGAAAAAATCTCTTTGACAATATACGCTAATATGACAAAAGATACTCAAAATAAAAACAAAATTATAATAAATATGCAAATTTTTCGGTCCCCTTTGCAAAGAAACAATTGTTTTTCATTTGCATTAAGATTGGATAAGCAATATTTATAACTATTCCAAATGTCAATATCAAAAATGATATAGTTTTATGAATACTGCACGAGCGAAGCCGCGGACGAACTGTCCGCTCTTCGTTGTCGCGCTCGTGTAGTGAAATATATCGATAAAGGATTTATCGGTATATCAATTGATAGGAGAATAAACTCATTGGCTCGCAAATTGGACGCGTGTACGATAACAACATATGAAAAAAATAACAAGGAACTGCTATTCAAGTAATAATTCTAAATTAATTTTTCTACAGTAAAATCTCGTAACAAATGTAGCTGAGGTGAGGAGTATACTGTTAGTACTTAGGACTTGTTGAAGATAGCATCCATGCCGAAGAGGCTGTGCCGGCCGACGCCCATCTGATAGGTGCAACGCAGACAACAGGCTTTTTGTGCGAAGGAGTCTGCGGCACACAAAAAATACCGTCACGGATTTTTCATAGATTCAAAGCACACAACGTACAACGCGAAGGAGTCTGCGGCACACAACGTACATTACATCTTCGATCATTCTGTCGGCGGAAATCTATCTAGGGACGAACATGCTATGGAAATGCAGAAATTGCAATGTTTTATTTTGTACTAAAGAAGTAGTTACCTACTGCTTTGTAGGCAAAGGTTCTATTTTCACATACTAAAAAGTGCGGCACGGATAGTCTGTCGTCTGCGCTGCACTGCATTATACAACCCTAATACAAAATAATGATAGAACATCTCTTTTTATTTTAATGCGTGTGCATTTTAGTTAGTCTTGCGCTGATTAATTAATTATAGCAAAATTAGTTGATTTAAAAAAAAACGATTACAGGAATATTGTTGTTGCCTAAAATATAATAAATTTCTGAAAATATCAGTACTATAAAACGATTTACTTTTACCAATAAATTACCTACCATTAAAAGAAAGAACTTGTGAACTTTCCTCTGAAATTAAACAACTTCGTTAATAAAACTCACTAAGACTTGGTAACTTGATTCTTACTTACAATTAAGTCCCAAAGGCCCATACAAATGTCTTTATTACAATATGTTTTTGATAGTTTGTTGAAAAATGTAACTGAAAACCTAGATTCACACTTTCTGATTAGACGTAATAAAACACTTGTCACAAATATCAGAATTGTGATTTCCAAATAAAATGCAAACTTTGTTTGTATGGGGTAGCAGGTATACGGAGGCTCCTTAATGCCAAAGGTTCTTAGTTTCAATAATACAATATAATGAAATATTCAGAACCATTAATGACATGAATGTCATGGAAAAGCCATTACAATATAAGAAGGAAAGGTATATGCTGTAAATATGTTTTCAACACACTCGCTCGTAAAGTGACATTTATTGCAAAATACAAGTCTGTTTTTTTCGTCGCAAGTGTGTTGAAAAACGTCGTATGATACGCGTGTGCATTGATTATTATACTCTCGGCTCCCTTATCGCGTTCGCTTGCGGCTCACGCGCTTAATACCGCCTGGAGTGTTAATAACCAACTTTGCACACATGTATCATAATGTACTAATGTGAATAAAAAAAAGAACAAGTTAGAAGGACGTTATGGTGCGTCTATGCTTCGCGAAGCGAGCACGAGCCGAGCCTCGAACGAACAGGATTCGTTCGTTGCTCGCGATTTCAAGCGTGGACGTACTTAACAAGGCTTCAACCTTATAATCTGGGGGCACGGAAGTGCCCCCCGCCAAGACAGCCAAGCGAAGCGAAAGGGCACTACCTACCTTTTCTCGAAGCGCTTCGTTGTTTTTTTGAACCCTCATAACTTGGGTTTGGATTATACCAGATAAATAAAGTTCTTAGGACATGATGTTAATAGTAAATTTATTAAACTTATGAAGTTTCAATAACATAGCTCTTATACTTTAGATTTTATTGATATCTAAAAATCCTCGATTTCGTCACTGACTCACTGATGATCATCAAAACTCATAGGGTACTTCCGGAAGTCCTAGAAGTCTTTTTCATGTGACGGTAGCGAAACGGCCAAGCCACATATTTTGACTAAGGTGTAGAGTTTGTGAAGTTAGGGCTTGTAGAGTAAGTGCATGTAGAGTTATAAACTTGGCTCTACATGAGATCTGATAACTTTTTGACAGTACGAGCCATATGTCTTGGCGGCAACATTTTACATAAAAATGTTTTTGGTGGGATATTATATGTCTGTGCCTTCAACGAGCCTACAACGGGCGCGATACGAATCCCTGTGTTCGTGAAAAAACTGACAATCGGGCGGAGCGCAGTCGAGCTCGCTACGAATGCTCGTTCGAGGCTCGCAAGCCCGTCCACGCAACGCGAATCGTGCTCGCATTGTGCTCGTTCGTGGCTCGGCTCGTGCTCGGTTCGCCAAGCATGGACGCACCATTAGGGTTTGTCAGGACAGATAACAATATTTTGATTCGCTTGAGTAGATCCCGAATTCCAAAACTTATAACACAAATTACTGTCATGGAACCATTTCTAATATAATATCAAATCAATTAACTGTTAACGTCACAAAGTCAAAACTCAATTTACACAACTTCCAGAAATTACAGCGAGCGACAACATCAAACAATAATTTTGGAAAAAGCAATTATCATTATCCAGATAGGAGGGTCGGAGGCGATCGCATTAACATCATAAAAGGGGCGAAGTTTGTCTACGCGCCCCCGGGACACCCGTCGGCGACGAGACAGTTACATATTACGCAATAAAGAGCTGTTCTCGCGAAAGGAAGTGTGAAAATGAACAACATCAAGGGGTTATCTTAAATTACTCACTAAAAACTTATTGCCTGAGTACGGGCGGGCGGCGCGGCGGGGTGTGCGCGGGCGGGGGTGAAGGTGGCGGATTTGCCGCGAACAGATAAGGGCGCGCTATTGGGATCGCGCCGTTCTCATCCAATTACACGGTCGAGCGCGCACGCCGAGGAGCGTGGAGCGGGCGCCTAGATAAAAAGCGAGGCAGCCTCGCGTTGTCTCCGCGGGGATTGTCGCTCGGCTAACGTTTTCACCTACGACCCGTCCTTCTCATCCGGCGACGCTATTTGTGCCCCGACATGCAAACTGTCATGACTCGTATCCTAACTCCTTTATCGCAAACACAACAATCGATACTTATTCCTAGAAAGCAATTATTTTAATTTTTAGCCCATGCAATGCTTTGTTCTAGTCCACATTTTTAATTATCATAGGATTTCTATGTAATGAGTTCGTAGATACTCGTAGCACTGGCTACGAACCCTACGTAGAGAATGTTCCTCATACATGTGCGCGACAACGACAACCCCCCTTCCTAGATAGCCGGCGTATTACATAGTGAAATAGTTTGGTAAGGCCTACTGACATTTATACATATAACATATCAACCCTACGTATTCCACTGCTCGCTGGCTGAATAGAACTCTCCGTAGATTTCCACAACCTTGCATACAGTGGCTCACAACGACTCTGACCAATCGTCAGTTCATTTGACTGATTGTTATCCCATTCGAGGCTTTCCGATACATGGGGTATTCCTTCCCCTTATTATTCTTATCACAAACCATTCTAATAATTTATATACTTACTGGATATAAATCTATTCGTCCATTTTTTTAAACAACTAATTTGGTAAACAAACGTACGGCCCGCCTGATGGTAAGCGGTTACCGTAGCCATATGGACACTTGCAACACATGAAGCTGTTCTTTGAGCAAATAAACGCTATGCTCTACCTCTCACAAAAGTCCATGATATAGTATAACAACTACTTACTAAAATAAAGTGGTAAAAGTATACACCAGAGGCTTCAGCTCTTGCAAGAACTGACTTGTATGTTCTCAACTTATGCATCAATCACTGTTGTGAAATAAAATTAGGGGAGCATGAAAACAATTTTCTGAAGAGGTGTACGTACATACATATATCGTTTAAAGGAAGCAATCTAAGTCGACGTGTTAAGGGAATTGCCGGCTGTAGCGTCGAGCTCTGAGCTTCAGTCTGTTCGGTGAGACCACGAGAGGGTACTTGATTCAATTAGAACGACCGCTTCGAAGTTCTGACGACGCCGAGTAGCAGGTTCCAACATAATATAACTCACTTATATAATAACATGAAAAAATAATAACATTTACTCTTACTCGGCAATAATATTTTCAGTTTGAATTCCTAATTTTTCATACGGCTTAGGTGCCACTGAGCCGAGTCGCGGCTATCCCTAAACCATAATTCCCGTCTTAGGCTTAATAGTACCGTAACCTAATAAATAACAGTGACATTTGTTTTCGGTACTAAGCCCCACCCTCTGTCACAAGCAGAACCCAATCCGACAGCGCGGCCGCCGCCGTATGTAAATAGTTTACCGAAAGTCGCCGCTCGTCCATCACGCGTTGTCACATAAATTATGCCGCGGCGAATCCGCGGTCGAATCATTGTTTGACTTTTATCTTATTACGTACATCTCCCGATTTTGTTCGCGTCATATTTCTTCTGACTTATCGGCTTTTATCTATCGTTTTGTGGCGAGTCGCGCTATCGATCACCCGATCCCTGGCGCGGCCCGACAAATGTCTCCGAATGTTTTGAGTGGATTAGGCGAACTGTCGGTGCGGTTCGGTCGGTCACCACGGGCGCGGTGACTAATGCCTCCCCGAGCTTATTTGGAGCGCGTATCGACTTATTGTCGTGTTATCTGATGATGCGCCGCGGCGCGGGCGGCGGTCACTCAGGAGCCAGTCCGAGCGCGCCCGCTGCATCACCACCGACCGCTCCATCATGACTAATGACCGCTCTTCTCAAATGTCTAAGAATTATTTTCCACTGATCGTAGCAATATATTAAGTCACGCACTTGACTCCTCAGGAATGTTTGATTGAATACGTAAATAGCCATAACACGACTCGATCACGAGTTGCACTTTTTCATATCTGAGTTAGTTCCTTATCAAAGCTTTGCAAACTATGAGTAGACGAGTGCTACGTCGAGGGAATGTGAAAAGCATGTTTCTTACATGTACAAAACAGAATCAGATGTTAAACAAAGAGGAACAGTAGTCGTAAGAGCACGAGCCCGGTATCTCGGGATCAGCCGTCACGTCACCCGACACCCGACACCTCGGTGGCATTCCCCGGATCCGCGTTAAATTAATGAAAACATCCATCCATAAAGACCCGAACGCCTCCGCCTCCTCATGAATGAAATTCCAACCTGCACGGGTTCGAATCCTTTTTTATGATTATCATAAATTAAACGACCAATTTCCAGCGAGTGTCACAGCGCGGATAAAGGAATCATTTTTATAATATCCTCGGCGGTTAACAAGGGTACAAATAATACCCACGCACATTCACGCGACTATAAGTCGGGATCGGAGAGCTGGCCGCACTGACTGCTAAACTGTTAATATAAATAATGAACTGTGTTACGGGCTGGCGTGGTAGGTAGCACTGCGTTGACTAACGATCTTTTTGTACTCGGAGTCGTAACTCGGACTCAACTCTGTGAGCGTGCGTTGCACGGTTGCTTGTTTATCTTGTTTGTATGTTTTGGCATCGGTGCATCGGCCGGACACTGCTTCTGACTCATTGATATCGATGCTCTTGAATATATGGTGAACTCAAAACCAGTCATTTAAAAATAAATCAATGTCATTATTACAATATCGCCTCTTGAACGCTTTTCGTGCTTTCGCTTGTCATGGGTTATTTTTGATAGAAATTCATTTTACACCAGAAAAGGCCGGAAAACTAACAGCTATTTATTACAATTTGATGATACATAATGATAGAATTAAAAATAGCCTTATACAAATTTTCACCTATGAGTAACTATGATTTTTAGGGTTCCGTACCCGAAGGGTGCCAATTGATATGATGGACGGACAGCGGAGTCTAAGTAATAGGGTCCCTATTACTTAGACTCCGCTGTCCGTCCATCTGTCCGTCCGTCTGTCTATCAGTGGGCTGTATCTCATGAACGTTAATAGACAGACAGCTGAAATTTTCAGAGAATGTGTTTTTTTATTGTCGCTACAATAACAAAAAATTTAATTAAAAATTACAGGGGGCGCCCATACAAGAAAGGTATTTTCTTGGCATTTGTTTTTTCATAGCAAAGTTGAGGAAGGTTCCGTACAATAGCAACTATGCTATTGAACGGAACCTTCCGTGTGCGAGTCCGATCTTAATCTAATTACTATCTTAATATTTATTTGGTGCTATTAATAAAATCCATTTCTCTTGACAATTTACAATATTCATGCTGTTTCGTCCTATTCAGTACTTAGTGTTCAAATTGTGTCATAATATTAGCGAGATGTAACACAATACAGCTGATGCAGAAAAGTGTGTCCTGTAGAGTCCGCTAACTGGCACAAGCTGCCCACGCACCGCCACCGCCACGGCCGCGTGATACACAACACGACACGGGCGGGAGGCAATGCTGCCACTAATTTATTGTCCCACCTCACTCAACTGGCTGACTTATGACATCTGCTGCGGTCTCTGCCCTTTTATGTACCTACTGTAATGTTAGTGTTACCGGTTGTCACGTCCCTTGTTCTAAAGTTTTTTAAACAAAGAACTATTTGTAAACAAATTGCGATCATCAAACTGATAGAGTACTGTGTCATTTGAAAAATAGATAATGTTTCTGTACATCTTCATTGGATATACTGATAAGGTTGTTTTATAAATTATAGTACCCGATGCATGGATATTTAATGCACGCACAAAGGGTAAAATATGTAGATTACATACCTAAAAAAACATTCAATAAAGTCGACTTATTCGCATTCGTCTTTTAAATTATGATGTATTTTATTCTTGTTCACATCCAATTAGATGTTTTTCTTTAAAGTGATAGCTCATTGATTTTGAAGTGAGACGTTGGATACTACAGCAAAGATTTTGGGCTCAAATCCTACATTAGCTAACGTTCTGGATAAAATCAGTACACCTGTCTGGCTCACTACCACCCTCAAATTGGATATATATCGTTGAGCTGCTCAAGTCCTTTATCTTCAAGGCTTTGTGATTACCACCTTCGGCCAAAAAATCTCATTCTACGCTCGATTTGTCGACAAATACAAGCCTATAGTTAAAACATAAATAAAAAATGTCCCGAGGCAACCCTATACAGAAATATAAGTTAAACTCACATTGTAACCATTACCTGATGTAGATAGGTACCAACCCTGTTGGACACTATAAAGTGTCCGTATAAATGATTAAGTGTTAAGTTACGATGTTCGCAGTTCGCAGGCGCGCGCGCAGCGTGGCTCCGGCCTCCATTCACTGCCCAACATATAATATTACCTTACCGCCGAAAATATCAAATCGACAGGAAGATGTTATCGCTATGGAATGTTATAAAATTGAATATTTTCATATATTTGGTAAGTAACCGCGGTGTACCCCTCGCGGCGCATCTCTTCCGGCGCACGACACGTCCAAACTCCACTGTCCAGTGTCGATCCAACAACTGCTTTACCATTTTTATGTTACTTTTTATTGAGAATAGAGATGTTATTTAATATCGCTGTTAACGTCTCCACAAACTTTGAAAGATTTTTTAGTATTTTTTCTGGCGCGATATGCTCACTTGTTATCCGAGTTTATTGCATGCTATAAATATTTAATGATAACAAATAGGTAGGTACATCACACAAAATTATTTTATTAAAAATTTTATAAAATATTGTATGTATTTATTCAGTATCAGAGTTATCTACATTGTGACCTTAAAAATAAACAACAATGTCCGTTTGCTAATGATTTTGACTTACAAAATGCACATTACAACATTCTAAAACAATAATTTACCAAATAAATAATAGAAACTGGATATAGAATACGTAACGATAAATCTTCATGATACGGAAGCTCCTATCCTATATAAAAGCATAAAACTATGGTTTGAAGATAATAATCTTCGATTATAATTGTTAGTGTAAATGAGCGTGATTCGCGAATCCAAAGACCTCCTGTATTGCGTATCGTGCTGACAAAACTATCAGATATAATAGTTGGACACAACAGCTGTCTCTTAGGCGAGCAGCCCACATACAGCTTTGTAATATAAACAAAGGAACATATCGCAGTTAACGCTCAGCGTGACAAGCCACGCTCCTGCACCACACTATTTGTACATTAAATTGAAACAAATCTATAAAATATCCCACTTTAAATAAATACACTATTAAAAAGACGTAAAGAACCACTCGAAGTATTTAAATCGACCATTTTATGTAGTCACAGGTTTCGCGTTAGATCTGTAGACTATTTGTCTATAAGTAGTTATTAACAAACCGGTTATATAGGCGAGATATTACATAAAAGGTGGGCGCCGAAGAATTATAACACTCATTAGCTCCCCGGGAGACGCGCTTATTAGCATGCTAAATTGATTTCGACGCCTACGCATCCCACTAAGTAATGCCCGAAGCAGATTTTGTAACTAAGCTATGAAGCAACGTACCGTTTAATGATTTAATTAATATGAAATTCGGCAGAGATGAGATAGGTTGTTTAAATTAGTTTTATGGCCAATGAGTTTTATTTTAATAATAGGGAGACGCGCGACTATGTCCGTAGTATTAACGGGATTCAAGTTGGCATTGCTAAATTGGATCGATCAGTCTTACAATTGGAAGACTAAAGAAGAAACAACACCCAATTATATTGTTCGTGGTTCCTTCTCGAGTTTTACAAATCAGGACCCAGGACAAAAATGTGCGGTTGTTCTGAATGAAAATATATATTTAAGTTAGGTATATTAGCAAGTAGCATAACATTGTTAGTTATATACTACATTCAGCAGCATAAGTATTTGACTATACTACTATACTCCATAATTTGGAAAGATTAAGTAAACGGTGCTTTAACAAAAAGACAACAATTCATATATACTACTACATCATGTTCGTTTTAGTGCAGGTACATATGTATTTATTTTGGATCTGTTCAGATTCCTTCCTACATTGTTGACCGTACAAGTTCTGCTTAGTTTGAGATCGTGTTTGAAGTGTGTCCCGCCTAACATTTGAGCGCTAAGTCAAAAGTGCTCACCAAACCTTGAGGTTATAAACAAGTGCTAAGAGCTACTTAGGAGGCGAACAAGCGGACAGATTACCTAAACTCATATTATACCTGCTTTATTATTAAAGATTATCTTTATTTTGTTAACGCATCAGCAAAAATTTAGTCAACATTGTTTTGCATACAAACGATGCCAACCATTTTTATACGATTTTAACAGAATAAAAATATGCAAAATACAGGGTGCGAGTGTATGTCGTAACGAATATCAATTAATAGTCGGTGGTGCGCGCAAACCTGCAAAAGTGTAAAGTGCAGTGAGGCGGGGGGCGTTAGGTAAATCACGCGAGCCTCCGCGTAAATCGACACTGCTGAAATATGTCGCAGGTTGTCGTATACATACGATACGAGTATACGATACACCTACGACATGGTCCTTGTGGAAATATATACAAATCATAAATTGAGCATGTATTTAATAATAATAAATATTGTTTTGTAGAGTGGCCAAGAGATACTTTACAAAATAATGATTTTCTAAACGCGCGGATAATCCTAGAGTTGTTAAAATAAGGTTTTTAACTCGTATTAACAATCGTGGGGCACAGCTTGTAATCCAAATATAGATTTAAAACGGTATTCAAAATTATTGAATAGGTTTAAGATGCTTGAATCCGACGAACGAACTTTCTTATATTGTGATAAGAAAGTCCGTTTAACAAATATAAATATGCAAAAGAAATACACATTTTCGTCACAATAAATGGTGTGCGTTTGGAACAGTCCTATGTGAAAAAGTGTGTATGGGGCGTGAGGGCGGCATACACGGCCCAGCGCACTATACAACACATGCCACGTGAAAATTATTGCCGCTCGGATTTTTCGAGAGCATTAATGCAAATTTATCGAGCCGCGCTGCGCTAATTGCGAACGACGCGCGCTCGCTGATTGTTTTCTCGTCCGATTTATGGCAACACCTATTGCCGATTTAAAGCTTTAATTGTAAACGATTCACGTGTTTTATTGGATAGTCGAGTTGTATTTATTCGTATGCCCGCTGTGCGGCTTCGATTATTGATTTCCCGCACACTCGGATTTTACCGATCGCCACTTTTTAAGTTTCACTTGTCGTTATCGAAGTGGAGTGGACATGTGACATGATATACTGCCGTGCCACCGTCCAACTATAAGTAAATAAAATGTTATGTGAATAGTACATATATTTTAATGAAAAAATATGGCTAGACGTTCACGATAGTGGTATCATAATATGTTATTTGTTTTCAATAATTACCCATCGACAATTAAAGGCTCTTCTACGCTTGTGTATTATGATACTGAGGTCAAATGCTAGCCTACAAACTAAAAAAATGTTGACTAACTACGGTTCACATTTTTACAGATTAAAGGAAGCTTTTTGCTAACAATGACGTTAAACTAGCCGCCTACGGCGCGTCTACGAAATTGTAGCACGTTGAGTGAGAAGTGGAAAAGTGTCGTAAAAACCAGGAATTACCTCTCGGCGAAGGTAGGGATGTGTTAATAAATTAAGTGACGTCACATCCGAGCGGTTAACAAAGTTAGCGGCGACGGCCGGAGGCGTTTCCCGCCTTTTTCGCTTAAGTTTTCCGCGCTGCCGGCACCGGAAGTTCGGCCATTATTATTTTACGCGGGCAACAAGCGGCGCGATAATATCCTGCGCTTCAGCCTGCTTGAGACTGCCTTTAATGGCGAAACGTGTCTTCTTGCTTCTTGCTTAATAGGTGTAATAATTTTAACTAAAAACGAAAGAAAAGGCGAAATAAATTATTTCCAAAAGTGGTTACCTACTTATAAATTGAGACAAAAAAGAAACAAATCATCAGAGAAAGTAGTTGTCGAATCGAAATAGGTATTATACCTATTGATTTTAATAGTAGTAGATTGTAAATAAATTGCCAAATCGGTCCAGCCCTTCTCGAGTTTTACAACTTTTTTTTATTTCTGAAACTATACTGTTTTGTATTCCAACAAAACAGACCAAAGAGATCGAACCGACAGATCGGACCTCATACTACAGCTATGAAACAGACAAGTTTCTGAACGCACGTATTTGACAGACAACCAAGTGAAAAAAAAATATTTCTATAAAGACAAAAGACATCAAATGTTGCATAGCTAACATTTTGTATTGGAAAATTAAATTGTTGTTTTTATTAATTTCTGTTACTTATTATTCATGTTTCTTACCGTTTAAACCTTCCCTGATCTTCCACAATTATTTCAAGATCAAAATTGACCAAATCGGTCCAGCCATTCTCAAGTTATAGCGTGACCAAGAGAAATAGGGGTTCATTTTTATACTTTTTCGTTTTGGTAGGTTCGTTGGTAACAGACAATAATTAAAAAACAAAATTACTTTATCCTCTGGAGAAAAATATGATATTTTTTGAGCAAGTATTAATATACCAATTGGTTAATTGACACGTCCATCGTTTAAAGAATTTCAATAATGTATGTAGTACTAACTATTGATAATTTTGTTTGTTTGTCTTTCCATAACTGTTTATGCGGATCAAAAATTGAATATAAGAAACAAACCTAAACTAGCCCTATTATAATGCAATGGCTATGATCCTTGAAACAATTTAGTACACCCTTACCCTTCCGTTCTCAATTCAGCACACGTCACAGCAGTGTTGTGTGGCGTGTGTTTTGCGTAATCCCTGAATAAGGTTTAGTTAGTTTAAGCCGGGGTCGGGTCGGGGATGGCATCACTTCGTCCCATAAATCAATCCGGGTCCGTCTGAGACGAAGCGGTAAAAATAAGAGATCCGGCTTCGCTGGGGTTTTCCGGACGCGCCGCCAACTCGCCGCTGAAATCCGCTTACGTTGCCTTGTCCTTCTACTTCCTGACAAAACCACTATGTTCCTATTTAGTGACTTGCTACTATCCTTTTTGTTACATAATTCGCAAGTTATTATTTTTAATACAAAGAAAGATTTATTCATGTAATGTTTTTCTAAACTTTCAACAGAGTATTATACATAACAATGCATGCCTAATAATTGACTTCTATGTAAAATACAAAATTTTGCACGCCATTGTTGCGAGTAGATAAAAGCTTACGCAAACATATTTTTAAAGTTATTACCGTCCAAATGCCACTTTCTCGTGACGGCAAACACGACAACACTGAAATAGAATAAAATTGTTGACAGTCTATTGTCTGTTAAATTATTCACGAAATGTATTCGTCGCTCCAGATCTTCGACAAGATTGTGACGATATGGTGAATTACATGCGTTTCCATATTTCATGGCGGGTGGAGCCAACCTGATGACAGTCGTGACAGCGCTATATCGACTTTTTGTACCACTTTGATCTAGTTAATGATCGGGATTTACAACAGCTTTACGTAAAAACGTCATTGGAAAACGATACCTTTTCCATGTTGATAATAGGTACCGAGCAGCATTTGTTGTTTTACCTAAAGTTAGGGTAGGGTTGGTAGATAATTGGTATACCTATTACATTAAAATCATTTTATTTTTACTTCATTGCATTCGATTATAATCTCATAACAAAAACAACAACAATAGAACAACTAACATGATTGACTAGAAGTTTATGTGCTTCAACAAAATAAATAACGTTTGGGGGACTAAAATATATAATAAGCGTTAATTGAAACTCGCAGGCTTTGCACACAAGTACCCACCGCCTAGCGGTCGCACTCGTATCTCGCGGTACCCGCGCTCCGTGATCATTCGGCCGACGATTCAATTCGACACATCTTCAGTGTTCCACCTCGCCCAATAATTACCCAGCGCTATCATTAAGCCGCGTGCACAACAAAACGTAATAACCTTGCAATTAGACGGTGGCTGTCATTAGATTGTAATAGAGTTTCGTACAACAATTTGTGAGTAAAATCGTCAAGCGTGTCACATTACCGGTGTCCATTAGGGCGTTTACACAACACGAAATTGAAATGAGCAGTCCACAGATTATCGTGATAGACAAACAGACCGCTTTGTCTCGATAATAATGCCTTATATGGCATGTTCTTGATTATTTATTTATAATCAGGAGTCTTAATCGAATAATTAGTTTGTTATTCTTTATTTAGTTTTAAGAGAAAATTATAAAAATGGAAAAATGTTTTTTTTTTTTTTTACTGTTTATAGGCCTTTGTTTGACCGCAATCTCACCATGGTAAGTGATGATGCGGCCGAAGGTGGTAAGCACACAAAGCCTCTCAAGTGCAGCTGTCGGAACACACCGAAAGGTGCTTGGCGACAGATTTTCAAGTTGAGGGTGGTAGCCAGCCAGGCGGGTAATACAAAGTACCTTACCACCGTGCTATGGTTTCCTCACGATGTTTTCCTTCACCGAAAGCTCAAGCTCATTGTAGGAATCGAACCCGGGACCTTCGTCTCGGTATCCGACGTCTCTACCACTGAGCTATCAACGCCTTCAATTTTATCGTTTTTATCGTTAGATAAATCAACTGAAATTAGTATCGATGCATGACATAAGATCTTATTTACAAGAATCCTGATAAGTATTTACATTGATGTTTATTCAGCAACAAAATAAAAATGCAAAAAAAAAAGGTTGCTACTGAACAACCTGTATAAGGGCTAATGTAAGCGCGGCCATGTGTCGAATATCCAGTGCATATCCGGGCGATTTAGGCAGGTAGCACGATAATATCCACACGTCGGGTATTAGGATATCGCTCGATAAGATCGTATCGCTTCAATGTTAAATAACACGTTTCCTGCAATCATCGTAGTAATTTTAATAATATAATTACGATATTCGGCCGGCGGCTTTTCAGCCCTGTAATGACGACCAACACAAACAACCTGACGATTAAACAACACAATGTATTAAACTACATCACACCGATCTGTCATTATGTTTTTAAACCCTGAAGATCGATTGTTGGTCGATGTAATTTTACTTTTTATCTAGATTGCTGTGCGCTCGGTAGTATTTTTTTATGGGAACTTATTTCATAATGTTTTTGCTGATGGTTTCGCTCGAGTGAATTTAGCTCTTCAAGTTCTTTGTTAAATACCTTGGTTTCTTTAAATTATGTTAAAAAATTAAAGTAAATTTGATTTCCTAAACACATTCATCTCCACATGGTTACGGAAATGGAGCATTTTATAATCGGGCTAGGTAACAGTTGATTGCATATTGTTGATTAATTACAACACATTAAACAATTCAAATTGAATTTTCTAGAGTATTCATTATGTTTTCATTGTTACAAAAAAACTAGTTGTTTAATCATTGTGAAGATATTGATGTCTATTCATGATTTTTGAAACACCTTATTTTGTATTATTATGTTAATCGTAAGAAAAAGTGGGGTTAAGCATAAACAACCGGCCAATTGCGAGCTGGAACCGCGTCATCAAGGTTCCGTACAAGCATATAGTGCTTAATGTTGGTTTCAAATCGAAAAATAATTGTATTCAAATAAACTATTATTTAATTTTCCTTTATTTGTGCTATGAGTCGTTGTTTCTTGTCAAATTGCATCCCTCACTATAACCTTGATGAGTAATTTTGCGAGTATCAAACTATGTCACATTACTGGCCGTATTTTTTGTTGCGTTGACTTATGCTCGGTTCTTATAAACAAAAACGAATCGTTTTTCTTACCAATGGTAGTATGTATTTTTTATCGCCAAACTGGGTATATAAATAGATTCGTAAGCTAATTTTACCCATCACAGCTACTTCCATATGGGAGGGTCTACTATCTATGCAGATCTATGAGGTCTTTGCTTCATTATTGGTAAAGATACAAGAGTCTTAATTTTGACCAATAACGGTCCGTAAATTATAGGTATCGGTCATTAGACGCAAGAACTAAAAAAAATGTTATTTTTTCAACTTGCTACCATAACCGTTGCTGACAACATAATAATTATACGATTTTCTTTATTCTTTTTGAGTTACGGGACCCTATAAATGTAACAAATCATGATTCTAATGTCGATAGACATGAATTTAAATGCGGTAAAGTTACACAATAACGTAGTATTATATTATGAAGGAAGGAATTAATCGTGATGGGAATAAATGTCGTCACATTAGGAAGGTGCAGCGAGCAATCTGCAACGGTCGGCCTCACTAATGACAGTGCGAGCTTATTGTTTTAGATCACCGCCGCCCTCTAATTTAGTGCATCGCCTGTAATTAAGGTTTAACTTACCGAAAAAAACACATCAAACTCACCCCTTCGTGATAACTGCATCTGTATGAAATATGGGGCGATCAAACAAAATAACGGTCGGTAAGGGAACTTTTTTGAGGATTTGTTTCGGTTTTATGTTCGCTATCTGTGATATTTATATAATGATACCAATTTGTTTAAAGTTTTATTGAAACCTTATTGCTCTCAAATATTTGTTAATTGCCTAAGCGCCAAAACAATTATAGGTATATTTTTGTACAGCAATAAAAAAGATAACTATAGTCAGACTTGCGATTAAATATTTTAAGCGGATGTTGGAGTAGGCTTTTTCCCCAACCAACCTCTTCACCCCCTTGCCCTATTTCGAATGCGTAAACGTTTAAGAGTAAAAAAAAGTTCGTAACGGCCATCCAATTAGTTTAAGAATCCGCACAGAAGCGCTTCCTCGACCCTAAATTTTTCCCAATTAAATGCAAAACTTGGCCGGGCACCGCCGGCTATATAAAATTTTAAGTCCATACAATTCGCGCAACACAAATTTTTATTACGTTCGCCCGGTAAATAAAGTAAGTAAGTAAACAAAAAGAACAAATTAGCCAGCCGCAGTACAAGACGTCTCGCAGTGGCAGTCGTCGGCGCCGCGCCGCGCCGCGCGCTATATCCCACTCGGGACACAAGGGTGTAAAAAGTAAAACAATAAGGATTCCACGCGGCTGCAAGGGGATATTTATTGTTAATGAAAATGGCAGGATTTGAACTAACGTCTTGTAACTAAATACCCTCTCACGGTTAAAGCGGGCACTAATTTGGTTTTTATAGCGCGTCCTTAATTTGATTTGGCGGCATCTCGGCCGCACCACTATTGCCTGTAGGAGCAATTAATTTGGTCGGATTATATTTTTTCTCCCGGGCGCCCTGTGCGACGCTCCCCGAGGTTGCCTACGCGCCCGCGACGCGATCGAACCGACGAGGAAAAAATAAAATAAAACTTAAGCCCCGTTTAATTTGAAGGGTGGTTCTGGGCTATTAAAGTAACACGCTTATGTATTGCAAATTATATTGAAATTTGTCTTCCATTACTGAGCGTCTTCCTCACACAAATGTTGCCCGCATTACGAGCGGGAGATTTTTATTCCTCGCTGCGCCCACCCTTGTCTCCCGCTTTTTACGTCGGAACTTTTGTGGTGCTTTTTTTCTCGCTAATTAAAACTCTTCCGCGCTGTTTTCTACGAGAAACGAGATCCGATCAATTAATTTTTGGGCGGCGCGGGCGTAAGCCTTCTCGAAATTTACTGGGTATAAAAAACAACAATTTTCTTCTAAAAGGGTATCAAAAAGTAATTGATCAAATAAAGGTTTATGTTTAGCAAACTCTTGTTTAAATTACAAGATTGGTTTTATTCCGACATTTTCTGGGTAGCAAGAAAATAGATTAGCAATCGCGCTATAGGTAGGTCATCTAATAGAATACTATTGTTTATAGAAAATTTTATGCAATCAGTGGAGCCGGCAGAGAATATAAGTGGCCGAGGAGATGGAGTCACGCGCGCCATTGTCTCGAAGACCGGGGGACAAATAATTTCATCCACCTATTACAATGCTTAAAACACGTATATACAATTACTACTGAAATGACTACCAGATTATTTTTATTTGATTGCGTTTTGTTCTTTGCTTCCACTTTTTTATAAAACATATGCACATTGAATTATTACGCTTAGAAGCGAAGTATCGAACAAAAATCCTCGCGACTCGTAGGCCACTTGACAACCAATGTGTGCGTGAGTACCATATAATTACACTCGCTGACACGCACACAAGCGCACGAGTAATGTTGCAAGCTAAACGAAATTTTTCGGTAAAATTAACCTTCCGATACTAGTGAATGAAATGTATGTAAATTCATAAAATTATTAATTAAATAGTTTAAAATGTTCTGCGTCTTAGATAATGTATCATATTTATTTATTACTAGTTGAATGGTTATGTTTCATAATACTTATGTCGGGTATTTTAACATAGTAAACCAAGACAAAGTGCAAAGCTATGAATGATCGTACAATTTGTAGTAGGTATTGTTGGTAATGATAGGTTTCATATATGATATGTTGTATAGAAAAAGAAGATTAAGAAGTATGAAGGTATTTAATTATTATTATCGTATAAAAGACGAATAGCTATACATTCTTATCGGGGGGCACGGCAGTGCCCCCGCCAAGTCGAGCGCGAAGCAAACACTGCCGTACCATCCTTTACTGGAACCATTTCGCCGCATTTTCAGGCCCCTATTTGAGAACCTCTGGATAAGACCAGAACATAGAAATTTTCGTCATCCAGTAAGCTATAATGACATACTTAAAATCCAAAATTTCAAGTCTGTAGGACATTTAGTTCCGAAGTTAAGCGAAAGCAAAGTTTCGCATTTATGACACTCACTCACTCACTCACTCATGATCATCAAAATAGAACTGGTACTTCCCATAAACTTAGAGAGCTGAAATTTGGTACAGAGTTAGGGTTTAATGGCCACATAAAGGGAAAACTATAAAAACTAGGATAATAGAAGATCCTGGTGACCCTGATTAGAAAACACCAGAGCCCAACAAAACTATTAGAGATCGACATACCGCCTTTACAAAAAAATATTCAACTTGGTGGGCCGCTTCATTTTCTACAAAAAGAAGTGAAATCCCACCAAAAACATTCTGTAAAAAACTAGCCAAGTCTCGATGGAGCTGCTTGTTTATCTCTAAAAAGTAATGAAATCTAGACAAAGTCGTGCCAAGTCTAAGGTTCCTTACTGCGATTTCTTTATTATTATAGTTAATGTTGTGTGACTTGGCCGTTGAACATTCTTTATACGTTAGTGGGTACAAGTACAGATTAGTGCAATGGTGTCATGGAGCACCTGGTTTTGTACCCTTGTGTACCCTTCAACTCCATCGAGACTTGGCTAGTTTTTTACAGAATGTTTTTGGTGGGATAATATCTAACTGAATCTATACTAATATAATATTAATGAAATGAAAGAAATGAAAGAATTTATTTGTGACACGTAAAGATAACAAAGAAAAACATTTTAAGCAAAATATAGTTAAATATTGCCACAAAACGGTCCTCCAACTCAGCATGTTGTTGGCTATATGTAGGAAAATACGTATAACCAACGCTGATCTTCCGTTGGGGCCGGTAAGTGAAAACACGGCAGGATTACTACATTATATACACTTCAACACTATAAGTAAATAAATATACAACTAAAACATTAATAAAATATTATAACAAATACACAAAGCAAAGATAATAATAATAAATAAAACAGGAAAAACTGATTTACGGGCATAAAGATTGTACAACTCCTTGTTTATATGATTATAAAAATTCAATTTCATTTTTATAAAAAACGAACAGAAACAAAAAATAACATGTATGAAGGCTGTGATGAACAAGTGCTTCATACGAAGCATGTACTTATGTAAGTATTTAGAAATCTGACAAAGTTTTCCCTATATAGCACTTGTGTCGTGGCGTTGCATTTCCTGGTTAAGTTGGTGCATGAAAATATATCTTTTAAGTTTCATTCTAAAGCCATTAATACTTTGCAGGTTCCGTATCGGCGGGGGGATGTTGTTCCAGCACTTGGAAGCAGCATAGCGGAAACTTCCTTTAAAAGCAGCCGATGAGTGCCGGTGTGTCGAGAGCTGCAACGCGCATTGCCTCGAACCATGCGATTTTCGACCACTCACCCAGGACAACTTCTCATAAAGATATGCGGGAGTTTTATACTTTATAACGCCAAAAAGAAGACATGCTAGGTGTAGCTTGCGACGATGCGCCATTTTTAAAATTGCGTGTTGATTGAGGTATGGTGTCACATGTTCTCTTAACGGAATGTCAAAGCAGAAGCGAGCACAGGCATTCTGAACTCGCTGAATAATTTTTTGAGTCCTAGCTAATAGCCGTGGCCCAAATACTGTGTCTGTATAATTCAGTTTCGATAATATTAGAGACTCCACTAACTTAATACGTAAGTCTTCTTTTATGTATGGTCTCATTTTATACAAAATTTTTAATCTGTAAAAACAGTTCTTCACTAAGGTAGCAATATGTTTCTCAAATCTCAGGTCGCTGTCCATGTGCAAGCCCAGATTGCGCGCTTCATATACACGCTCAATAGTTTCACCCATGAGCATGACATTCTCTGTAGGCTCTATGCTGGCTAGTTGTTGTCTGCTACCAAAGATAAGGTACTTAGTTTTCATGGGATTAAGTAAAAGGCAATTGTTTGAAGACCATTTTGCTATTGCTGAAAGATCTTTATTAAGATTAATTATTGCACGGTCAATATCGGAAGGCTTACACGATATATACACCTGTATGTCATCAGCGTAAATATGGAACCTGCAGTACTTTATATGCGATATAATATCAGCTGAGTACAATATAAAAAGCACGGGCCCCAACACAGAACCTTGAGGTACCCCCCTCTTTACTGGCATTTTTTCAGAAACGGACGATGAACCGTTTACATGACTTAACCTTACAAACTGGTATCGATTACTAAGGTAACTGTTAAACCAATGCAAGGCATCTCTGTCAAATCCGTAGTAATTTAATTTGGACATCAACAGATTAATATTTAAACTATCAAACGCCCTCGAGAAGTCCAATAGAACCATCAGTGTACACATTCCCTGATCAAGTGAGCACAGAATGTTATCGGTGACATCAAGCAAAGCAGTTACGGTACTACGTCCCCTTCTAAAACCCGACTGTACATCAGGCAAGATATTATTAGTTTCAAGGTAATGTATTAATTGTGAGCAAACCGCTTTTTCGGCAATTTTAGACAAACATGGCAAAATACTTATAGGTCTAAGGTCTTTGAGATCCACGGGGTTTGAATGTTTAGGCAACGGACGCACTATAGCAACTTTCCAGATATCAGGATATGTGCAAGTGCTAAGTGACCTATTTAGTAAATCTTTAATAATTTCTATTGTGTATGGAAAAGTCATAATTATCATATCCAAAGTAACAGCATCGCACCCTTCTGCATTTGATTTTAAACTTTTAACTATCTTTATGATGCTATCTAAGCTAACTGGTTCTATGTGAAAGACTTTATCACAAAATTTATGGTATTCAAAAAAGGATAACTGTGAAATATTAACCTCAGATGTACCGGGTATATTTAAAAAGTGATTATTTATAATGTTTGGATCGTTGAAGTGGGAGGGCAGCTCAGCATGTTTTGTTTGCAAAATTGTGGTTTTTAAGTTCTTCCATAATAATTTCGGCTGATGTATCTTATTGTTTATATTATATTTAAAATAGGCTGACTTCTCATGAAACAGTGCTTGGTTTACTATGGATTTTAATGATTTGTAATATTCCTTCTTATTGTCGGTCTTAGTTTTATGATAGGATGCCGCAGCCTTATCGCGTAGATTCATCATCATTTTAATCGTGTCAGTTATCCAGGGATAAGAGCGATCCTTGATGACGATGGACTTCATAGGTGCGTGAATGTCAAATAGAGTCATAACACTGTGGTTTAAAGCTGTCACCATATCGTTAACGTTACCAAGTGTAGATATTTGTTCCCAACCTATATTTTGCAAATCTAAATTGAAATTATCCAAACAAATTTTTTTTTTCGGTCTATAAATTACGGTATAAGGCTTAGGTTTCTCACACTTAATATTAAATTCGCAACTCACAAGACAGTGACCAAACAGAGACCCTACATGCTCTAGTTTTACCTTTTTTATATTCAAGTCGGAACAAACCACATCGATGAGTGTCTGACTATTGTCAGTAAAATGAGTCGGCTCAGTGACATATTGTGTTAAATTAAAACATGTCAAGAAAGTTAAAAATTTAATTGTATTGATATTATCGATATTAAATAAATTTATATTAAAATCACCTAACAAGATCAAATTATCGTAATTGGGAATTGAACAAATAGAATCAGACATAGCATCAAGGAATAAGTCGACATCCATCCAAGGCGGACGGTATACCGTACCAATTGCCAGCTTTCTTCCGTTAAGAGTCATGGTGAGCCACATTTGTTCTACTGAACTGTGTCGCGGGTCAACTGGATGAGGCCAGGTGCGTGCGCTAACGCACCGCTTGATATAAAAGCCGACGCCACCACCGCGCGAGCGCACCTCCCGCGGCCGCGGAATGTGCCGCAGTCGGTACCCAGGAATAACGGGGGCGCGACCCTCCTCACCTGCCCTTAGCCATGTCTCATTTATTGCCAGGACATTAAAGTCATTCAACAAAACTGTGGCTATTAAACTATCCTGGTTTGTGCCAAGGGAACCTGCGTTGTACAAACCTATTTTTAAAAGTTTATTAACCATTGCTAAAATTATGAAAACAACAGCCACGGACACGACATACTTGTACTATAAAAAACAAAAAATTCACAGTATACATGTAAAATACAACAAATATAATGTTCGCTTTAAAATAATTTAATGTAAGTGAAATAAAATATCTATGTATAAAATGTTTAAAATAAAAATTATACTTTATTTGATTTTTTATATATATTTTTGATATTGATATCACTATGCCCATTCTAGTTTTATTACCAAGATATATAATTGCCTTTATTACCAAAGATTTTAATTGAAAAATGCATGACAAGAAAAAGTAGCCAGACTGCTCAAACAGCATCAGTCCCAAAAACACGACGTAAGTCAACTTCTGAACGAATGTGGTGTACCTGCCCTCCATCACTTTGCCGCGCGAAAATGCGACCTCTCTTGGTCCAAGAGTACCGCCACTGTCGCTTACGACATTCCTCCCGTACACTACGGAACAATTGACGATTGGTGCGAGTCAAACGCTCATTAATGTACAGCCGTCGAGGTGGCCCTGCCAGACCGATGTCGGCCGTTTTCAAATTACGGCGTACACGCGCGGCACGCAGTAGTTCGTCCCGGAGCTGCGGGCGCGCCAGTCGCACGACGACGCGGCGCGTGCGCGCTCCCGCTCCGTTTTCGGCGTCGCCGCTCGATTCAACCGCGCCGACGCGCGCAGCGAACAGGATATCGCGGTCCTCCAGGGAGACCCCCAGCTTGGTGGCCAGGATGGTGACAGTATGGTGGACGTTTTCCCCTTTAACCTCCGGGAGATGTCCGATGTCTAAGTCCGACAAAAGCATATCTTGGTCCCGGTCATTGAGGTCCTGTTTTAGTTGGGCCACAGTCTCCTGAAGCGCCGCAACTTCCGCGCCCGTCTCTGGTATCACCGCCTCCCTCTGCTCGACCACCTCGAGTCTCCGCTCAAAGTCGTCCATTCTCGTTCCCATACTAGACATCGAAGTACGGAACTCTTTGCGGAACTCCCGTAACTCAGCCATATACTCTGCTAGTTCGCGACGCATTTCCTGGACGTCCGTGTCCCCGGCCGGAGGCAAAACATTCGTCGAAGCGAGAGGCAACGCAGTCTTAGGGTGGGACGAGTGACTAGCGACAGTCTCAAGTGCGGGCGCGGGAGCGGGCGTACCGCAAATGCCTTTTATAGGCGTACTACTATTGTCGCCCTTACGCTGTTTTTTTTTGCATTCGGGACAAACCCAATCTTTTGATACAGCTACTTTATCCGGTATCGCAACACACCCTTTATGATAAATGCAGGGGCAGACCGTGCATGTGGCGGCACCTGCCGGCGATATAAATTTACCGCAACCCGTACATTGAGCCATCGCAGATTAATAAATTATGACGTTCAGCGTATAATCTCAATCAATGAAATGGTACTTGAAATCTACACTAGATGGCGCAGAAGTAGAAATCGATTATTAACTTAGTGATGAAGTGGGAGTCGATTCTACCCACTTTACACAATAAAATCGATCGTTAATTCACTGAATACACTAATAAACTATGCCCTTATCACACTATTACGAACTCGTTAGTGCTCGCGAACACTCACACGGTAACACTAGACCCTGGCGCACGCACTGAAAGCGCAAACTTTGCGATTTAATAACAAATTATATTTTTAAGAACATAAAATTACGCGAGCGTATAATACTAGTAAGCCGTCCGTGACGTCACCCTCTGTTTAAACCTGTTATTAATATTTATAATACAATAAACCGGAAGAGTTTTTTGTTTGTTTGTTTAAACGGGTCAATCTCTGTAAAAAAAACTACCTGTAAAACTACTACTGTGTAATACTACCAGTCTGATTCGAAATTAGTTCACTGATATGAAGCTACATTATCCCGAGTATTATAGGCTACTTATCCAAAGAACGCGGGTGAAACCGCGGGCACCAGCTAGTCAGTTATAATAGCTATAAGTAAAAGAAACAACTTATCGGACTCAATTACTTACTCTACTTCCTACTCTAACAAAATCGGTATCAATTACGTAAAACAACACAAATTCGCACACAAACAGCTGGCAACACTTTGCTCGAAATCTGAGTGAAGTATTTTAATTTTTGTCTTTTGTTATTTTGGATGAATTACGCAATAAAATTAGTGGCTTATCTGTGGAATATTACAACAGAATTCTAATCTTTCTTCCCTGATGAATTATGACACAATTTTACTGCACAATCCGTCATATTTATTATTTTTCTGAGAGCTCCACTCACTAAAACGCCAGTCAGTACACTGACAGCGCGGCGGTCATTTGGAGCCATTATGGCTCCAATTGAATGGATTATGTTTCGCGCGTGTACTTTGTTTCTATGTGTAATAATTCAATGCATATGCAATTTTTAGAAATAATTCTTCTTACTTTTATTCTTGTAATAATCAGTTATCTTACTATTTATAATATTTGGCCCACAGATTATTATAACTAGATCTAAATATTATTTTCACTGAGCTCGACATTTCGTTATATCAATGAAAATTATCGGTGAATGAAATGGCAGGTATCAGCATCTTGGAGGCATATGAATTTAGTTCGCAATAGTTTAAAACATATACTTATCACACATGGGTTGATGAAATTTAATTAATGAAATAGCAAAAAAGATAAGGAACTACCTACATGTATCGACTACATAGAAATTGTTATCTGCGCCTGATACTATATAGGTATGCCTGAAATAAGCAAGCTGCCACAAATACAATACAAAACTAAACAACAAACAAATAAAATAGACCGAAATAACTGCATATACCCTTCAATCAGTGGAAATGAAGGCGGTGGAGGTACGAGCAGCAATTTGTCGTTGATGACGGCGGCTGAGCACCACCAGTAGGCACCGGCCACTGGAGCACGCGCCGAATTAAATGGAAATCAATAGCAATCGCCGAACGTGACCGACGACCCTTACATCTCGCCGACTATGGACATCACTCACCGTAACTCAGAATAGATAAGCTCGGAGCAGATCATGGCGCAAGTACCAACACTCTAGGCCCTCTAGCTTTATGTAGAGTTAAGGCGCAGAAGTAAAAAAGTGATAGTAGCGAATGAGACGTCATGTTGCATGCTCATCTTCGCTGAGAATATTTAAATGTAACTAACTGTCCTTAGCCTATAATTTTTCATGTTGAACTAGCCAGAAGTCCAGCTCTACTGAAGAGACTTAATTTAATGGTATCCAAAAAGCTTTCTAGTATATATATAGGGTGACTGGTAATTAGTAAACGATACTTAGACACATGATTGTACTCATGATAACAAACAACTTTCCCAAAGAAACAAATAGGGATTAATAACAAAATTTAATAAAAGCTGATGGTGTATTCTTATTCTTGTTAGGTACTAAGGGCTCATGTGCTAAATAAATTTAAAAAAAAAATTCTTTGGGAAAGTTGTTTTTATCATGATTTCAATCATGTGTCTAAGTATCGTTTACTAATTACCAGTCACCTATATAAATATATAAATTATTGTCTGTAAATATTGTTCGATTGTCATTGTCAAATCTTTACTGACAAAAATTTGATTCATTCTAGTAATTTCAATAAATGTAAAATGATTTCTAAAAAGAAAATTTGGATATTATCGCGAAAAGGCACACAATTGTTCTAGATACAATAAAATGCATACTAAGAAGGTTTGAAGCATTCCATGAATCGTGTCTGAATAGTATATAGTCTATGTAGTAGCCAGGGAACACGTCTGCGGACAATGCGGCTCGGCAGATAAAGCAGCACTTCCTTCGATTGTCGGTGTTCGATGATTGATCAATCAGTGCATTAGAAAGGCTTCCTTAATTGCACCAATTTCGTGCGTTTATTTGAACTGACGATCGCACCGACCGAATTACTCCAATCTATGCTACACAATGTCCTTATACTTTATTCAGACGCTTTTTATATTATTTAGGTACATGAACCTATAAATTAGACGGTGTCTCCTTAACTAAGCCATTAGATGTTTTAAATCAATGCATTTAACGGTTTGGGTCGTTTTTTGTAAATAAAACGACTCAACGGAAAATCAACCAAAGCTAACATTATGAATAAAAAATGCTTCATAGAAATTTTGTGGAACCGCTTGACAATTCCCTAAAATAGTAATTCAAAAGAGTTCACATTAAATCATTATGTTTGGATTGCTTTGAAATAAAATATGTAGCTAACTGATCTTGGAAGCAATTGATGTCTATTGTAAATAAGGTGACTTAATCTACCTACGTTTACTTTAAACCGCCATAATTATTATATGCTCATAACATGGTTACAGAGGCGGTCTCAAAAATATGAGACCTAGACTAGGATTGTTGTAAATCTTCAACGACTCACGAATACGCTATAAGTATTCAGGGACGTTCGTACTAAAACAAAGCAATATCCGCAAAAGGACAAAATATCGCTGCAAATAAACGTTTAAGTTTATGGACTCGAAAGATATTACCAATTCGTGATCTCCTTTTTCTTTGGTTTCGCGTTTCGCCCGGTCGGCCATCTTGGCGACATGTGGCGGGAGATTTAGGCGGGAAACGTGCCCCGCTATATTAGATTATGTCGAAATGAATTGAGCGCTACTATTGGATATGTTATTGACGTAGATTTGCGATCGGAGGAACGAACTGATATTTCGTATTGTTATTAAAGGCGCACAGCTCCCGTCGGACGTGAGCGGGGTCCCGAGCGCCTGCCCGACCGATACGCCGCCCTTATGGACCTATCGTTTAGGCCTCTTTATATTTTTCTTATGTAAATACCGTTTCATATCCGATGAGCTTTATTTATGTGGGAATCGTTTTAGCGAGATATGTCTCTCTACTGTTCCACCGTTCACCTCTCGCGATACATGTACATTGTGTTTGTTTTGGAATACTGATTTATTGTATCCGCCGTTTCAGGCCTTCAGTTATATATTATTTTATTTACTATCCGAGTCTTATACGATAAGTTACCATACATAAGATCGATACTTTTTACATGTATTATGCAACAATGTTAATGTCCCAATTTACATATGTTCAATTAATTTTAATTTTCAAAGGATAAACGTGTTTAAAACAACACAGAACATTTTGAAGTGTCGCTAAAGATCAAAGAGTATATGTGCCAGACCGTGAGCGTTGTTAAAACGTCTTCAAGGGTTTCAGCGCGGTAAACAGTAGCTGGGATACTGGTGCATGTTTATAAGCTATCGCGGGTAAGACCATCACTTGTTTTTTTACTTTGGTAGGTATGAGACTGTATGAGACATGCATTTTTGCTCTATCATTATTTTAGTTTGTACAAAGTATTATTTCCTAGTCTAAGGGTCTCACTGACCCCGCCTCCACGGTTTTTTTAGGACGAAGTCGGTAAACAATCGTACGGCCTCCTGTTGGTAAGCGGTTACCGTAGCCATATAGACGCTTGTAAGTCGCATCATACGGGGCATCATTCACGCGTTACCAACTCTTCCCCCTCCACAATGACCTTATTCACTCGATAATACAGTACAAAGTTACTTGACTACGGTATTTCGTGAGGTGGAGGTACATCCCCCGTCGAGCTGCTGCTCTGAGCGAATAAACGCTATACGCTCTACCTCTCTTAAAATTATTCTCGTTGGTTTGGTTTCTTCAATTACCATTGGAATTCAAAAGATACAAATATCATGTCCTGTTTGCCTTTATTTACTGTTATTTTCTATTATGTAGTAATTGAAATGGAAATAATAACCAAACTTACCTCATAAGAAGCAGGTACAGACGGCTACACATCAAGCTATACAATTTCAGTATAGGCTGACCTCCTAATGCTCGGAAATCCTATACAATGCGAGATCAACTAATACTGGAAATGTATAGCTTGATGTGTTGCCGTGTGTACATACCTCTACCTACCTATGGTTGGTAATATATACTATTTGATTAATAAGTCTGTCGAAGGAATACAACAATGTATGTAAAGAAAGACTAGGTACATTTTGAATGTTGGCATCGTTTCTTATAACTTGCACCATTCAGCGAGGGCGGCTCACGCGAACTGTGTCGGCCTCCTTTGATGTCGCGAGGGTAGTTATGGAAATTAATAAAGTGAACAACGTGTAATTGCTTCCGATAAGGCGGTGCAGACTGGCGCGGGCGCAGTGCACTAATTTTTTGTCAAGATCATTTAACGAGCCGTCTCCTAATGTAAACATGTCTTAAAACGATACCAGCAATTACACGATGAAGATGATTTCTCATAATTAATTAGTTTATGAAGATGAGATAAAGATTAAAGATGGCTATTTCTTAAGTTTAAACGTTTTCGTAAACTATATTGTGTTTTATTAATGTAGTACCAACCTAGTTCATAAGAAACCTTTTGTGAGAGAAAAATAAATACATTTATTATTATTATTATTATTAAATTTATTTCATTTTCGAGAATTCAATAGGTATATCAAATTTAAAAAGTCAAATTTGAAATTGTACTGAATTCTTCTTTATTGACTACAGTACTTACAATAAAAGTGAGGCGCAAAGTTATTTAATTGTATCAAAATATTGATTCCAATCCTCGAGCATCTAACTAAAGTACCTATCAATGAAAGAAACAAAACCTTACCTAGTCTTGCTTCGAAATCTTGTAACTAGTCTGCATGGGACTAGGGCCTCTTATAGTGCACTTAGCGATCGTCTGTCTTGGTAAGATGTCGAATATGAACCTGCTACCGCAGGTGCTAGAGCACTCGTCGGTGGCGCCTACTTTAAGCACACTTCACTCTTGATACTCAAAATATAAAACCTATTTATAAACCTCTCCAAAATTGAAGTAGGATCTATTGTTATCTTTTTCTCAGAATCATAATAAAATCAAACAAAAAGATGACTCATCTAATAGATACGAAAACATTTAATAAATCTTGAACCGCAACGAATAAATAATCATGAATAATGTTAAAAGAAACCTATCAATAAAACTGAACTTAACGTGTCCCAAAATAAAACACTTTGTTATTAAGTTGACAAGCAACCGTAAAAATGCTCCTTTAAAATGTAAAATAAACAGATCAATCATGTTAAAGCGATCCCACCGGGCTCGCACCGATCCCCGAAAAGAGGCCTACGTAAGCGTCTATTATAAAGTACAGATGTTGCCACAAGACCGATACCATACCCCGTTCCCCTCACACGAGCTGCATGCGCCAACTGGACAGAACAGGATGGAAAATAAAAGTATTACGCATTTTTTATACTTTTTCGAAATAAGAATTGTTCTACATTCGGGAGAGTGATTGACATGCGGTCGCCGGCGGCGGCGCCCCCCGACGCGCGGCATTAAAGCGTTTCACAAGATGGCCCTCGTATTATTATCATTTTATAATTTATTACGCTAATTATGAAAGGTCCGTATTTAAAAATGAAACAAAAGTATTACGGATGCCATTTTTGTGTGGTAAAAGCTTTGCGGACGTGTAGCGTGTTACTTTTTTGGGTAAATAAATCTAGGAGGGCACATCAATCAAGTTGTCGGATGGACGGGAAGTCCCGTTCCGCATTATTATGTAGATCCGTGATTAAAACGTTTAAAAATAACGAATTCACAATATGTAGGTGTAACACAAACCCTTTAATTTTCTGTGTTTTTATGGTAGCAGATATCAGGGGTATGTTGGGGTTTGCCACACGACACTTATTGTAGTTTTGTTCGTGAATTTATTTATTTTGAGTATAACAGTATAATAATCTGCTATGTTTAGTATTCATGGGAGGCTATAATAAACCAATATTGTCATTTGGTCGGACGGCGCGGCGCGGCGGTCCTGGGGCGCGGCGGGTCGCACTAATTGAAACCCCGCACCCGCTACGACGTGAGAAGACTAACCATCGGCTAATCCTCAGAGTCTCGGACCTTGGCTGCCGTTGTCCACTACCCATCCATACTCTATGAGGTAATTGGAGATTTCACGAGATAACACTATGACCCCTAATTATGGGATGGGTTGCCCACGTAGTAGCTGAGGTAAGATTGGCCACTATCTTCCATTTGAATTGATATAAATAGATAAACATTACAAACAAACGTATGTAGGAACATTTAAATGAACACATTTAATTTTTAGTTCTCTTGTGGCTCAAAACTAAACAAACTTGATCAGCGGAGCTACTGCGATCTTTGGTGGTAATCATAGGTAATTAACCACCATAAATGAATTTCATCCAATGACGTACGTCGAAGATAAGCATTAATCATTTTCATGTAACTAGCTGTATGTACATGCTGACAATATAGTACAAAACAAAGAGACTAACATGTTGAATGATACTGGATATTATTAGGCTCACCGATAAATTTATACTTTAAAATTTACACTATAACTAACTTGACCTGAAGTAAATAATATACCTATATACGTGTACATTTTTTTTTTATGATTATAGGCCTGTGTTTGACCGCAATCTCACCATGGTAAGTGATGATGCGGCCGAAGGTGGTAAGCACACAAAGCCTAGAAGGAAATGGCTCTCAAGTGCAGCTATCGGAACACACCGAAAGGAGCTTGGCGACAGATTTTCAACTTGAGGATGGTAGCCAGGCGGGTACTACAAAGTACCCTACCACCGTGCTATGGTTTCCTTACGATGTTTTCCTTCACCGAAAGCTCAAGCTCATTGTAAGATTCGAACCCGGGACCTTCATCTCGGTATCCGACGTAACTACCACTGAGCTATCATCGCCTTAAAAATTACTTATAGGTAAACAGTATTCAAAACATTTTAGACGCTACAATAAGAATGCGTCTTACAACCAATAATGGTAGGAAAAATAAGGATCTAATAAGTATATAAAGGCAGTCAAATCTTGCAATTTACAGTATCTACAAACGTTAGTATACGTCTACGAATCTTAATAATACACTTTCATATCCAATATAACCTTACGCAATCAAAACAATCATCGGCAATAAGAGATTATTATCACTATAACTACATCCAATTCTCCAAACTCACACTATTTAACTCCACTGAGTGTGTAATCAAATGGTACGCACGAGTGAAATAGTATTTTAGTACCATAATATTTTATAGTATTCTAGTAACCATTATACACACCAATACCATATATATACACCAATTATCTACGAATGGATTAGTCCATCTAATAGATAAGACAAAAACTAAGCATATAGAAATTGGTCGCTTTATGTTCGTAACTAAGTTTACACTTGGTCGTTTAATTAGCGAGTGGCATCGCCAGGATGGTGGCTAGATGGAGGTTGTAAATACGCTGAGATCGGGATAAGTGAAATGGGGGTTTGACGCGCATTTCGACGCTTCCTTACCCTCGGAGTGAGCCCGTAAGCCGCGGGCGCAATTGCGATTGAAACATCGCCGCCGAGCCTAAAACAGCCGTGGCTTAGCGCTTCCCGCGCCAAACTTGATATCCGTCTCCTAACTTGTAATTCGGGATTTGGTGCCAAAATAAGGCAAATTCGCGACTCGCGACAACCGAATACGAAAGGGCTTTGCAAATTCGGGCGATAAAGTTTAATCGTAGCATTTCTCAAATAATAGTAACAAACGATGCGGACGAGCGGAGACTTTGACGTGAGTCTTGTGCGGCGCCGGGAGCCGTCACAGAGGATGTGCTGCGTCCACTCCGCAAGACTGCGTGGTCACGTTCGTAATCCTTATTTATGGCAAGACACCCTGCGACGCCTCCGCTGGACCAACTATTTGTCAGACACCGGCGGCCGAGCTGTATCAATCTCGACTGCTGGCTTAGCGCGAGTTTACTATGCTTGACAATTCATCTCTATGCCCCATATATCATACCGATACTTTAAAAGGCACAATAATCGACTCGCTCGCTTTTATTAACAGTGACTTTCGTATCTACGGCCGATGCACACAATAAATACGCCACAGACATAAAGTGACCAACAAAAGTGAAACTGAATCACCCCCGACCGCTTAACACAACAAGAGAGGCGCCCACTGGACAAACAGCTACAAAACAGCCCTCGGCGCTCGTAACGAGATCGCACTAAATTACGCGCAACTTACGCGGGTCATCTTTCATTATTACGACTCTATTTTGGCAAGTCACAACAGGGCGGGCGTGGCGGGCGGTCACCGGTGACCATTATCCCTCTATTACTGTAGTGCAACTTTTTTCCCTGGCCACACTGACCACTGCCCCTATGCGGGGTGCCATACGAGATAAAATCGTAAATTATAACCCAATTCCATGGATGTTAAGACTTGACAGATGAAAAGGCTTAATGTTGAGCGAGAGTGTTGGTTGGTGCTACATCGTTAACATATCAAATAAAATGAGGGTACTTTACCATAGTCGCATTTGGAGTTGATTAACGTCCGGCCACTTGGATATTCTGAATTGAACATTATTTTTAGTAGCATCTGGAAATAATGCAGCATATTTTTTTATGTGTCAAAGGATTTACACAAATCATCACTAAAATAATATGTATAAGTGTAAAGCTTGGTTTTAACTACATACATTAGAGTCTATAAAATAGTGTATGCATAGATATTGATGAATCTCAGGACTGAAGAATGGTCAACGGACAGGGAGCGGAGAATTCTTAAGTGAGAGGACATTACAGTAATGTTAGTGACTCAGTGCCGTGGCGCCTGTCGCTTTAACAATAGCCCATTACACTAAACTATTTACAGTGTAGAGTTTGTCTAAAAGTTCTCTACATTCACAAAATAAACATTAGTAGGTATTATTTATTTGAGACATAACGCATGATGATAATTGTTTATGGAAATTAAACAAAATGAAAATCAGCTAGTAGCTTTGTGCTTTACCTTCGATTGCATCTCATTCATGGTCGAAAACAAGTATATAATAGAAAAAACAAAAGAAAAATGTCTTTACTTCATAATTACACGTAATTTATGTCGCGTCGTCAATTGGGCCACATAATTCTTTTGTAATAGACATCAACGCTGCAAAAGTGCTACGAGATAATAATTATTTAAATAAAAATGTTATTAGGGTGTCCTACTACGGAATCGAGTCAATAGCTTAGTATTCCGCACTCTCTGAATTATATCAATCTGTGGTCAAAGATAAGCAATCAACCAAACGCTTTAATGTGACTGTCATATCCACGTTAGTAGTATACAGATAGTTATTTGTGTTTGATACGCGATTATTAAATTAAAGCAAGGGATAGCGCTGAATGCCGGACCCCCGCCGTCCGAGGCCATTCTCCGCGTCCACAAAATATGCTCCACTACACTGATTTTGTACGAGGACATGAATACTCTTGATATTTTGTGTTTTGACAGACTGATCGAGTGGTTTCAATGGAATTATAAATACCCACTTAAAACCACAAAATAAAGCTGAAATGTAAATAGCTATTTAATATATTAAAATTATTATAAAGCCGATCTCTGTATTAATAAAAAATTTCAACAACACAATTTGCAATTAGATATGTTGTATCAGGGGGCCTATCACAAGCTCGTAAAACAAGGTTAAAATAACCTTATTTGTCTTTTGTCCCGTTTTGACGCCGGATGTCAAAGAAAGACAAAAGACAAGTAAAGTTATAATAATATTGTTTTAAGAGCTTGTGGTTCGCCCTCAGGAAAATAAAAATTTTATGTAGCTTAGTATCCTCCTTGTAGTTTTTTATTGTTTCACAAATTAATTGTAAGAATCGATTAAATAAAATCAATAATACGTATCCATTATGGAACATTATATCGTTTTGGTGATCAATTGCTTTGTGAAACAATAAAGGTGACCAGTGACAGCGGACAAGCCATACGGGACGACATGGGGGCAGTTTCGGCTCGCATTGATTCATTACCAATATGTATTGATTTAAATGACCACTACATAAACGACTGATAACCTATTGTTACTAAATTGTTATGTATCACCATAAAACTTTTGATTCCTATTGCTTACCAAAGAATATTTCTTCATAAATGAAATAAACAAACGTTGCATTTACGAGCTATGACAAGACAAATCTGAATTACAATCATAACCTTTGTCCAGCGCATTCACGACGCATTCGGAGCAATAAAATAACTCATGTCCAATTTATGTTAATACAATAAATAGTGACATAAATAATTCCGAGGAGTCAAAGAAGACAATTTAAATTTATTTAGTTATAGTGTATCTACTGTCTTTAAGAAGCAACCAGGCGTTAAATTGAATGATTTGTGGATGGTTCGGTAGTAAGGACTTAGGTAGGTTATATCTTATAATATTACTAGGTACGTATGTTTATTGACGTATGCAAGATTTGCATCAAGCAACTCTGAAGAATAAGAGTATAATTTACAAACTACACATAAAAATGTAGCAGGGACACAGCTGAATTTTGATAGTTATTACTTCCGAATTGTGTTTAATGCAAAGTTATGATGATGGTACACAATTACACATACATAATCCAAATTAAATTTCAATAGAATTATAATAATAATAATTCTTTATTTAGAAAAAATGGTAGGTACATACATCAAGATACAACTAATGGGTAAGTATGGACTATAAAAATCTAGTTCACAATCATAAAAACTTGATGTAATTTGAAGTGAGTTCTAGCCACTTCTAGCCCCTCAAACTAGGATTCCCTGTGCTATGGGGGGCTAGATCATCTCGTCTTAAATGATACTTAGTGTCTAATTTACAATATAATGTCAATTAACTATTTCATATTCCTTGTAAATTATTTGTATATGTCATATTTTTGTATTAATTTATTGATTAAAATCTGTGCTTTACGAGCCAAATGCTTAAATAATTATTTTTAAATGTAGTGAGGGTAGTTTGTGTAAGAATACATAGAAAATGTATAATATCTAAAGGAGAGACACCGAAGCAATTTCGATAAAACTTGACTGGAAATTCTGATAACGCAAGTGTGTGTAAATAAACACTAACTTAAATAAAAGTAACGCGCTGGCTGTATGACATACGTACGAATAAGTGGGTCTCGCAACCACAGGGTCACAAGGAAAGTGTTCATGTGACGAGCATAAACCGCAATAACAATAGCAAATAATTGTATCAAATATTACAGTTATTTAAAGGAAAGAGCGACAAACCGACAGATGCTCGCGGCCATCTTGCGGCTGCGACAAAACTATCGCATGCCGCGTTCGTGACTCTGCGGTCACACTGTCTCCGTTTAAAATCAAATTTCGGTAATATAATGCAACTGAAATTGCTCGAACATGGAAAGCTGTACGTATTACGTGAACGATGTGACAATGAACTCTCCATTTAATTATCATTGTCATTGTTATTAAACATTTACACCACTTGATTGTGTCGAATCAAATTATCATTACAAAATTAGTTAGCACCTCAGCGTTTTTATCGCTCTTCTGTTATTTATAAGTAGGTACTTTTAAGGGTAATATAAAAACGATACGGGATACGAGACAAGGAGTTGTGAACCGTGAAATTGCCATCTGCGTCGCAAGCACTGTTTAAGTACTCGACAAAATGTTACCAACCAATGATGTAGGTACTCTACCATATTTTTTATATAAATACTATTCTTAATACCTTTCGTATTTTTTGTCCAATTTCAGCACAGAAGCATCGTAAAAGCCTATACCGCAGCAGCGCAGGGCCATACCGAGAGTTTATTAATCAACCGAAGCGACATCTCTGGGCTTAGTGGCATTTTTCTCCAAGGATGTCGTGTTCATTATATCCTTGGAAGGCGGGCGGCGTGATGAGAAATTAATCCGGGGGTGGGCAGGTGGTCGTCGCAGGTGCGGTGCGCGGCCAATTTGCTCCAACAATAAGCCGCCGCGCGGAGATGGCGTCTTCGTGAGTGCACGCCTAATCCACGCGTCTTCGTCTCTACTTTCCACGTATCACTTACACCAAAATACGTTCAGTTTAAAGGCAAACCATATTTGACAGTAGCCGATATCGACATCGTAACAATATCAATCGTCCAAGATAATTCAATATTATGTAGATTCACCCGACAAGAGTTCTTGTGGAAGCTGCATTCGCTATAATCATTTGAATGTAAAATGAAAAAGTTAACGAACAATATAATATAATAGTTTATTCTTTATGTAAAGTGGTTTCAGCTGCAAAACACCGAAGAAAAGCAGTAGATGTGAAGGAAAGCGCATGGAGTTGCGGCGCGCCGTAATCCGGACATATCTCGGTACATTGCTCAGCGCGACACAGCGGGACTTAGCGAAAAGCCTCGCCGCGCAGATGCTTATCTCAATAACAGTTTTATTTATTTTTGCGAGCGACTGATCCTCTCCCCGTGGATCCGACTAATGAAAATAGAGAGAGGCGTGTTCAGCCCCGCGAACGCTTCCGCGGCCGCGCCGCGGTGCGCTGCGGCGGCGGCGCGGCGATGGCGCGGTGGAACAGAGATATGCGTTCGAGACAAATGTGTCTCGAGACTCTCGGCCCGTCTTGGTATGCATGTACCTATATTATGTACATAGTACTAGTTTCTAGCTAGGTGTCGTGGGCAATAATATTGATTACTAGTGAAAACTGAGATTTATGAAATGCAAGTATGGTGAAGTATTAGAACTACCAATTTTTTTGCTTAGACCTATGATATTGTATGTAAAAATATGTATAATTGTTTTATTTATTTATAAATGTTTTACTATAACTGTTTAAAGAAAGTAAGAGGACAACTAACTGCCAGTTTCTGAACGCCAAATCAAAGTTAATCTCTTGTTGAAATTAGGTATAGGATCTGTCATTGTTCATAACTTCTGAAATTACAAAGATTGCAACAGTTTCGATTAGCTAGATTTGGCTTTCAGAGACTTTTAAGGCGATGATAGCTCAGTAGTAGGGACTTTGGATACCGAGACGAAGGTCCCGGGTTCGAAGCCTACAATATGCTTGAGCTTTTGGTGAAGGAAAACATCGTGATGAAATCATAGCAAGGTGGAAGGGTACTTTGCAGTACCCATCTGGCTGGCTACCACCCTCAGATTGAAAATCTGTCACCAAGCACTTATCGATGTGTTCCGACAGCTGCGCTTGAGAGCCAGTTCCTTCTAGGCTTTGTGTGATTACAATACCTTCTAAACTAATTTTAATCTCACTGTGTCTCAGTCTAACAAAGAACATAAGAAAAGGATGTAAGAAATTTAGCCCCGTCAAATTAGCCCAATACTTGTTTTCAATATAAATTTAGTAGCCATCTATCGCAGTTACGCCTAAATACACGCAAAATAAGACGGCAAAGATTAATTTGACAGCTTTAAATATATTCTATCCTTTTTCAATAATGTTCGTAAGAAAGAGATGCGATGTGACTAAAATTAGTTTAGTGCGATTTACAACAGAATCGGCACCTTTATCTGTTGTTTGTGTTAAGCAGGATATTATATCTCTACTCTACTAGACAGTAGAGATATAATATCCTCAAATGAGAGTGTTTTACCTCCTTCTACTCTCTGTTATAAATTGTGTCCTTAAGTGGATTTCTGTAAACCGAGATTTCTAACAATCTCACTTAGGTATATTATTATTATTATTATCGATTAGGTACCTACAACGAACAGACATTAGGATAAAGTTGGAACCTATGTAAGTTGATCGTTGCTCAATTATAATTCGATTATAACATCAGCTTCTTTTGTTTAATTATATAAATTTTTCAGAGAATCTTTGACAAACTTGCATAAAGATAAGCGCAATGGGAGTTTATTAGTCGCGAATTAACGAGCGCAACCCCTCGTAAAATGACGTAGGCACTTGTGTCGTAAACCGGAACACATTGAGTTTGAGACCTGTCGAAACTCGCTGAAAATTCAAATTCTTACCCGTTACGCGATGCAAGTAATTTTATTCGCAAGAACAAGATTATAAACTCTGTTAATTATTTCTGATACGAGCTTTTCGTAAATAGTAGACCTGATTGAGAGAGCTGCTCGAAAATTGAGCACGGTCAAACGAACGGCTGACTGTAGAAATATTCACAGACTTCCAAGATACGCATCGAGTCAAAAAACACACAATTCTCGCCTTGCAATCCGAACAAAACCATGTTATCTTTAACACCACTGAAAAACAAACACGCTTCAAATTAAATGTCAATTCTCATCAGACACCGCAAAAGAGAGGTGAAAAATCTTGCGGTAGTGAATAACAACGCAAGCGCACCAATGCCAACGTCTAATTAGGTCATTTGCCATAATTGCCAGTTCCAGATTGGTTTTTTCGCGACGGCGACGTCCCACGGGAGAATGGTCTCTTGCTCTAATGAACACTTCTAGCACTAAGAGTTGAATAAAAATCAAATAGATTGTCTTTTGTTTCATATTTAAAAGCTCGGAATGTACTTCAGTGTATTTTGGATTTAGCTGTTGTTATATTTGATGAGCCTGCCATCATCATCATCAATAGGTGAAATGCGTCCCCAAGGCTTTAGAAAAAAACGAGGGGGATTATTTATTTTGAAAAAACAACGGCATGTTCGTATTTAGGTACCTACCAACTTGGGTGCCTACAACCCTCATGTTGAAAATCTGTACTTAAGCACATAATTGTATGCTCCGGCAGCTGCATTGGAGTACCAGTTCCCTACTTCTAACATGGCTTGGGGGACATGCCATGGAATTTGACGTCACGGAAATCGGTAAACAGCTTACGGCTCGCCTGATGGTAAGCGGTTACCGTAGCCATACAGACGCTTGCAACACACGAGGCACCCCGGGGCATCACTTACGTCTTACCAACCCTTCCCCCTCCCCGATGAGCTCTGTCGACCTTACTCTCGCGCAAGAACACAGCATAAAGTTATTTGGCTGCGGTATTCTGTAAGGTGGAGGTTCTTCCTCAGTGTAGCTGCTCTTTGGAGGAATAAACGCTATGCTGTACCTTCTCAACGCAGGTATTTTAATGATATTTTCCTTCACCGAAAATCCAGTGGTGAATTGGTATACTTTAAGCACATATTTCTCTTCTATATTATAAATCGTAAAAAACATATCGGCGTGAACAAAAATATTAAGAAAAAAACTTTTCTTTCACTAAATATATTGTGATACACTAACAATTTCACATTTGAATCGCACTTTATTTCAAGGGTTACAAATCAGAGCTGCTGATTTCAATAGCTGGTGGGTGCTGTTTACTTGGGTTGTCCCGCTGGCGAAGATCGTCGCGAAGAAGCGCCAAGTGCTCATAATGCTCGACAGAGGCGTCGATCATATCTAGGCAGACCTTCGCAGCTGCAGTTTGACGCTCTCTCTCTACTTCCATGGCCGTTTCAGTCGTTTGGCTTACTGTTAACACATTTTCAACCATGTCGTCTAGGCTGGATGGATTTAAAAAAAACCGATTAGTTCCAGCAAATATCAAATGGTTCAAATTTAGGACGAGGTTTTGAAAGGTACGAGATGCAAAATAACTACTGCCGAGCGAAACACAATTTTTCACCTCACTATAGCGAGAAAAATGCAAGGTGCAAGAAAAACAACTAAAATAACATCTCGCGTGATTTTTCAGGAAGGAAAGTCAATTCAGCATCATGTACCGCTTGTAATAACTCTGCAGGTGTCAAGTTTATAGATTCGTCGCCTCTGGACTCGCTCATATTTCATAATCATAAAAATATATAGGTACATATACAAGGTGTAACGAAAAGGGTACGTATATCCATAGAGTTAGATCCAAAAGGGGTGAAAACTACATCAGCTATAGACTCTCTATAAAAATAGTTTATTATATGTATAGATAATAATATCCCACCAAAAACATTTTTATGTAAAATGTTGCCGCCAAGACATATAGCTCGTACTGTCAAAAAGTTATCAGATCTCATGTAGAGCCAAGCTTATAACTCTACATGCACTTACTCTACAAGCCCTAACTTCACAAATTCTACACACCGTAGTCAAAATATATGGCTTGGCCGTTTCCGACTAAGATATATTAGTTCCCTTAGTGTTTTTTTATTCAAATGTGTCGTTGAGCACTTAGTGGTATATTCCGACAGTTGCACTTGAGAGCTAGTTACCCTATAGACTTTACATAGGTCGGCAATACATTGCAATGTATCTGGTATTGCTAAAATTTATTTAGGCGATACGGTACTTACCATTGTCGTAAAAACACAAGGCTAGCCCATAGACGACGCTCCAAAAATGAGATTGAATAAACAGCTATGTCGTAGGTCCTCCATAGTAGGTACTACGTGGTTTACGAAACTGATTTTACTACTGGTGGTAGAAAACAGACTTCTTGTCTCGAATCTTAAATATCTACGTGAACTTCAAATATAACATACTAGCTGTCCCCCGCGGTTTCACCCGCGTTCCCGGGATAAAAAGTATCCTTCCCCATACCATAGGCTATCTGCATGCCAAATTTCACGATGATCCGTTGAGTAGTTGAGGCGTAAAGGCGTAACAAACCAAAAAATCTCACTTTCGCATTTATAATATTAGTTAGGATTAGGATTCTTACTTTCGCTTCCGAATTTCCAGGTAAAGACAAAATAGCACTGCGAGGAGAGTTATAACAGCAGCGTTGATCTGTGACCATGTGATGTTTTGGCTGATGATGTGGAAGCGCGTGATTCGTACCTTCGGCAGCACGTCCCACACTGAGAACCCAGGCACCAGCAGTGTGAGGGGCAACGCGAACACCACAATTGTACCCAACACGACAGAAACATCGCACTCGTTCATATCAGACATTTTTGTTTAGCTAAAGATACGTCATTATTTTCGGAAGTAATTATGAATGAACCAAATAAATAATTTTTTATTATTATTAATTTGATCGTCGTAATATGATTTCAAGAAATTGATACTGTTTAATGACATTGACGTGCATTGACATTAATGGAGCATAGATGATATCATGGTATAAATCATGATGATATAAGCCATATAGGTATAAGCATGGGTATAAGCAGGTATAATGCATATGCATATATATGTATAGCATGAGATACATTATAACTCTTGGAAACTTAAAATCCACTAAGGCGCCTTAGTTCTAGAGTTCCGCACGCGTGAACAAAACAGTGCTAGCTCAGACGTGTCACCTCATCAGTCAGCTTTAGAGAATGGAAATCGACAGAACGCGCGTTCTCTTGACCACCGCGGTCTCTGTGTGCCATGATCAGGCGCGCGCCGCCTAGATTACAGTGAACGCGGAACGCAGAACTCGGGATAGGTGCCTTATGTAGGCCCGCCGCGTTTTTCTGTCTGTCTGTATAGGTTAATCTCAGAAAGTACTGTATGGATTTTCATTCGGTTTTCACTAATAGACAGACTGCTTTGTAATCGTATGGTCATTTTTCAAATATGGATAATTTAACGAATATTCATGAAATCTGCATAAAAGCAGTCGTCGGAGAGGCTTTATCGCATATGCTGCGTAGTAAGTTAGCAAGTGTAAAAATTATGTATGACTTGATACCTATAATAATCGTGCAATAGGAATGAAACATGACTTTATACCTTATAATTACTCCTCGGAATTACTCAGATCAAGCTCAAATAACTCATTTATGTTTTACTACAAGCAGCTCACTTATCCTGCACCTCTTTCTTAACTTGGACTTTTTTTATAGATTTAAGGAATAACTTTTCGGTTTGGCCAGAACTATGACTTACTATGATCTCAGAGTATATAAATACTTCGTACAACTATGATCGATAGACATTATGTATAGGGTCAAGAGTTAGTTTATAAGTTGTATATATGTTTTATGTATACCTAGGCCAAATGTTGCGAATCAGCAAACGGTTGACGCGGATCCAGTGTCCGTCATGTGGAGCGAACCGCCAACGCGCCGCTCGCACGGCATATCAATTTCGACTAGGTACACACAATAAAATTGGACGGTCTCCGGAGAGGGCTTAAACGATTCGCCGTTTTGTCTCGGGGCCCAGCTGCGTAATGACCGGAGCAGGAAAAAATTGTCAGCAAGAAAACGCGAGGGTAGTCGGGTTTATGTGCACGCGGCAGCTGGCGGCACCGGGCGGCGACGCGCTCCTAACGGCTTCTGCTTACCTCGCAAAACCCGTGCCAATTTTATTTATCGAAAATATAAACCGATTTGCGGAGGGCCCTCGTAAATTCTGAACGGCTGATTTATGGCGGTTACAGGGCGCGCTTAAAACAAAGTTGCGTCTTAAGGACTTCTTTGCCTACTATTTACTTCCTTATGTGACACAACGATCAAATCACCAAAAACTCACCAAAACAGATGAACATTCAAGAGTCTGCATAATGGTATAAGTTGTTATGTAATGCAGCCCCAGAAACAGATTTTATGCTGTGCAACGTAGGTACTTTTTACATAAAAGTCATTAATTAAATAAGTTCTCAAAAGTTATGACCTGTCTGGTTTTTCCTATGGATAGGCTTGTATCCGACACTATGATGACAAAGGTGGTTGGCACCAATAAGCACACGAAGTCTAGATGGGATTAAATAAATAGATTCACAATATTAACCGCATATATACCGCAATCTCTACACGGCGAACTTATCGGGAAAAACGGCCATACCTTAGATTCCATAAGCTAGAACTGTTTTCTTTTTATGTTTGTTTTGTTTTTAATTATTATTTAGAAAATAAGAAGACTCAGAGTAGGTATAATTATGTTATGCAGTATGTAACTTCATATTATCTACATTCTTTCCGTTTCGTAACGGCTCTATCTCACTACTCCTCAATTACCTTCCATTCACTATTAGCATGGTGCTTGAAAAATATCGTGAAGAAACCATAGCACGGTAGTGAATCTTCTGTAGTACTCATCTGACCATAGAGATAGAATATTAATAGAGTGACTGTACTAGAGTATGAGCCGTGTGTACAGGTATGTGCAACGCTGCCTTGAAACGAACTGTGCCATAGTTTAAACGACTAAATACATAATGAATGCCAATATCTCGTTTTTCTCGATACTTTTACCGAGAACAAATGACAAGGAACTAATATCGAATATTTATCCAGTTATCTAATGCAGTGTTTCCCAATTAGTGGTACGCGTACCCCCAAGGGTACGCGCGGCAATCTCTTGACTAAGATAGACTAGAGAAGGACAGTTATTTCCCAGATATATCGCCGCAATGGAACTGGGTAAACAACCCCTTTGCGAACCATTCCACCGACCACCTACCCATCTCTGATCAAGAGGAATTAATAGACATCTCATGGAACAGCAGACTCAAGAGTTGTTGTGCAGAGCAATCACTGGGTTATTTATGAGCTGATCAAAAACATTTGTCGTATCAGCGAAGCAGCAATTAAATATTTACTGCCATTTTGCACGACGTACCTTTGCGAAAACGGTTTTTCGGCTACGACTTAAAAACTAAACATCATCGTCACAGACTTCAACTTGAAGATGACTTACGTGCGACTGAAGTTGACAAAAAAGTAACCAGATGTTTAAGAGTTATGCAAAAAAAACGTGCAAATTTTGTCACATTAAACTAATTTTCACCGCCATTAGAATTTTGATGGTAATAAATTTCAAAAAAACTGATAATTTTTTTTATTTATCATTCCTGCTGTAAAGGGTACGTGTGTTTGAGGTCTTTCTTGTGAATGGTACGCAGGAAAAACTACTGATCTAACGGGTTTTTAGATGGACAAAACATTAGCAATCTCCTTGCCTCCCTGGGGGTCTAAAAGGCGACTCGAGCAATATTGCCGAAAAGTATTCAACAACAGATCCTTTGCACTCCCATATTATCAAATCCCACTTTAACTGATGTTAAACCTACTGCACAATAAACAATACATAAGTGTTGTATTTTACCAATCTTGCTTTTCTTCCATATCTAGTTTCCTATCCATGTTTAAACCTGTGTTCTCAAAAGATAGATCTCTAAACATGAATATGTTCGGGATATAAATATCCTGTTATAATCCAAATCTAAAGGTTCCTATACGCTACCGCTAGACGAACCTTAATATGTGTCAAGTTTATCTAATTGCAAATTCGTTTAGCCACGACATGATTGAGTAACAAAAATCTGCACAAATGGTTAAAAAAATAATGAGTAAACCTAATTATATCTTAGTTTTTTTTGCGCGTAACCGCCTTATTCGTTTTCTACAATAAAAGTAACCAAAGGTCCGAAGGTACTCCTGATTAGCTATCTGCCAGTGAGATTCCCGTCAAAATCAATACAGCCTTTTCGGAGATTAGCCGGAACAAATAGACAGACTGAAAAAAATGTATTTTTTTGTTAAGTACATAGGTATACTTTCATATGCATTTAGTAAAAAGCTGTATTTGTCTTACCTTAAATGTAAACTGTATAGATTATATTCAGAACCAATTCAGAACTAACTCTATGTAGGTACATTATCTGTTACGTGTAGATTTCGTAGCTTACTCTATATAAATAGGCAGGTACCAACTCAAGTTTGCAATTTCACGTAAATTAATAAATCATTTGCGACGTTGCGTGCAACAAAAAACCTCACGGAATTAACAAGCTTTGGGGCTGACTGAATCGCAAACAACTCCCTATGGATTGGTAACTGAAAGTTGGACTGGTGTCTAAGGAGACAGGACACGGGAATCAATTAGGTGATTTGAGGGTTGCGGCTTTGCGTGCCAACCCCTTACCGCTGAATCAACAATCATGGTACTTACATGAATTTAATTTACGTTTTGATGTAGGTAATTTGAAAATTTGAAGGTCGCAGTGATACACAATATACAATATTAGGTAAATTAATTAATTTACTTCGCTGCATTGTCTTTCTTCTCAAAACACAATCATACTTATCAAAGGCACAATTTAAGACTTCGGTCAACCAAAATCCTTCATAATTCGTCGAAAATATAATATGACGATGGTATAACCACATAACTAATGTAACTACTTAGTTAGCTAATTGGATGAAGCACTTGAAACATTGAAGAAAAAATTTATAGCCTGGCACAAACAAACTCCTTTTCTTTGGACAGGCAGACTTGTAATGTAGCCAAAGGTTTCCAAAGTTCAAGCTCATTGTAAGACTCATATTAAAAAGCAATATCAATATTAATGTTTATCAATCAGAATAAAAGTAAGTTGAGAGTATTAGCCACATGCCACATCAAAAATGAAGAGTCGTTCTAACAACCAGTAATGAAAGAACCATGTTTCTGCCAGAGGCCATTACATCGGATAATTGGAGCCGAATTAATTTACCTTTATGAAGGGAAAATTGTTTTGGTGAATCCCCAATCAATTTAGTAAATTGATCGCAGTTTTATGACACGACAGTTTAGTTGGGGAACCTACCGACCGATATGTAACGATCATGCCATCGATCGTCAGGATCCGCACTATGACCGATGACATTTATAGTATATACTACCCTACCAAGGGTATGAAAAATAGTTAACGTCCTATTCTCAGACCTACTGAATATACACACACATATTTATTTTTTGAAAATCTGTCGCCAAGCACCTTTCGGTGTTTTCCGATAGCTGCACTTGAGAGCCAGTTCCTTCTAAGCTTTGTGTGCTTACCGCCTTCGGCCGCATCATAACTTACCATGGTGAGATTGTGGCCAAAAACACAAAACAGAAAAAAAAAAACATAAGAGTCGGTTAAGTCGTTTCGGAAGAGTTTTGTTACGAACACTGTGACACGAGAATTTAATATATTAGATTGATTCATTTCTGTGGTAGTTTGAATATAAATATTATTAACTGTAGGTACCCAGGTATGCCATAGTTTCATATTGCATCCATATAGTCTTTAACCCCGTATTAAGTACCTACATTCGTGAAAATATGTGGCTTGGCCGTTTCGCTACCGTCACATGGGAGTAAAGTGAACAATTTATGCACTGTTCATTACTTTTTCTTATACAATAGTTCTTGTAGTAGTGGTAGGTAGTGCCCTTGCGCTTCACTTGGCTGTCTTGGCGGGGGGCACTCCCGTGCTCCCAGATAGTACCTATTTATAATATCTAAATCTTGCATATTTTTCTGGCTTCACCTATGCTATAGGCACCTACTGTTGTATTAGGGTAAGGTTGCTTTAGTCGTACCACGGCACCGCTCAAGACGTACTCCAGCAATATTCCGTCGCTTATTTATAAGCAGTGACATCTAGCACTGTAATACGGAACTATTTAGCCGTGTGTGAAAACAAACCGAAGCGGGCGGCCAGCCGACGCGACGTTCGTTACGAAAAATATTTCAAAAATAAGTTTTACTACTTTTTTCATTACAAATGTAGGCTCTTACTAAGCTATTTCAAGGAAGGCTATTTGAGACTGAGAATTTAACTTGATCAGACCTGCAGGGTGATTGTCAAATGCTCTCGTTTTCTTCAAACCGATAGCGAGGCTCTCGTAAGTTGTTATAATTTTGGTATTGTGTGTAACTTTTACGCCAAAATAGTCGCCGGCTTCATTTGAAATAATTTAATTGTATTCGTTTTCAGTTTTGCTGCCATTTGAGTTACACAATGCTCAAATTATAAAAACTTACGAGAGCTTCGCTATCGGTTTGACGAAAACGAGAGCATTTGACAATCACCCTGCTGTTCAATTGTTAAAGTGATCTCTTGTTATAGATATTGTATAGAGTTATTCTAAGATATATACTTAGAAGGTACACACGGCTACACATCAAACTATACATTTCCAGTATAAGCTGTATCTCGCATTGTATAGGATTTCGGTACAATGAGAGGTCAGCTTATATTGTAAATGTATAGCTTGATCTGTAGCCCTGCGTACTAGTTAAGCGTGCCTAATGGCCGATTTCTATAATTTACGGACCGTTATCGGTTAAAATTAAGACTCTTATATATTTACTAATAATGAAGCAAATACCTCAAAGCTTTGCATAGCAGACCCTACCGTATGGATGTAGCTATTACAGGTAAAATTAGCTTACGAAATGATCTATATGCCCAGTTTAGCAATAAAAATACCTACCATTGGTAAGCAAAACGATTCGCTTTTTTCATAGAAACCGGGCATTAGTCGTACCGTTCTAACGAAGGCACTTTTTCAAAAAATAAATTATAGTCTCAATACAAGATGATTGTATTAAATTATGAATTCTCGTTAAGAGTTAATTAAAAATAAGGATTCCATGAACCTCAAAAATAACAATATTTTTTTAAACATTTCCCTAAAGCTAAGGTCAAACCAATGCGTTCAGCCAGCATCCGCTGTTTTTTATAAAATTGAGTATGAACGACCTGGCGACTGCGTTTCAATGTGAATAACTTTTGCACGCGCAGTGATCGCAACCATGCACGCCACCGCGGTCGCAGTCTGAACGCGTTGGTTTGACCTTTGCCTTAGGGAGTACGACTTTCGCAACCTTCCCCTATAATATGATATTATTAATTTATTAGAGGAAAGACAAAAGTTTTCTCTTAAGATTAATGGGTACCTACGTGTATCGCACTACGCATAACTTAACTGTGATAAGAAAAAATACAATTATGTGAGAAATAGGTATATTATTTTCTATATGGCTACAAATGTATAAAATATCAGTCACCTTAATATTATTAATCTTTATGAACAATATCATAGGAAACGTGCAGCGGTTCTTTTAAAGTCGAAAGTATGGTATATGGAATTTAAGGCTATAGGTATATTTTCGACAATATACTTATATTGGGTAACAATAAAAAATATTGCATTGTAGGTATCGTCAAACAAATAGTTTTATTTTAGTAATAGGCGCTGATGTACATGCCCAACTTTAATGTACCATACTTTCGACTAATAAAGAAAAAAAACCTATAAATAAAAGCCGCCTGAAATTAATTTAAAATTCTAAAGCAAACACGCATTAACATTTTCAAAGGCATGATATGGGAAGCTCACATTCACGATGTTTCGATTAATATTTTATGATCCGACTAATTGGTCAAACAATTTAAAATCAGACGTGACAAAATAAATTAATCATTAATTCATCCATCACACATTGTGAATTGTAAGGCTGATAAATATGTCAAATTTTGCTAATTTGATTGTGACTGCAATAAATTAATTGAATAATGGCCCTGATTCTGTTGTTCACAACTGAACTAATTTTAATGTCACTATGTCTCTTTCTAACTAAGAACATAAGAAAAGGATGTAAGAAATTTAGTCCTGTCAAATTAGTCCAATGCTTGTTTTCAATATAAATTTAGTCGCCATCTATCGCGGCTACGCCTAAATACACGCAAAATAAGACAGCAAAGATTAATTTGACAACTTAAAATATGTTCTATCCTTTTTCAATCATGTTCGTAAGAAAGAGATGAGATGTGACTAAAATTAGTTTAGTGCGATTTACAACAGAATCGGCACCATTGTGTAACATATACAAACATATAATTATTTATCTTATTAATAAAATATTTATAGCTACAGTTATTGAAACTGAAAACCATTGTGATTTCGTCCTCAAACATTTAATATTTCTAAAATCTACACGATTATTACTTACAATAGAATAGTTACTAAAATATTCAGTTATTATATTAAAAAAGTTTTTGATATTGTTTGATTTTTTTTCATGTATAAAATGGTCTTGCTCAAAATAGAAACAAAAATATTAAAATAGGGAATAACAAAGTAATTGATTGCAACTATGTGGGTAATTATGTGATTTGTGTTTATAACACTTAAATATGCTTAAAATTAAATTACTTTCACTATCGATGATAAATTGACGAATTGTTTTTATAAAACTTTTCTTATATTTAGCTATAAAATACCACCAAAGTAATAAAAAAAAATTTTACTCATCATCCACTAGGAATGATTAAATTCTTTGGATTCTCAATTTAAATAGATTTTTTTGTTTAAAACTTCTGATTGTTGATGAGGAATCATTTAAAATTAGAGTCCATAAAGTATTTAGCTATTTTTTATATTGCATTGCAAATATTAAAAAAATGTTTAATAACTACATGTAATAATGTGTGTATTAGGCACTATTTAATATATATATATTCCTAATCTAATGTAAAATACAGATAATAATAATTATTTACTTAATTAATTACAAATATTTTGCAATATTGCCAATACGGATCACATTTAAATATAAGCTTTACTTAAAAACTAATAAAATAAACAAGTGTAAAGAAAAAACAATAAAATATCATCGAAATTAAATAAAATACAACTAATGAGATTATGACAATTAATTCAATAAAATATATGAATAACGACGACTAAAGCTGATTAAAGCTAATTTTTGCCAGTATATTTTCAAGCGTGAATACTAAGGACACCGGAATTTACACTGACATCATAAAAACAGGCTTCATACTCAGTGCAAACTAACTGCTAAGTGCGGAGAAAAAAATATTAAACGGTAAAACATTGTCATTTATGTTAGGGTCAGTTCACACCGAAACGCAACGTGAAGCAGTGCGCACTTTTTAAGATAGCAATACAATATAGAGCTTTATTTAGTACACAAAAAGGTACACATTTCACTGGCAGAATCTGAATACGCCTCGCGGCGTCGCGCTGCGCCTCAAGACACTTCTCTCACTTAAATGTGTACCTTTTTATGTAGTGAATAAAGTTCTATATTGTATCGCTTTTGAGATACAGCCTATCTATTATCCTAAATTGGATTATTATATTTAATGTAATGTTTACTGACTTCTCCTTCGCCCATTTTCGTTATACTCAAGTCATACATACAGCCAAGCTTGCAATTGCCTATTTTGCTGGACCCTATGCAATATTAGTGGCAAGATTGTCCACTGCCTCCATAAGATTAGGCACAGAGTCCACCTTCATTCCTCGTTTGCGTAGATCATTCAATTCATCAACCAACTTCGTCTTGTCTCTGCCGAGAGTTTCCCTGAAAGGAAGATAAACATCGTGATTACTAAATTAATAACATTTACTTCATGAGTTGGTAACATTATTATTAATAATAAAATAATATTGTAGTTAGTGTATGAAATGGCGGTAGGAAACGAAAATAATTAAAAGCTTCTGGGGTGATCTATCACGTCCCCCGCGATATCACTCGCGTTCCAGGAAATAAAAGTAGCCTATGTTCTTCTCTTTACCATAGGCTATCTGAGTATTTTTCATCGTGATCGTTTGAGTAGTTAATGCGTGAAAGTGTAACAAACACACATTCGCATTTATAATATTAGTTAGCATCACAGATATAGAATATATTATGTATAGGTACCTAGATAACGCAAGAGTGGGCCACTATCGCGCTCTAATTGCATTGCTGCACTTGAATTGATTTGCTTTTCCTTTCACTAAATAGTATTTATGACGTAAAAGTAGGTAGTCAAAAAATGGCACGCTTGGTTTTCATACAGATCGTGATACTTGCGCTATCTAGGTATATCTATATCGGTGGTTAGGATAGTTAGTATTCATTGTGTATCATAAAGCTGTAAAGATATGTACCATATAGAAATGCAAGTATGCAAGAGCGGTATGTATATGAGCAGTAGGTCGGAGTCGCTGACGGCCTCGTACCGGCGGAGCGCGAGCTGCGCCCAGCGCTCCACGGGGCCCGCCAGCGCGCCCCCGCCTCCGCCCCCCAGTACGCCCCCGCCTCCCCCACCCGCACACGCCACTATACGACACAGGGCTCCGAGCACCACGCGTGATCTATCTGTGTACACCTGGAGGTTATCATACTTATTATTCATTGATTCATCTATCCTGACTGATTCATCAACGGAAAGCCTAATCGCTGGGGCTACAAACTCGAAATTGTGCACACATGTTCCTTTTATAATGTAGGCATCCACTAAGAAGGGGTTTTTGGAAATTAAACCTTTAAGGGGGTGAAAAAGGTTTGACTTATTTTTAGTAGCTTATTAGCAGTTTTCCCCACAAACCCCTATTTTACCTTCATAAGAGACTAGAAAAAGATCTCAAGAAAAGATCGTGTAAATAAAAAATAAACCTAATATCATTGGTGCAGGTTCCAAATTAAATTGTTTTAATCTCAACTCAAAACTTGACTTCTAGAACACGGACCTTAGAGTGCCTACATTATAAAAGGAAGGAAGTATGCAAAATTTCAAGCTTATATCTGAGTAATTTGGGCTATGCGTTGATAGATCAGGCAGGTCAGTATTATTATATAATATTCCAAAAATTCTTACTTAGTGAATGCCTCCACTGTATAAGGTATCTATGTGCAAAATTTTGAATCTCTAGGTCCAGCAGTTTGGGCTGTGCATTGATAAATCAACAATCAGTTTATCATTTTATATACTAAGATTGGTAGCCATAATTGATTAAGTCAATTGTGTCTATAATACATGAAAAGTTTATTTGGGGAAATACTTGCAGCTAAAAATAGCACTGTACATGTGAATTGTGATGTCATGAATGTCACATGACATGTAGGTATGGTTATGTATACTTTCCAGATAATGCTGCATCATTAACTATTCATCCGTGAGTCATGACTGGTCATGTAGTTTTTTAAACATTACTAGCAATCTATGTTAAATGTGTGAATCATAATGGATGTTCCAATCACATTTTAAAAACTTCTGGTAAACCTAATTAACCTGAGATTGGTAGATGGTCACCATCAAAGAAGATTTGCAATACCAAGGGAAATCCCAATTGTATCTAAAGGATTAACCAACTCACACATGGCTGTTAATTCAAAGTATTGGAGTTCAAGGAAATCATAATTTAAGCCTTTTCAGTGCAGCCGCTGAAAGTTCATTCATTTCTGATACCTGAAAATATTCAGCTGTTTTTGGAAATAGCAAATCCTATTGTGATGGTACTTCCACAGGAAAGTTCATCATACCGTTTCCACAATATTAACAGGTATCAGAAACCTCGGGAGCCACAAAACAACTATGAGAGACTAATTAAATGCAAAATGTACCTTATTTAACAATTTGAAACTTGATTCTAGCACAGACAGTGCTTGGTCAAACTTTCCCTCATCAATAAGTCTTTTTGCATCAATCAACTCAACGTCCTGGAAAAATGCTATGACGGGTGGTGAATCCCTGAGTCGAGAGTCACTTGCTATCACATCTAGTAGAGTCTCGAAGGCAGCACAACGGGATGATATCACATTTGGATCAAAATTTCCCACCACTATCTGGAAACAATAACAACTACATTAATAACTTGGATATAAATTCTTGGTATTCTATTTTTATCATTAGTAGTTTGGGGATGTCCATCCAGTGGGTTGATTGTATTTGCATTATTATTTTATTGCGATGATTCATGTTCAAATAATTTTCCCTACATTTAGCTAGAATGGAAATGACATGTTTGTGCATCTTCAAGAGTTTTTTCAGTACCGAGTAATTGTCTTTATCTAATAAAAATGGAGCCTATTTTACAGAATACAATATGAGAGTACAAAACATTCAATATGCTCCAAATTGTATAATCATACCAGTATGTATGATAGAAACATATTGGATATACCTACATATACCTATGTGCTAATTTTATTAGTATGAGTACTCCTTTGTAAGTAGGTACATTGACCTGAATGTCATCAAGAGTATCTTGAGTGCTATAAGCCACTTATTTACCCAACCTATAGCAGAATATTTAACAAATATGTATGTCTTAGTTTCAGAAATAAAGATAAATACCATTAGGTACAATGTAATAAAATAATTACATTTCATAATGATTTCATATTGATGATTCACAATAAAATCAATCTTTGTTTACTTACCTTTCTTGGAAATGACACATTGTTCAGTACAACTGGAAACTCTTTCTTCAAGCCATTGTATAGGTCCAAAAAGTGGGTGTATCTTCTTTCAACGTTCGCTGGATCAGGATCGAAGACCCTAGATTCTGTTGAATCTTGCCTCACTTGTAACATGTAGGCCACGAATTTCTTTTTTTCATTTTCCTGAGCCTCTACTGTTCGAGATGAAACTATTTCAAACTTCAACATTATTTAACTAAACAGTATAGGAGTGATTTTATTAATTTAATGATCTTCCAGATGCCAGTGTTCTTTGTTATATTTTCGTGATTTTGTTTGTAATGTAAAATTTAGGTTGACAGTCCGAGTCAGCTGCCCGGTGTTGCCATATGAAGGAGGCGTGAAATCTGTATTTTCATTCAAAAAATCCGTATTAACATTGTAGATGGAGAATTGTTAGGTAGATAAGCTGTAGCGTATAGCGAAGAAGATAGCGATAGTTCGATATAATTACATATATATTTGGATTTTTATCTTATTTAGACGAAATTATGTATTAAATTTGCTTGATATTGACAGAAGATACACTTGAGTGTAGTAATCCTTTGATTTACTTACTGTATCAGTTAAAAAAATATTACTGACCGATGAAAGGTTATGTTTGGTTAATTTCGTTCACTACGGCTTTCACAACCAATTACAAAACAATTCAGCATCACTACACACTAACCAATATCTTTGATAATATAAATACAAAGTTACAAATAACATACAATTAGGATTTCACAGTTCTCATCAACAAATATCTTTTGCCTACACAAACTTATTTGGCCTTAACGACACTGAGGTCAAACTTATATCTGTCATATCTTGAACTTAAGGTTCAAATTGGTTCGAATTACCAACAGTTTGACAGGTATTTTAGCATAACTAAAGGTAGGTATCATAAGAAAACTCCGCATTATAACCAATTTGAACCTTGTTCACGATTTGACAGGTAATATGAGTATAATAATATTGAATCAATCTAAACCACGCCCATTCCGTAAAAAAATACTAATATGATTTGAATATTAATATTTTTGTCATTGTTTCACGGTTTTGAATGTGAACTACAGCAGGGAATTCCCCAATATTACCCATTAAATGAAATAACACTTCTGACTGACAGACAAAAAATATGGTTAATATTTAATGGAACGAAACCACAACATCAGTGTGATCTATACCTCATCTGATTGATAAGTAAGAGAGTGAGAGAGAGTATATGTATGAGGTGCAGTCTATCTGTACGTAATTACGTATAAAATTCCGTTATCATGGTTCATCCGTATTGGATGTCCAAAATCCGTACAAATACGGACAAATCCGTATATATGGCAACACTGTAGCTGTCAAAGGCTGACAGGACATTTTGGCGGGGACTTGCAGAGTGACGTTGCGTTTTCAATTTTATTTTCATAAATTCATGTATTTTGATTTTTATTGCATATTATCGGTGGTATTTTATCCAATAAAGATCAATCCATGTGCACCAGTGAAGTGAAATGAAATGAATTATGTGTATCGTGACTTTATAAGTTGTCTCAAAACGTCCGTGAAAAAATTTAGTACAATGACCACCACTTTACTAAAACATGACTGAATGGTGACTAATCATGCGGACGATATAAAAGTGAAATTATAAATAAAATGTATGCGACTGAAGGACTTTGTTTTGTTGTAACAAATAAACAAAAAAAAATAACAAAGGCTGACAGAAGCTGTATGTTTCTATCATACATACCAGTATGTATGATAGAAACATATTGGATATACCTACATATACCTATGTGCTAATTTTATTAGTATGAGTACTCCTTTGTAAGTAGGTACATTGACCTGTAGGGCGATTACGCAATTTTTTAGAAATCAGGTTCTTAAGAACCACACAAGCGAACTGAAATTTACCTCTATCGATAAATCGCGACCACGTAACTTATTTCTAAAGGATTTCATTACCTTACCTATCGATATATTCCAATATGAAGTTGGTGCAAGACCTAGCTATTCGACCAATTTAAAAAGTACTATTGAATTATGATACGTCTAGAAACGCACTACATTTTCTAATAAACCGTTTAATATAGATTGGTACGTAGTTTTAGACAGACATTTATGTGTATAATCTGTGATTGAAATCGTCTGTCATTGTTTGTTTATCTTTTTCCGGCCGAATTAACCTTATTGTTTTCATAAAAACAACAATAATACATATCCCGTGCGTTTTTGATGGGGATTGCGGAAGAACAAAGGAGCATGAGTGTCTTACGAATAAAGAGACGCCGCTTGCGCGACAGGAGTCATCGATTCCAGTTTCCAAAGGAGGATTATATTGCGCATTTTGTTTTTACAAAGGCAGGATTCCAACAGATTAGAAGAACTATGCCCTCACATGCCTGTCTCAGACGAAAATTGCCATTCGTATTGAACTAAAAGTAAGTGACTCTTTACGTAAATGTACCAATTATTGAATCTTTTTGTGCAATATGTCGCACCGACTTGTAGCAAGTGCCTCCATGAAGTCACCAATGCTCTATTAGAAATCTTTATAAGAAAGGATACAGAATAGAGTGCTGTTGGCTTCTTGGTATGTATTTTAGCTAAATAGGTACCTAATATTAATTCAAAAATAAATAAATACACAAAATAATTCAGAGTGTATTCATATATTCCTTCTGTTTATAATAAGCATAATCATTCAATCATAAATTTACATAGTTACATATTGTCACAATGATACTATCATGGGCTAGGCAGTGAGAATAGAGTGTCATTCCGTTCTGACTTACAAACCTCTTTTGCTTCAACTACATTCATACATGCCCTGCATATCATATTAATGTGCCCAGTATTATTATTAATAGAAATCCTTCTTTTTGCAGGAGACCGATTATGCTCAAAGGCCTTGGATGATGACACCTTTCCGAAGCGCTAATCCTGAATCTCCAGAAGAGTTTTTAACGGATGCTCACTGATGAAACCCTGGAGCAATGCATTGCATTACTTAAAGCATGTTGGTGATGCTTGTTATCAAAATATGGTGCCAGTGAATAAGAGCACCAAGTTATCACAGGGCAACTAGGATTGAGGCAATTCCAGATAGCAATAGGGTTATGCTTATCTAAAGATTATGAAACACATTATTATTTTATACATATTTTTAATTAAGTATTGTTTTAGTTTTTCTTTATTTTACTGTCATAAGCATAAGCTATCTACTTACTGTTATAATAAAAAAATGTGTCAGTTTTTAATATACTATATCTATAAATATAGTCCTAATTCTATTTTTATGAATGCAGTAATCACCTAAAATTGTTGTACATTCACAAAATGAAATGTTAGTTTGTAAGTTAGTATAAGCAATAATGAAATAACCAATGGCCAGACCATAAAATAAAATATTGTGTAAACCCACCATAAGCAAAATAAAACTGTGAATTAAATTTGACTTTCATTATAAAGATTTATTATATTCTAGGCTTAGATCTAGAACATGTTAAATTTAAGTTGTTTCAATATTCCTTCATTCATACTGGATTATTAACAAACCGTAAATGTAAGCTAAACCCAAAGAAACCTTGTACACACTAATGAGAATAATGAAAACACTTCAATAAAAAAGTATCATTTTATTTTCAATATTCACAAATTTCTGTAAGTACTAAACCATAGTTTTATACTACAGTACCTATGATTACTTAAAATAGCACTGAGATCAAAGAGGGTGGTACATATAGTTTAAAAAACATATAGGATTAAATATGTATTTAATTATATAAACACCAAGCACCTAAACAATACATTTTACTAGACATTTATTGTAAAGAGGAATTTATTCACCGTCTCGGTATTTATACATCAGATTAAATCAATCAGACTTGTTTTTAATTAAAAAATTAAGATTATAGATAATATAGGTATATTATGTATGTTTTCAATTTCTCTTATTAACTCCACCATAGCTTCTTTCAGTAGGCCCAGCGAGGCAGCCCTCATGTTGTTGTACTGAAAGTAAAATATGTATTTTAATACAATGTCATAAAAACATTAGAAGCCACATTTACTTAAAGTGTAGTTTACATTAGTCTACGAACAATTGCTTAATAACTCACATTATCTTTGAGATCTTGACTGTTGAGGAGAAGGAGAAGCTCTGCTGAGGAGGTTGTGCAAAGTGCTGGGGAGAGCATTGATGTCCTGAAAATAATAATGTTTTTATTTATATATCTGCCACTAAGTAAGTAAAATAACGGCCTTCATCTAACAATAATCTGGCAAGAAAATCGGCAAGTTTACATGTTTATATATTTTTTGGACAACTATATTGGCTATTTTTCTAAATGGTTTACAAAGTAAAATTAATGTATATACACATACATATACAAGTCCATGGGTAATTGGAGTATCTAATATACATAATGATATTGACAGGTTGGTAGTTTATAGTACTTAGGTACTCTGACATTACATTTCTTTCTGTCTGTCATGGTTTTATGTACTTACTTATTAAGTACTTCCGGGAATTGAACGCTTTGGTGACATCATTGAGGCAATTCGACAGTGAAGTTGGGGCATATTGTAGAGGTAAGAAGCACCTACCCCACGTTCGTATGACCCATGACTTTAAAAAGCCAACGCCGCAAGAACCTAAGTGAATAAGAAAACATTTACTAATGGATCCAAAATACAAAGAAATATACGCTTATTGTACCTAAATGATAATAAAGGCCATAGGTATGTGCAGACATTTATGACTTGAACTTACTTTGAGCTCATGGCGGTGGATCGTCTGCCGGCTGGGAGCTTGGGAATGACTCCGGCACAATTCCTTAAAGGCATCTTTGCTGAGCCACGAACTCATTGTTAAGCATCGACATTGTGTCTATTTCACTATTTTTAGTTTGTTTTTGCGACTTTGCTCCTCCGCATAACCCAGTAGAAATGCTCGTGACATTTTAAACTAAAATAAGATAGTTATTAATTGTTTTATTCGTAGTAATTGGACTATTGATAGCCCAGTAATATAGACTTATCAATTTAACTTTATATATCACTGTTTATTATTGAACAATTAACAAAATAACAATAGAGAAATGCCTTTATTGCTTGATGAAATTACCTAAGACTTGCTTCAATGAACAATAGAAATTTATGAAATCACAAGCTGTCACTAAGATAGAAATAGAGTTAGATGATCGCAAAATTAAGTCTATCGATAGAAATCCCATACAAAAAAAAAATGAAATTGCAAAGGCGTTTATGTTGACGTCATAGCTGTCAAAACGGAGATAGGTGGTCGCAAGTCCGCCATGTTTTTGATTTCAATTACACTTCAATAGAAATTTAATTGAAGTCAGAGTTAGCTAATCGCCCTACTGAATGTCATCAAGAGTATCTTGAGTGCTATAAGCCACTTATTTACCCAACCTATAGCAGAATATTTAACAAATATGTATGTCTTAGTTTCAGAAATAAAGATAAATACCATTAGGTACAATGTAATAAAAAAGAAGAGAAAGAAATTATAAATAAAATGTATGCGACTGAAGGACTTTGTTTTGTTGTAACAAATAAACAAAAAAAAATAACAAAGGCTGACAGAAGCTGTCAGTCGGGTTGCAGCTTTGTTTTCAGACTCAGACAAGAATCTTAATCTAATATATAAGATTCTTGACTCAGACCAACTCAGACTCTTAGCGCCTTTGCACATTATCAGACACGACCGTTCGACAAGACAAATTTCTTGCCTGGTTCATCGTACACATTCATGCACGACGTCTTATCCGCTGTCTGTAACCATATTTCACGGACGGACAATACACGCGTACCAAATGGACAGACGACAGAGTTAAACAGTGATTGACTTGTACCATAGACATAGAAAACGGCCGTAGTTGTAGGCATTATTGGATACATCCATTAAATATGACAAGAATCAATGAGACTATAGAGCTTAAATGTTCAATATATTCATTTTTATTTTACTCATGTAACATTACATGTTTGATAAAAGTTTAATTAACGTAAAAAATAAAAATTACTATTCATTTTATTCAAACAACACTAATCCACTTCTTAACTTTACAAAAATAACATAACTGGGTTACATGAAAAATTAAACAGTAATAAAAATAAAAGTTATTGTATTAAAATTAAAATTGAGCTGATTTAAATAAAATACATAAATTAACATTCTAAACACGAAATAAAAGCGTGGACACTATAGTTGTTTTGACTGACGCAGCCACGACGAATGTGCACGCGCGAACTAGTTTCCATATATGAGTAGATCACGCCTGGCAATGTTCGAATCAAAATAACCCACTGTATCGAATGACAGTGCAAAATTCGTACTCGACGTTTTCGCCCCTCTCTTGCTTCCTTCACCCCTGCTATGACCCAGGCCCAGGCCGGCCATTTTATTTTCATTCCATTCATGCGTCATGCACCTACCTGTCAAACACGTGTTTGTTTTGATGAGAACTTAAGTTCTTATGTCGCTTTATTTCCATCTCTTTTAATCCGTAAATACAGTGTTTTCCGTATTTGTATGACGAGAAGTGGTGCATTGATAAATTTCCGCCACTTTAAATCCTTCAAAACAGTGATTTCGGCATTTATATGTTTCGAAAATGTTGTATGCCCATGTGCAACAGTTTACGCCAAGACGTTATACTACATAATACATAATAAGAGACAGTGGATAAAGTGTATTAACTGTGAGACAATAACTTAACAGCGATCCACGCAAATAATAATAGTTTTGCCATCTGAAGAGTAGCGCATATCTAAGCTTGTTCACTGCCATGGAGATTTCTTCAGGCAACCCGACAAATATCTTTTTAGAAGCAGGTAAACTATCGATCTATAAGTTTACTGTAATAATATAATATCTTATTAAGTTTTGATTTTCCATAACTTGACATTTGAACAGCGTAGGGGTTATGTATATTATTCCTAGTCAACTCATATAATCTATGATAACATTGAAGGCTATAACCCAACCTTTCTGGTTGTGAAGGCATATCAAGTCTAACCTAAAATAAATGCCTGGCAAATGCAGTTATATTGGGATATATTATATAACACATTAATAACCATGGCTCCACCAGCGTTAGAACTCTTATTGTTTTATCCGGTTAGTTCACCCTTATTCCATATTTCCTGCGGTGCATCAGATGGAATCTTAACCAACTGGCCCGTCAACCTATGTTAATTCTTTTAACATAGGTTGACGGGCCAAACGGGCGGGTTGTGGGTTCGATTCCCACACATGACATGCATTTGTGTGCATGAACATAACAGCGATGTCTGGGTGTAATTATGTATATTAAGAATGTATTTACAAACAAAAAGTAGTATAATAATATGTAGTAAGTATATAGTTACAGAGACAAATTGCATTTTTTCAGATAACAAGAAAACTGTATGCAGTGATGATAGTTACTCAAAGAAGTGCCACAATGATCATTCATATTACCAATGAATGTCACAAGAACAAGTTTTTGGTATGTATATATCATCCAGCAATTTTTGAATAAATTAGAAGAAATAATATAAATAAAATAAAATTAATGCCATTTATAGATCTCTCACTGGACTAGAGCATGATGAGGCTGTTCCCACTTTGCACAAGAATGTTTAACATTCTGTCCATATTGATGATACATGAAGGTTTAGGTTTTAATATAATAACAGCTCATACAAATTTTCAGATACCTCTGTCCAACCATCAGCTGCGTGCCATCAAAGTAATGCCACATGTGTGTCTCTGAATAACACAATGCAAATGAACTCAGGTAATTTATTTGCCATTTAATATAATCTCATCTAGTAATGTATCCCCCTGTCCCCTTTGTATTAGATTAAGTGCTGGCACAGTATCTCCAGCTGTGTGTTCCATTTGTGTAGGCTGTTTCTATGTAATAATTATTGCATGTCAGCAGTTGTTTAATCGGCCAGTGGCAACTGCCTTTGTTTAATTGAGACACAATATATTCACCTCCGCATCAGTGTTGATGTTGACCTAGTTTAATTTTCGATGTTAAAAACCCTTTTCAACATTTCCAAAAGGGGTTCGAAGATTTTCGCATTCCTTTCATCCCCCATGTTGATTTTTTTTTTTTTTCAAATCGACGTTCACGGATCACTTTAATGAAAATTTATAGCTGACATAAAAATATAATATTTTTTAATGCAAAATTAATTACTACACCCAAAATCTTTACCAATATATACAATACAAAAAAGCAGATGATGGGAATGCCAGGCTCCATACTAATATCTTCAAATCCTTTGACTATCTTGTACATAAAAAATAAAACATTTTAAAGATTGTCATTCTTTTCGGCCACCTCTTTGATATTTTTTGTGACGTTTTAGGACAAAGACACCCTAGTATTTTTTGTTTGCATGGTTGTCCCCAATCGATGTATATAGGATAAATCGTGCGCCACTATTTGAAAAAACAAAAATAAAAACAATGAGGTGCCTGAAGATTAAGCTAGGCTCCTATAAAAAAATCTTCGAACTCCTTTACAGTTACTTTATACTTTGTTTGCAGATGATGCCACCAGCAGTCCAGACCATCACTACAGATAGTTTTCTAACTCATAATACAGCTGTATGAAAAAATAAAAATTTAAATAAATAATTTACAACTAAATAATTGTGTTTTATTTATTATTATATTATAAGAACGTTTGAAATAAAAAATAATCGTATTTACCCGAATTCCCCGGCCCTACATAATCATAGGCTGTATCTTAGACAATTTCATTGCACCATATTATGGGAATATTAAAAAAAAAAAAACGTCATGTTCAAATTCTGCATACGGTTTATCACCAATGTTCGTCAGATGGCGGTCTGAACTTTAGTTCTCTTAGTAGTTTGTGAAGTAGATGTCGTGTCTAAGCAAGACGTCTTGCGTAGGCGCGACGTCGAATGTGCAGCCGACGACGACGCGTGTCTGATCAGACATAAGAAAAAATTTCTTGTAATGTGCACGGTCTCATATAAGAACCAGTGCGACTGAATGTCTTATAAGACATGTCTGATCAGACACAAGAAATTTTCTTATAATGTGCAAAGGCGCTTAGGAAAATTTACAGAGTAGTCAAAAGCAGTGCTGCCAACTTAGCGCTTTCGGCGCCAGATCTAGCGCTTTTTTAGTACGGCTCGTTTTAGCGCCTAGCGCTAAATCTAGCGCTTTTTCCACAATCCAAAATTATGTCGAAAACTGACGGAGTCCGACTATCTGCTACATTTGGAGCAATCAAAATCGTATCACAGGTTAATGAAGAAATTCTAAGAATTAGATGATGAAATTACAATTACATTAACTACCTTTTCTGAAAAATAAAAAAATAAGTTTGTTACTTTGATATTTTTGAATCTCAGCCGTGCTATCTCATGCGAAATTACTTCAATTTATTGGGTGTTATGTTTCAGTTAGAATTTGGTGCTGATTATAGGGTTTTTCCCAACAGCTGTCTATTTTTATCATTTATTTTTCGTCGAAACAGTATTTAGCTCGATCTAGCGCTTTTTCAAGGGACTTGCAGCTCCTTTTCTGTTAGAAGAGTTGGCAGCACTGGTCAAAAGTCAAAGGCTGTATGGTGTTCATGGTGTTATCATCGAACATGCTTGTGCATCGAACAACGGATTTTTCAAAAAGACTTAATTAGGTTTTTCTGCAGACTAGTGTGTCAAGATGCATTGTAATCACAAGAGATTTCCTGTGTTTATCACTATTTACTATTATTATATCAGTTACATTTGTTTGTAGATAATGGCCGTAGAGTGAAGCCCTTCTCTGTCTACGATAATGGCCCTGATTCTGTTGTTCACAACTAAACTAATTTTAATGTCACTATGTCTCTTTCTAACAAAGAACATAAGAAAAGGATGTAAGAAATTGTCCTGTCAAATTAGTCCAATGCTTGTTTTCAATTTTAGTCGCCATCTATCGCGGTTACGCCTAAATTCTTGGCCTAAATACACGCAAAATAAGACGGCAAAGATTAATTTGACAACTTAAAATATGTTCTATCCTTTTTCAATCATGTTCGTAAGAAAGAGATGAGATGTGTAGTTTAGTGCGATTTACAACAGAATCGGCACCATTGTATTACCTACAATATATAAAAAAAAGTTTTTTTGCAAAAGGGCTTTTCTACGGTTATGGCCCAAATCAAGAAATTATACGTCTAAGGAAGGTCGGAAGCCTCGGTACGAGAGTCAGACTCAAACTCTTGGCCGGTTTTTTTAAATATGATGATGATTTTCATTTATTTCGTTGGCATTGAGAAAGGAATTCGACAATTCCATCCTTTAGGGACTAAAACTCCTGTTTTCGACGGTTTAACTGGGCGGAAAGCTACTCGATAATGAAATTGTGAAAAACATAGTCTTCAGTGTCATAATAAGAGCGTAAGTCGAAAGAAAGGCTGGAAAAGTAAAATTCAGTTTTTTTTTTTAATTATATGGTTAGTTATTTTTCTTTTTTATGCTTATTTTTTTACATCCAAAATCTCGCCCAGGTCGCTAGTAGAGTAGTGCTAAAACCGGCACTGCTGAGACCACAGAACATAAATGTCCGGCTTTAAAATAGCTATGAACGGCTTTTGAGGCAAAATGTCCGGCCAAATTAAGCGCCGAGTCCGGCTTTTGTGTTTTAGGCCTGGCAACCCTAGTTCCAGCACTTGAGATCCAGTTCACAATGTACTTTGTGAGTTCACTTCTTGGCTTTGTATGCGTACCACCTTCGCCCACATCATCACTTACTGACCATGGTAAAATCGTGGTCAAAAACGGGCATAGATAGAACCCGATGAGTAATATTAAGTTTAAGATAAGAAGGATCTACATTAAATGAAGTGAAGCAGACCGCAGCGACTTGCCTGCGACTTTTCAGCCTTGCTATCACAGTTCGTCTGCACATCAGACGAATGTAGGTACCTACTGAACTGAAAAGAATACTCTACTTTTTCATTATTTTTAAGGATTATACAATAATCTCGTTAGGTAGGTAGGATACCATAATACCTGAACAGGTAGTAAGTATCTATTTCTTTATTTAACCAAATAATAATGAGAACTTAAGAACAGTTTCAGTTACGTTGTTGCATAAACTCAACGATCGACATCACCAAACACAATATCTACCGTAGCCACGATAATCGCAATATCGGCAAGCATCATACCTTTTCCTAATACTGACACTCCTAAAATGTGAACAAAGGAGCTAGAACGAAGATGAACGCGGTAAGGCTTTGAGGTACCGTCAGCCACCATGTACAACCCTAATTCACCCTTAGGGCCTTCTGTCGCTGAATACGTGGCTCCCGGTGGAACAGGGTAGCCTTCTGAACATAACTTAAAATGATGTATTAGCGATTCCATCGATGTTTTCATTTCCTTTCTCATTGGAAGAGAAACTTTTGAGTCATCAGTTTTAAATTCACCCTCTGGCATTGTATCAATAACCTGGTTAATTATTCTCAAAGACTGGCGAGCCTCTTCCAATCGAAGTAGATGTCGGTCATAGCTATCTCCGTAAGTACCAACAGGTACATCAAAATCATACAAATCATATCCGTCGTAAGGATGAGTAATTCTTAGATCCCATTTCACCCCCGTGCTCCTTAACATTGGCCCTGTAAATCCTAGGCTAATCGCGTCGTGAGCGGTCACCATACCGATGCCGGCTGTCCTAGCATAATACAATCTGTTTCCTGTTACAAGATCCTCCGTCTCATCCATACGTTCACCTAACTTAGAACAAAACTCATGTATGTCATCAAGGTAACCTATGGGAAGGTCCTGAGATACTCCACCAGGGCGAACATATGCACAGTGTATGCGCGAACCGCAGAGTCTTTCGCACATCTCGTATATCTTTTCTCGTTCTTCACACATCCAAAAGAACGGAGTTATGCCACCGGCATCAAGCACACATCCCGAAACATTGAGAAAATGGTTCCCGATTCGGCATAATTCACTACCTAGTACGCGTATGGCTTTACCTCTAGGTGGTACTTCTATATTGAGTAGTTTTTCGACGGCTATCGCAAAACCTTGTTCGTTCGCAAGAGTGGAAACGTAATCCAGACGATCCATGAATGGAAGACTTTGGTTGTAGTGTTTATGTTCCATAAGTTTTTCAGTCGCTCTGTGCAGAAAACCGATATGAGGATCCGCTCTGACTACGGTCTCACCATCTAATTCAAGAATAAGCCGAAGCACACCATGTGCAGCTGGATGCTGGGGGCCGAAGTTAATCCACATGTTCTTAAGTTTTCGTTCGACAGGCTTCATCTTCGAGTGATAAATTACCCTGAAGTACTTGTTAAAAGCCTCATTTGGAAACATGACAGGACCACTGAACTGTTTCAAATACTCTGTGTCTGGGTACCATCTATGCCCAAATACCGGTGCATATATTGTAAATTGACGCACTTGCCTAATGGGTTTTATTGCGGATACAAATCTAAGATGCTGCATTTTGGATAATGAAAAAATTGACGTTTCTCTAAAACATTTACCACGATCGTAAAAAAAAACATCAGAATCAAAGAGATTAGCAACTCTATCTAAAACTATTTGTAAAACCCATGTAAAACCTACTTAAGTTGGTATGTGTTCCTAAATCAAAAATGCAACTTTTGTTTATGGACAGTCAATCACGCAAATATAACATAGCAAGCCAAAGGCATTTCATATATAGTAATTATCGCGACTCGCGAGGTCTACCTACAGCCCTCGGAGCCTCTATAGAAAACACCGAAGTATGATTACCTATGAAGGTGCAACATCGAATCTCTTGAAATAATGGGCATGATTGACTGAGCGAGCGCGAAGCCTCTCCGTTTCAGCTTGGGTAAAAATGCTTTCGTATGTTTATCAGATGTCCGGATGTCCGGCTGTTCTCCTCTACAGTTCGCATTTCTCAACCGATTTTCATGAAATTTCGTGAGCAGGTTCGGTAGGTTTTGGCTTTTTGGTACAAAAATCGACAAGGGAATTCCATATAGTTATCGAGCACAGCTCACAGTGCCACTAGTATATAACAGGATAGGAGTATAAAGTTAGCTAAACCGTAAAAAAAATATATTGTAAAAAAAAATTACAAATATTATGTCTATCAATGGTCTATCACAACTTTCAATAAATTACCTAATAAAATCGTAAAAATATCCCTAGCCGCCAACACTTCGTAGTTTCCTGTTTTCTTGTTGTTGTGATTCGCTCAAAGGATTGGCTACGTCAAGGACAAATGCGCTCTGATTGGTCATGTCAACAGAACACGATGCAGTGATTGGTCACCGACTAGTTGCGGAATGGGATTAAGTACGGTATTACTACTCGAGGGATTTTTCCTCGATGGTTTTGTATACAGCGTGTAAGGGACATCGCCGCACAAACGGATACCATGGGTCCAGGACATGATTCTGGACCCCCCCATGTTGGAATTTTTCGTCGGTTTTTCCCAAATTTTTTAATTTTTTTTTTGAGTTTTTTTTTACTTTATACTGTTCATAATCGTTATTCTTACCTAACCCAAAGAGATTTAAAATAAATAAGTTATTAATTCATTACTTTCACTAAAAGTAGCAATGTAAATAAAACTAGAAACGGTGTCTTATGGCGATATTCGCCTGCAGTCAGCGACATACTACGTAGGCACAAAATTATCGCGCGTTTAAATCGCGGTGTTCACAATACATTGCGCGCTCGAAAATGACAATTTCTATAACCGATCATTAGCGAGGTGAATGACTTTCACAATTTGATTAGTCGCATTAGGTGTAGCCTTTTCGCGAAGTTTGCGTTACCATGCGAAATACACCCTGTATATAACCCGTTCCATTAAATAATGTTAAGCTGGCATCCAAAAAGCTTGGAGTGCTCAACAAAGCGAAGCAGTACTTCACGTCGGGCCAAAGACTGCAACTTTATAAGTCGCAAGTCCGGCCTCATATGGAGTACTGCTGTCATCTGTGGGCGGGGGCACCTGGATACCAGCTTGGGCCTTTAGACTCGGTTCAGCGACGTGCTGCTAGAATTGTTAACGATCCTGAGCTCACAAGCGGTCTAGAGCCCCTCAGTCTGAGGAGAGACTTTGCCTCCTTATGTGTATTCTACCGCTTGTATAACGGACAGTGTTCTGAAGAATTGTTTAAGATGATGCCCACGGCTACATTCTACCATCGCAACTCTCGCCATCGACAGGAAGTCTATCCCCACATATTGGAACCAAAATTGTTTCGAACTGTGCGGTCTCAAAGGAGCTTCCTTCCGCGGACGCTCAGATTGTGGAATGAGCTCCCTGCCGTGGTTTTCCCAATGGAGTATAATAGCATGGGGTTCTTCAAAAAGGGTGTGAAGAGATTTCTGCAGGGTCGGCAACGCGCGAGTAACACCCCTGGTGATGCAAGCGTCCATAGGCTGCGGTAACCGCTTACCATCAGGCGGGCCGTATGCTTGTTTGCTAACTAAGTAGTATAAAAAAAATAAAAAAAAATAATGGTTTTGAAAAATGGCTGCTTGTTGACAGTTTGTAACACAGATATAAATCTAATAGAGCGATGGGACTTTCACAGGAATATTCAGTATTTTCAGAGGCATAGCTCAGTGAAAGTCTCATCATTCATCATATTAGGGTCAGCAACGCGCGAGTGATACCTGGTGTTGCAAGTGTCCATAGGCTACGGTAACCGCTTACCATCAGGCGGGCCATATGCTTGTTTGCCACCTTAGTGGTATAAAAAAAAAACAATTTAGCCGTTTCCGTGATTTGGCCTATAGCCGCAATGGTTGAAATACCGAATGCTTTCTCATCACATATTTATGTTTAATATTACCAGATTTATGTACTAAAACGACTTTTGTATTTCGATGACTAAAACCACGAAACTGAGTTGGCAGATATTTACTATTACAAAACTTTGTATCATGATTTATACAAATTAGTTTATTTTGTATCACATCAATATATTTATAAGTATCTAATATAAATAAATACAATTTCCTTATTATATAAGTACCTTCCTATTCATTAGTAGGTATGTATATATGATGATAAGAGGTATATAGGAGGCGTTATCAATCCGCGATAAAAGCATATAATAAGTAAGTAAGTATAAAAGTGTCATCTCAGTCAAAATCTACTGAATTATTTCTATCGATCATCATTTCCACATTTAATTTAAGGTTAAATATTTCTTATGCACATTCTCTCAATTATGGTTTATAAAAGATAGCTTGATCTCTGCGACATTTGTATGAGTCATATGAAAATTAACTTTATGGCTTTAGCATAAGGTTTATCTGTGTCATCATCAAATCAACAACAGATGAACCTTATTGTAAAGCTATAAGGTTAATTTTCATATGACTCAAACAACTGACGCAGAGATCAAGCTATCTTTTATAAACCATAGACGTTTTTTAAATCTTAACTAAAATATTGAGAAATATTCACACCACTTCCTTCACATTTCTCCAAACAATAAAATTTGAAGATAAATCTTACATGTTTATTAGGTACGTCCTTAGTAGGTAATATCATTTTTGAATACACGCGTTTATTTAATAAATAGAAGTAGGTAACATTTCAAAAATTATTACAAGCTACTGAGACTGGTCACTGGGATAGTCTATCCCTGAGATATCCTCTCTTGTAAATATTTGTAAGTGTAATACCCACGGGAGCCATTAAATATGCTTGAATAGGCGTAACAAAGTATAATATTACTGTAAGTAAAGGACGTAATATAATCTAACAATATATTGTCATATAGGTACGTACACGAGCATTAAAAAATAGGTACTACAATCAGCGTACATAGGCAATATTATATTGGTCGTTTATATTCGATATCTCTAAGATAAATTTAACAATTTTATTCCTCACTCATCGCCAAAAGTCGGACTATTTCGTTATTTTACACCAGTCAGATATAACCAAGTATATAGTTATTATAGTTCTTCAATTCGACATTTTCTCTAAAGATTCGACGTAAATACAAGAGCAGAGTTTCTGCAGGAACCTCAGTATGCAGCCAGAGAAGGCATGGTAAGCTTCCGGCTTAGTCTTCCATTTAACGCATACGTAGTATACTGGTATTCCAGATAGGAGTATAGCGAGACCAATGGCAGAGTCTTTGGGATTATAAATGGCGGGAATGAAGACCAGACAGGCGATGGCGATGAGGAAAATGAAGGGGATGATGATGTTGACCCTGATGGGGCGCGGCAAGTCCGGTCTCGTGCGGCGGAGCCACAGCATGCCCACCACCGACGCGCCCACCGACAGCCACAGAGTTTGGGAGAAGTAGTTGATCAGATCGAACACGTTGCTCGTCGTCAGCATCAGAAGGGAGAAGAAGCACTGTCAATTGAAAAATAACACGATAGAGATGTGGCCTGGGTATAAAAAACGTATTCTAATTAGTTCGTCAGTTAGATTATCAAAAAATATTGGACACGTATTTTTTGCTTTATCAAATCAATAAAAAAATACAAAGATAAAGCGCGTCTAAGTTCGCGAGTGGACTCGTGACGTCACTTGTTTATGAAAAGTAGCATGGCGTGACGTCACGTGGAATTTCAACACACCATAATCCTCATAAATTGTTTGATTGACAAAAGAAAAAATACATGTCTGATAATGTAAAATGATGGACTAAATAGAAATCAAATTCTACGTTTGAAATATAAGTTAAAAAAATCTTTAATTTTTTTTATTTTTAAATGTTAATTTTAATTTCCTTTCATGTTACTAACTTAGTTTTTAAGATTCTACTAACATTATTGGGTCCTAATTGTTGCCTGAATAAATGAATTGTATTATAGTACCATTTTTTTAAATAAAATGAGTACTCGAATGTTCTACTTACAGTGAATATCAAGGAAGGTATGGGTGTCTGTTTGTCTACATGGAAGAGCGAGAAGAAGGCAGGCATGTGTCCCTCCTGCGCGCCGGTGGCGAACAGCCGCGCCGATGTGAACAGAACACCGTTCACGCCACCGAACGTTGATAGCGCCACAAATACTGGGATGAGCCAGCTCCACGAGCCAAAAAGCCGGTCACCGAAGATCTGGAAATGTTCATATCACAACTTTTAAAACTTTTTGACTGCCGTACCCAGAGAGACGTCATTAGAATTTTTACCCGACTGACCCGGAAGGAGGGTTATGTTTTTCGAGTGTATGTATGTATGTATGTATGTATGTCTATTTCTTTGTGCCGCTCTGCAGCCTAAACGGCTTGATGGATTTAAGCATATGAGGTGTCGTTAGATTCGTCTTGACTGGGGGAGTGTCATAGGGTATATTATTTTAATATAGCGCCTAAGAATGAAAAAATAGGGGGGGTATTAAAAATAAAAGTTTCGTTATTATAACAATATGGGTATCAAATGAAAGTTTATAAATAGACCATTCCATATATGTATATATTGTAATACTTTTATGCTACCATTTTGACGTAAACTGCAAAAAACCACGTTTAATGCAAGGACAGTAGGTAGGTACGTTACCATACGCAAATCACAGATTTGCGATGGTTGTTAGCGTTCCTTTACCGTACCGCTCATTTACTTACTAATACATACAACTCTTTCTGTATAAAACTAAAAAGTCTGAAATAAATTAAATTATTAAAAGAAACAAAAAACCCGACTGCGTAAAACATAAATTAACTGAAAAGAGAAAAACAAGCTCTTAAATCTATAGAATTTTGAATATAACTTGAATTTTATAAGGTATTGCAGTCGGGGATAAACAAATATTACAAAAAAATACATACTTAGGTTATTGGTTGTCCCCGATTGCAATACCTTATAAAATTCAAGTTATATTCAAAATTCTATAGATTTAAGAGCTTGTTTTTCTCTTTTCAGTTAATTTATGTTTTACGCAGTCGGGTTTTTTGTTTCTTTTAATAATTTAATTTTGTCCTTCATCATTATCAGCCTATATAATAGACTAGTGGACAACCTACTGTTGTAATTTTTCAAGCCGCCTAGATGGCCTCAGCCTAGCTAAAGGTGGCCCTTCATGGCCAACGCAACTTCAACGCAAGCATAGCCTAAAAGCTTGTACTTTCATCCAACGTAATGTTTGACTGCGAAAAAAGAGAGACAGCATCAGAGCCTTCGGTTATCATCAGTCGATAAATTCCGCTGATCACTCGCGGCCGCTTCGCTAGGTCGTCATTCATGATTTCTTATATCATAACACTTGTTCCAGCAGTATACCTACTTCTTGTGAACAAAAGTTTGTGAAGAAAAAGTTAGTTATTTTGAATCACCAATACATTTGCAATGCCGGAACAAGATATTTTATTCGCTTTTATTGAAATCTCGGCTTTTATTGAATTTGTTTCAAACATTTTTGCCTGTATGTAGGCCTAGATACAATTTATTTAAAACATGTAACGAAAAATGTTTAACAACGCCATAATAAGTACAGAGTTTTTGTATGAAAAGTATAGCGTGATGCCTGCTGCTATTAACGACTATCACAATTAAGTGATAACATGGATGCCTTCCGAAGCACGGGAACGCACTAGGCGGTCACCCATCCATATACCGGCCACACCGGCCGGTAGCTTAGCCTTTGTCATGAAATTCAATAAAATGAAATAAAAGTACCTATATATCTATCTTTGTTTATTGAATAGCTATAGAAAGGGACAGGTTTAAGAGTGTAGCAGGAAGCCCCGTATTATAGAATGGGAATCGAAGTCTAAAGAATCGATTATGTTAATCGAAAATAAACCTTATATTCTAGAGACAAGATTCTAATTCAATTGTTTGAAATTAGTCTTCTTCTTCTTGGCAGACTAGAGATAATCATTAACTATCATCAAATTAATGTGAAAAAGAAAACGATGCGAGGTATATTGTAACTACCTAAGTACTTTTAACGATAAGGAACGTAACCTTTTGACATTATTATCTAAGCTACTTTGTATACGCTGTAGCTCCCATACACTTAACCTACCCACTGAACTGTTCAAGGTCTAATCTAAAACATTGTATAAAATATCAGGTCACAGCACAGGTCATCTGATTACAAAAGTGTCATGAAATCAGCAAGGAAATTTTAAACATAAACTACCTAATTAATTAATTATTACTTATCAATGTGTTGTGTCCTAAATTAATGATTAGTAAATAGTTATAATAAGCAGAAACTGGGTCTTTCACTTGACGGTTAACAAAAAAAAACGGTCAAGTGCTAGTAGGGCTCGCGCCCAAGAGTTCAAATCTTTTTACGTTAGAGTTAGAGTTAGTTAGAGTCGGTTTCCACAGTTACAGAATAAAGCAGATGGAGCGCGCGGAACACGGGAGTGAGGCCAAAAAAGCAAATACAAATTGAAAAACACATCCCACCAAAAAAAAAAAAATGTAAAATGTTGCCAAGACATGGCTTGCACTGTCAAAAAGTTATCAGATCTCATGTAGAGCCAAGCTTATAACTCTACATGCCCTTACTCTACAAGCCATAACTTCACAAACTCTACACACCGCAGTGATTTGTAAATAAAATCACTGACACACCGTAGTCAAAATATGTGGCTTGGCCGTTTCGCTACCGTCATATGGGAGTAATGTGAAAAATGTATTCACTGTTCATTACTTGTTTGTTATACAATAGTTCTTGTAGTAGTGAAACGGCCAAGCCACATATTTTGACTACGGTATGTAGAGTTTGTGAAGTTAGGGCTTGTAGAGTAAGGCAGTGGCGTAACTATACCATCTGGGGCCCGTGGACAATTCTATTGATGGGGCCCTATCAGTAGAAATCGTCACGTTGTAGGTACTCAGTTTAATTTTAATAAACTTCGAGATTTTCAGCGTACTCAACTACACGTTGTATATGTCCCACTAATGACCATAGGCCTCCTCTCTTAGGCGAGAGGGAATGGTCTGTAGTCCCCACGCTAGCCCAATGGTACAATGTAAAAAAATATTTTTGAGCTCGCGGCCTTTTGGGCCGGGCCCTCTTGGACCGGGGCCCTCTTGGGTCGGGGGCCCGTGGCATTTTGCCAGCCCTGCCGCCCTATTGTTACGCCACTGAGTAAGGGCATGTAGAGTTATAAGCTGGGACTCTAAAAAATATAAACATAAAAGGAGACATGATCCAGTATGTAACCGGGCTACAATATGTTTGTTTAAATACAATGTAAAAAAGTAAAAACATTCACTAATGACAACGCCAACAGGACAGTATGTTTATGTTCGTTTAACCTTACGTAACTGATGTTTATTAATGTTGTTTGATAGTTCATCATTTCAAGTTATCTAAACGACAGTTCCGTCACGTTCCGTTGCGAGTACGTTGGTCCCACCACACTACACTGTCGTGTCCATAGAGATAGAATATTAATAGAGCGACTGTACCTACTAGAGTATGTGCCATGATTACGGGTATGTCCAACGCTGTCTTGAAACCTATAGGGACGCGTTCATAGTTTGAACGACTATACATATAATGAATACCATTTTCTCGTTATTATCGATACTTTTACCGAGAACAAAATGATAAGGTACGATATATCTATGAATGCATCTATATATGCAAACTGCTCACGCTTCGCACAAGGCAATGTTGTTAACATTATCACTCTATTAATATTCTTACTCTATGGCCGTGTCTTATCTATCATACATTTTATTGACAAGACAGTCGGTTAAATTGTATTAATCAATTCCTATGTCAAAATTATCTTAACATCCTACATAAATCATTCCCAAACAACTTCAACAAGATATTTACAATCATTTACTATAGAGTCTAGTTTGTTCCAGTGAACTGTAACATTATAATAGGCTACACAAGATCCCGTTATTACTCATGCATTATACGTTTGTATGATAGAAATATAAGTACCTAATTTATTTGTTGCGATAGCTGTAATCAATCAGGAAAGTATTACATTACCTACCTACATACCACACGAACAGTTAAATAAATTGGTAAATATTTTATGAAAATACAAAACAATGTCGTGCTGTGGGCAAGCAGATGCACTTGAGGGCCGGTTCCTTCTAGGCTTTCTGTTACCACCTTCGGCTACGTCATGGTGAGTCCCTAATGAGATTGAAGTAAAACAATCCGATAAAATTTGCTATTGAATTGTTATACTATACTACTTTGTAGTTTTGCCGCCGCGCCGGGGCACGCAATTGTTGTCAGTGCGATTAGAATGTAAATATTATGTAATGAATGTAAGCTTGTTTTGAAAAGAGTAATTGCTGAGTTAATTGCCGGCTCTTCTCAGCAAATGCAACCTTCCGAACCGGTATTACAGTATTAGAGTCAGACTTTTCATAACTGCCTGCGAAGGTCTATTTGAATAAATGATTTTGAATTTTTACTTAGTTTGTGCGTAGCATTGAGATAATTGGTCAGAACTTAACACCCAGATATCTTAGTGAAATGTATGTTGGTATACACATACTCCAAAAGGGCAAGGATGTACTCATAAAACATTAAAAGCTCTACAATTATAACTCACCGCAGCTACAGCCGGATTGGACATCATCTCGAGTTTGGAAACGACGGCAAAGTATGCCAAATTCGCCATTGCATAGATAGTTGTCACCATCGGCATCGCAATCCAAATGGCGCGGGGCAAATTCCTGAAATAGATCGTAATCTTGCATGTAGAGACCATAAAAATATTTATAACCTTATAACACTGACTATTATCATCTGGCCCACTGACACGCATAAATATTCTGTCGATGTCGCCTTATTTACATATAATTGATGAAAAATGTAAGGCGCATTTAATGCTGTGTATTTCCGTAATAAACAGCACTTATTTACACGTCAAAAATATGCATAGGATACTATATTTAGACCCACATTTCTTATTAGGTTATTGATTAGCATCAATAAACCTAATAAGAATAAGAATAGAGTTGGATTTCAGTGATTCTCGATATATTTTAATTCGAGTTATAATATCTGTAAACAGCGACTAACATTTTATTTACATTCAGCAGACTGCTTTACCTAATCAACTTACAAAATTTGCATATAGGCAACATAATATCAAAACAGTCATTCTGATGATTTATTGATGATACCTAACTAATTATAACTTAGCAGTGTTACGTTAGTACTCTATTCTGCGGCGATGTGTGGTCCAACCATACCTAAGTGTATTTTTGATAAAATGTTACACCATTATTATCAGACAAGACAGGAAACGAATAGTTACTGGACAACCGCTAAAAACCTCATTTTAAATTCAGAAATTCGGCCAAAAGAAAACCATAATACCTGTACAAAATTTATATCAAACTAGCGTAATATGATATCGCAAAAGACTCTATATAATTAGGGCTGCCGACTGTCACCGTATTTGACTATCGTGTCCCGTATTGCTACACGTCCCGTATTTCGACAATGACTATGGGCAAAAAAAAATTACTTCGAATAAAAACTTTGATTGAGATAATATTTTATTTTTTATTTAGAAGGTAACTGTTGTCAAAATGTGTGGTTTGTCTTCACTATAGAAACATGCATATACTTTGGTGTAAGTAGAAACGCTACATTTCGGCTTTAAATGTGTTAATGGTTTTTGCGTATCGAAAGTTTTCCGTTCTCCTAGAAGTTATGGCAACCCTATGTATAGTGTATAATATCATAACAATTTAACATTCGGATAAAAGTGTAATAAGTCGATGTTCACGGCTAAATTGGATTCAAGATAACAGAATTAAAATATAGGAATTCATTGCCCGGTTTGCGGATATTGGCGCGAGGCCAAGAATGATTAAACTGTCTTAATGAATATTTACAATACAATCACACTCTTCCAGATTCGAGAGAAAATAAGTATCTTCACAAGTTCCCAGCTCTAAGGAAGGTATAGTCGTTCATGAATAATACATGCAATAGTGGGAGTGTTATCTATCTAGTATCCTGTTCGAGAACCATAAATTCTCAAGACAGAGCCTATTAATACTATCTTTTAAATTAAGCATCCATTAAGTTGAAAGGAGCTCGCACATTCCAAGCCGACTGGTTCAATATATCAATAAAAAAGTCTATTTAACCGATGAAAATACTCCGTGTAGTCTTAAAATCATCCAACCCCACTACGACGCTTCCGAATAAAAATCTAGTTCCAAGAGTTCCAAGCTTTCTGATAAATAAAATGCTCGACGCCCACATAAATGTTTGTAAATCCGCACCAAACAAACTCAAACGTCTAAGCAATGTTTGTGGTACTCTCGTGGGAACCACTTGTGATGGATTTAAAAGTCAGTTCATTGAAGGATTCTATTACAATACCAAATTGTCGGGCTTGTACTTGACACTGTTGCGTTCGATTGGTCTACTACTTCAATATGACGCAATTGTTATGTTACATTGCACCACAAGTTGACTTGTTCGAGATTTGTCTGTGTTTTAAAGATGCTCAAAGTACATACCTACCTAGTAGTACCTACACTGCATTCTACAGAGCGATTTGCACGTATGCATTTATCAAATAGGTAAATAGGCTACTTAGACAAATAGCTCTATGAGACTGCCATATTTAGGAATTTGAATTTGTACTACGAAGAAAATATAACGCTCTGTGTTACACGTTTGAAAATTAACCATCTTTTTATCACGGTTCTGTTGTGGGTACAGTCATACATATTTCTACAGCTATACTGGTAGCAGCTTAAATGGATGATGTAAATTCGGCTCTACTGTCTGGGTGTGGGTTGATTATAGTTAGGTATAGCTGAGATGAGATATTCTCAATGTTGAACTCAATTTGAGCTATTGTATTATATTTATGGATAACATTCACCAGAAGCTTTATTAATTACTAATGATTCATGAATGACTGTTAAAATGGTACTTAGCAAGTAGACGTCCTGCGTGTTTTCTCTCTACGTTTAGATGTGCAAAGTTGGATATCTACTGAATCTTATATTCTTCTATGAAAACTACAATTACCGATGTAAAAGCAAAAACTTCTTGCTTCACGTACACACGGCAACACATCAAGCTATACATTTCCAGTATAAGCTGATCTCGCATTGTATAGGATTTCCGTACAATCAGCTTATATTGGAAATGTATAGCTTGATCTGTAGCCGTGTGTACGTTGTTTCTGTTTTCGATGAGCATACCTATAGATACATACCTACCGGCGAAATATCACAGCACCGCGAAGTCGTAAATCAAACATTTGGACAAAAATAGAACCTTTATTTTCGCATTTTTCCGTGAAGATGATATATTATTTCTTTTTGTTTCTGTAGCCATTAAGGTGGATGGTCCCCTTTGAATCTTTAACAATTAAGTACCTATTTCATACGTTTTAATTTATTTCGCCAATTTGAAAAAACGTAATTTTGTTATTTGCGCGTGAGGCAATAGATTTATATAAGTACTTATGTATTATTTTTTGCATTTAAAACGATTTAGAAATGTACAATGTCCGTTATTTAATAATAAGAAACCAACGTATGGTCTTGCATAATTTTAAAAGCATACATTAATACATACTAAGGTACAATATAATCTAATGTAAAAGTATAACTACAGAGATAATACTGGGGATCAAAAATAATAATCTTTCAAGGGGAGCGAGGCTACATTCGTACGTGTTCATGAACAAATGGTGCTTATTTGTTACATTTGATTTATTTTTATAGGAAAGCATTTATAGCAAAAATATCTAGGATTAAACTCTTTAGCACTGCATCACTTTCACTACTAAGCAATCTTAACTTAAAATAATTCACCTAATTTTGATGATTTCGAAAAAACTGTAATAGTTAGAAACATCGTTCTATTTTTCCTGAAATATTTACATCAATGTCTATCTACTGTAATTATTTCAGAATTTTGGCTTTGCGAACATCGGCGATAAGGGAAAATTTTTCATCATAAATCAAAAACAACTACATATAAAAGAAATTTAAAACCTGTTATAGAATGTCCAAATGAAGCACTTTCATATGATACCCTATTTAAACTGATACCTCCACTTTAAAATTTCAGTCCTTCATATCGGCCCCTTTTGCAAAGAAACTATAAATATTCTTTAAAATGTTTAAAATTTATAACGATTCCATTTCAAATCAATATCATAAGTGTTTGCTGAAATATACCGCTGTGAGCCTGTGACAGACGGACAGTCGGACGGAGTTGCACCATAAGGGTTACTTTTTACCTTTTTAGTTGGTCACTTTTTACCCTAAAAATTATAATATTTGTGTGGATTTTTATGGGCATGTAGTCACTTGAGTTCCTGAAATAGAACAGGGTAGTTTAAATTACGGAAAAGCGGGTAAACCCACGAGGATTTCCAGTGTAAATATACATTTCCTATAGTAAAATGTGTAGACGAGGAAAATAAAACAAACCTATATTATGTAGGTACTAGGGCATGAATCTCGGAATCTCGGAATCTCGTAATATCGGAATCTCGGACCTTTTTTTCCGATATTACAATATCGGAATTGAGTGATCCAATATCGTAATATCGGAATCAGATATTTTTATTTATTTGAGTTTTTAAAGCTTTTAAATATATTCTATCCTTTAATAATGTTTGTTAGAAAGAGATGTGATGTGCCTAAATTAATTTAGTGCGATTTATAACAGAATCGGCACCATTATCTTTATCTATACCAATATAATATTAATTATACTAAATATATTAATATCTATGCTAATTGTTTAAACGGTGAAACCGAAACAGCTAATTTGAATATAATAAAGCAGAAGAATCTTTTGTTTCTTTGTTTAAATGCATTTATCTTTGGAACTACCAGTCGGATTCGATTTTTTTCCACTAATAGAAAGCTACATAATCCCTTAGTATAATAGGCTACATTGAATCTGGGGTGAAACCGCGGGGTAAGCAATAAATGTTTGTTCATAACTGTTGATTTTGCTTGCACATTTTAAGTATTATTAATTTTGAATCTGAGGTAGTTTAATTAGTAATATAGAATAATAATACGAACTCTTTGATTTAGTAAATGCACCTAATAAAACAATTAAAGTTGTCGAGAAATAAGAAGCCCGTTTTGACAAGAGGGTGTCTCTTCTTATCGCGCTGTTTGACACATTGATGTACATGTGCTGTCAAAACGGGCCTATTAGATCTCGCCAACTTGTGTTGTACCAAATTAAAAAAATTGATGTTAAACATATTTTTTACGGATATTAATAAATAAATTTACGCTACGCTGATGACACTTCTCTTCTTAACCAAACTAAAGAAGATATGGAGGACCTCTTGGCACATTAAGAAACCACTAATCTCCAATTCAATGGTCCAATCATATATATATGTCTGGGAGCTTTGGTACATGCGTTTGAACAATGGTGGATGTGTGGATGAAATCAAGAGGCGTGTGGCTATATCTAGGTCATCTATGGATAAACTTAGGAGAATATGGAGGAACCAAAACATAACCAAAGCCACTAAGATCAGACTCGTCAGAGCACTTGTGTTCCCCATATTTCTGTACGCCGCGGAGACGTGGACTCTAAGGGAAAGCGAGAAGAAGAAATAAGACACTCTCGAAATGAGGTGCTGGAGAAGAGTGCTTGGTATATCTTGAACAGAATTCCGTAGAAATAAGTCCATACTTCAGGAACTCTGTATTAAACAGCGTCTATCCTCCGTAGTGCAGTCTCGCATCCTTACTTTCTTTGGACACGTGTCGCGGCGCGGAGATATTTCCATAGAGCGATTGGTGGTGCAGGGTAAAGTAGAGGGCACCAGAGCACGGGGGAGATCACCCATGCGATGGACCGACCAAGTTAAGGCCGCAATAGGCGGTCTCATCAACGACTGCATCAGAAGGGCAGCAGTTAGGGACGAATGGCGGCGTGTTGTGAAGCGCGCCACAAATCACACGTCCTGACGACCACGACCACTCTGTCAAGCGTGACACGTATGAGAAGAAGAATCTCCAATTCGGACTATTAGAGTATTAGAGTCAGACTTTTCATAAGTGCCTGCGAAGGTCTATTTGAATAAATGATTTTGAATTTGAATTTGAATTGACTTGCAATCAACATAGACAAGATGAAAATGTAAATAATAGACCAGGCTTAACTTAATAGAATGGCCGTACTACGAAAAAGCTACATCTACCTCGGCTCTACCATTTCCAACACAGGAGACTGTGCAGATGAGATCAGAAGACCATGTGCAATCACAAGATCAGCAGGTGGAAGATTCGGAAAGACAGAAGGATAACTAGGAAAACAAAGATTCGACTTGTGCGGCGCCTGGTCCTTCCGATCTTTCTCTAAGGAGCTGAAACTTGGTCCTTAAGCCTACAAGATCACCGGATTAAAATTGACGCACTAGAGATGTGGTGCCGAAGACGCTTCCTGAAAATTCCGTTGACGGCCTTTCGCACCAATAACTCGATCCTAAAGGAGCTTAGAATAACAGATAGGCCTTCATCAACTGTGCAGCTTCGAATTCTCAAGTTCTTTGGTTACATCTGCAGAAACGAACACTCGATGAAGAGACTTGTTGTCCAGGGTGGGAGGGTGTACTCGCAACGCTACGAACCGCAAAAGCATTGCCAAAGCTGTAACCCTAGTCAAGAAGAACATTGGATTTGAAGACCCACCATGAACACTATCTATTGCAACCACGACCACTCTGACAAGAGTGATCGACTGAGCAGAAGATGTTTTCAATCCAACTTTATAACGAACTATTTGTCTCCCGAGGTTTCACCTGCGTTCAAGGGATCAAAAGTAGCTTATATTACTCGGGGCTGATGTAGCTTCATATAAGTGAAAAAAAAAAACTAATTCGACCGGCAGTGCCACAGATTAGCCAGTTTAACCAAACAAAAAAACTCTTCCACTTTATAATATTAGTATAGATAGATAATTATGTGAAGTTTATAAGGAATATGTGCTATTTATAAGGAATATGTGCAATTTATAATAAAAATTTCTAATTCCGATATTAATATCGGAATTCCGATATTGAGATCCAATATCGGAAACCAATATCGGAATTGAAAACACTTCCGATATTACATGCCCTAGTAGGTACCTAATGTTTACTTACCTACCAGTTCCAATAAACTTACTCATAATACAATTATTAAATGCGTAAATTAATGTAAAACTGTGTCACTAAAGATCTTACTTTGCCCTTCCAACAAATTTGATAAGTGAAATTTGACGCCACCACGCCACCGTATAAAATTCCACGACGCGAGGCACAGTTTCTTATTCATTAGAAAGGTATATAGATTATTGTGTGAAATCGGTAACCAATTGTACTTATGGACCGCCTGATAGTAAGCTGTTACCACAGCCGTATGGACACTCAATGAGGTCTGGCGATATAAGGTACTCATGCTAACACGCAGGAACACAAAATAAAGTTGTATGACTGCGCATTCTGCAAGGTGGAAGTACTTCCTCAGTCGAGCTGCTCTTTGAACGAATAAACGATACAAATGTTCCAAGCAAGTAAATAACTACAAAAAATTATAACAATGTGCGTAGGTAAATACCGAAGTTTATGGCAACGACCTGACGATTTGCAATTAAAATGTTTTTGATGATATTGAAATAGCAACGGGCCGGTCGCGTCTGCCGAAGAACCGACGGTTGGAGCATATGAGGCTTAGAGTGGAGATCGCATTTTGGCAAACGTAGTGTGGGGTGCCCCCCAGCCCGATGAACTAACGACCTCAAAAAATGGCCGGACTGGGCTGGATCGCAAGAAATCGGAAGTAGTGGCGCGCTTTGGGAGAGGCCGGCCTTTGTCCAGGAGTGGACTGACAAACGCTGATGATGATGATGACATCGACGTAGTTTTGAGAGATAGAGCGTCACGGCTTCTTCCTTTCAAACTTCGGAGCAGCCCGAATGTGGAGGAACCTCCACTTTACAGAAGATCGTAGCGAAGTTAAGTAATTTTAATTTGTTTTTATGTTCCGGTAGCAAATAGCACTAATTTGAAGAAAGGTACGTAGAGCGTTACGTTTATTCGTTTAAAGAGCAGCTTGACAAGGGAAGTACCTCCACCTTACAGAATACCACAGCCAAATCACTTTTATGTTGAGTGGCGGTCGCCAGAACTGATTGGAAAGGGGGAAGGGTCGGTAACGCTTGAGTGAAGTCTCGTGTATTGCAAGCGTACATATGGCTACGGTAGCCGCTTACCATAAGTGCCTGTCCAGAAGAGGCGATTTCGCCGTGATACTCATCGCGCGAGTAAAAATGCGACGCTTGTGGACGTGTATTGGCTCCCAGAATCTCGCCATACGCGCGTAATGTATTGGCGCGAGTGTATCGCCGCGATTTCGCTCCTTCTGAACAGGCACTTTGGCAGGCCATATGCTTATTATATTATCTCGTCCATTGCCAGCACAGCGCGCGTGCCCCAAATACACTTTAAATCTTATCGGTTGGTTAGTACTCCTAGTGTTGCCAGTGTGTATGTTTTTTAATGGTACCTTAGAAGCATAATAAATAATAGTAACCAAGCATTACTTACTTGTAAGGATCCTGCAATTCTTCAGTGACAAAGTTGAGGTAATTCCAACCACCGAATGCAAAGAGACCTGAGTAGAATGCAAGTGCAATGTTTCCAGCACTGTATTCACCATCGAAAGCATTCTGAAAGTTCTCCGTGTGACCTAAAAGACAAAAAGAAATTCTTATTATTCCAATTACTTTTCCAATTGGATGAGGCATAGCCCCTTTATGATGCTCTAACTAATGTGTTGGAAATACAAGCAAATACATAAGCATCAATTTTACAATGACACCTATAGATAATAATACGTTGTAAAATAAATTGGTAAGCATGTGCGTACATTATACTGGTTTTTGGACATAGATTTTATCATTGTACAAACAATACCACATAGTCAAGACCATGAGTTAGTTATGTCATAAAATGATCGATGGTCAATCAACAGTATTTAATTAAGTAGGTAAAGCAACAATATTTTAGGTTGAGATAAAACCTGATAACATTGCATCTATCACAAGTCACCGAATTCAGGGTTAAACCCTTCACATTGGCAAGGTTTAGTTGTAATTGAGACACTAGTCTTGACTCTAGAATACTATAGATTCAAAGATAATTCATGACAATTGAATTTATGTAGGTATTTATATGTACATAAAATAAGATAACAAAATGAAGGCAACGGTATTGCTTCCTTTTATTGAAAAATTCGACGTTAGACACGTCTTCGCACACACGAAACATCTATTTTGGAAGCACTTCAGTAGCAAACAAGTTATTTTGCGAATTCGTCGCATTAGAGAATTCAGTCAATCACAAGTACCATCTGGTGCGCATGCGCATACTGTAAGTTCATTCATTATTTATCGATCAATTAATAATAATTATCATTATGTATTAATATTCACTTATTTATATACATATAACTAAATATATAATTATATATAAACAAAGACCAGTGGAACAGACCTCCAGCGAATGTATATCAATCAGTTTACTGATTTACTTTATTGAACTTTAAAGGTACTCAGCACAGTATAGTAAGAAGAAGAAACTAATAAATCATTTCATATTCAAGTGCGAATAGTTCACTGATAACTTCGACAGTTCTATGTTGTAATAGGTACACACGGCTACAGATCAAGCTATACATTTCCGGTATAAGCTGATCTCGCATTGTATAGGATTTCCGTACAATGGGAGGGCAGTAGCCGTGTGTACATAACACAACACATGTCACAGTTCGTGATATAATAAAATAACTGTTTTTGTAATAGAAACAATTTATCGTAATCAGCCTATTAATTAATTATGTTTCCTCATTAGTTGTATTAACAATGGACAAGGAAAATACATATCACTCATTACACTATTAAACAAAGTACAGTACTAACTGATATGGCGCGTCGTGAATCTTCGTTCGCACAGAAAAGAAAGTATGGCCCCGAAGATTAACGAAAGAATGCTTAAAACTTACAATCAACCTTATATCACTACTGTAAGGTTCATAATACACTGCAGCTGTTAATTCCGTCTCACTGGCAAGTCACGCCCCTCCGCACGGCGCGCGCTAACATGGCGGCAGCTGCCGACCAATAGCGTATCCCGCGCTTTGAAAATGTATCTTCTGCGCAGGTAGATCGGTAAGCCATATTAGTTGGGTAATACTGTATCACGGGTATTAGGTATCATTAGGTAACCGATTTCTGAAGTCTGAGTCTGACACGCGCACCTTGTTAGACGTATATTTTCTTAGTTACAATAACTATCGTAAAATACCGGACCGGATGTATAAGTCTGTTTGTAAACAATTTTTGATGATTTCTAAAAACTGCGCTAATTAGAAACTTATTATCTCTATTCTTCCTGTAATATTTACATCAATTATTACACCATCCGATCCCAATACTGTCGCATATAAGGATTGAATTCTAGGAAGAAAGTTATATCAAAAACTGTAGTGCAATTCTGTTCTTTTTTGACAGCTGACGACGACGACGTCCGTCGTCGCGGTCTATTCTCTATACATTCGTAGTGCGGTGCTACATTTTTCAATTGGTCAATTAATTAATGTTTAATTTTAGGAAGCTCCTATTAAGGTCGTATTATGTATCCATTATAAAAAAAAACCTGTCACTTTGTGGATCACTTTCATTTATGAT